>JANAVB010029220.1:8395971-8830971 GCA_029216955.1 Iris pallida
GCCTAAGTACATCAAAAAGAGGATAAAAAAGCAGAATTTAACGACAATAGTAAATAGGAGGATGTGACGCCATCTAAGATAGCACCCAACAAATTTCAAGAATCCGGAGCCATCTTAAATGGCTCCTAAAATCTACACATAGTCCGGCGCCATCTAAGATGGCACCCAATTGGAATCTCGTTTTTGGCGCCATCGAAGCCAAATTCATTTTTTTTATATTTGAAATGCTTGATTGTGTTTTGCTGGATTTTTGGGTGGCTCTTGGCCTTATTGGCCTTATTTATTTTTTTATGATATTACTAATAGATAATTTGTTATTATCTATAAATAAAATTAAACGGGGACAACAAATCAAAATTTATTATTATCTTAAAATATAAATATTGGCTTGGGTTCTTATTTGGGACTTGTGGAAACTAATTTTATTTATAGGTAATAATAAATTTTGATTTGATATCCATGTTTAATTTTATTTATAGATAATAACAATTTTGAATAGATAATAATAAATTATCTATTAGTAATATCACAAAAAATATAATAAGGATAATAAAGAATCAAAAATATATATTTAAAAATATAATATGGATAATATCTTTATAAAAAAATATAACTTAATGCACTAAACCCAAAAAAAAATCAAACTAATGGATAGTATTTTTTTCATATTTCTTTCTTTCAAAAATTTCAAACTTTTTCAGACTTATTTCGTTTTATCTAATTTAAATGAATATATTATCGTTATAGGAAATTTTTTGAAAAAATTTGACAGAAACCAATGGGGTGGCGCCGGATTCTTGGAATTTTTTGGACGCAATCTTAGATGCCGTCACATCCTCCTATTTACAATTTTCGTTAAATCCTCCTTTTTTACATAAATATACCTAATTTTATCCTTCTATATAAAATTTTCTGATTGAGTAATTATCCTTCTGAAAATAACATTTGGCCTGCAATCTTGGACCGCAAAACTTAACCGCGGAGTACGTGTTAGCATCTCATTACCTCCAATTTCCTTATTTATTTCGGCCTGCCACCGATTGACCTGCCAATGGGTACCGATATGTGGCGGACGGTTCCAAAAGTGCGATCCAAATAATATCGTCCTTATCCTTTAGTTCCCTTGTATTTTGTCATCGGATTCCCTCAAAATTGAAATATTATAACATACTTTTTTTCTATTTTATACTAGTCATGTGTCAAAAAGATTTTTTTAATATTATTGAATAATTAAATAAAATTCTAAATTATATTAAAATGTAATTTGAATTTATTACATAATCACAGAACACCCTAATTTTATATTTTTGCTTTTACCCTAATTTATGCATTACACAATAGCTAAAATACTCGAACAATAAAAGAATCAAATATATAATATGTCAGAAAGAAAAAGAAAAAAAAAAGAAGAAGAAGAAAGATGATGAAAGTACATGACCTTTTTGAACACTTTTCTCCAATATACATACAAAAATTATTCCAGAAAATTTACTGTAGAGTAACAGATTTTGACGAAATTGCATGCAGGATAACATGTTTGGGATATTTGCATATTTGAAAACATTCCGACAAAGCGTCTGGCAAAAATTGGGCGGCGCGCCCAATTTCCGCCAGACTGTCTGGCGAAAATCCATCGCCTAGACGCGTGGCAAGCAGCGCAGGCTCGGTTCGGATTCGTGTTTAGTTTTTTTTTTCACCCAACGGCTAGGATAGCGGCTATAAATTTTACTTTAACGGCTATAAAATTTTCTCCAACGGTTATATCTTTTACGACGGCTCTTACTCTTATAAATTGATCATCTCCCTATCAATTTTTTCATCTTCGTCTTCATCTCTCATTTCTTTCAGAAGTAGAAGGCTGCTATCTTCCTCTTCTATTTCCCATTTCTTTCGGAAGAAGTAGAAGGCTCTTTTCCTACCAACATGAGTCAAAGTATAACTCTTCTATGCTCGCTTGGAGACGTCCTAAATGGGTTAGCTTATGAAGGGGGTTTAACTGAAGTTGTTATAGTGGATAGAAATATTACGTTTAGTAGTTTACTTAATTTATTGACTGAACAATTTTCTATTGATTTTGAAGAATTTATATTAGTGCATATTTTTGCGTCTAATTGTATAAATTTAAATAGTGATCATGCATAGGCATTTATTCTTCAAATTAATGTATCATCACCGTATATTAGTATTTTTGTTACTCCAGCACCCCCTCATATAAGTAGTAGACGTGCTCTTAATAATAAAACTACTAATTTGGGTCTGGGTCCTAGTTCTTCTCATCAAGTTATTTTTGCCACTGAATAAGAAAATACAGTAGATGGAGGTAATGACAATGATTCCAGTAGTGATGATTTAGTTGAAAATATAGATGATGTATTTGATAATATTGATGATAATATTGATACTCCTGAATTATTTGTTGGGAGACAATTTGAAAATCGTATTCAATTTAGAAGTTTAATTAGTGACACAGCAATTAAGCATAATTTTGTTTGTTCGACTACTTTGAATAATGCTCACAAGATTATATATAAATGTAATGAATCAAGTTGTAATTGGAGGGTATACGCTAAATCTATTGGTAATAGCGAGACATTTGTTATTACTACGTTAGAAAATCGACATATTTGCTTATGTGGACTTACAACAGGTAGTCATCCATTAGCTACTACTGTATGGATTAAGAATAAGATATTTAAAAAAATTAGAGATGATCAGTCGTATAGTCCATCGCATGTTGTGAAGGATATATACAGAGAACATCGAATACGTATCAAATATTCGAAAGCTTGGAAAGCTAGAGAAATTGCTTTATCTGAAATAAATGGTAGTTATATTGATGCTTACGATGATCTTGAACGATATGCTTCCATAATTATCGAGACAAATCCAGGTAGCAGATACTTTATAAAGACTAATGAACGCAATAGTTTCGAAAGAATTTTTATATGTTTTAAGGCATGCATTGATGGATTTTTAAAGGGATGTTTACCTGTGATTAGTACTGATGCTACTTTTCTCTTATCTAGATATTGGGGCATCTTATTTATTACTTGTGCTCATGATCCTAACTATCAATTATATCCAATTGCTTATGCCGTGGCTGAAAGTGAAAGCACTGATTCTTGGAGCTGGTTTTTAGGCTGTTTTAGAACATCTTTTGATCAGTATTTTGATGCATGGAATAGAATTTCTTTTATTTCTGATAAGCAGAAAGGGTTGATAAATGCTATGCATGCCACTTTTCCAGAATTGCCTCATTTTTTCTGCTTCAACATTTTAAACAAAACTTGAAATCAGTAGATAGATTAAAACATTTTCGATGTAGATTAGATTCTCTTGCAAGATGTTATAATGAAGTTGATGCAAATTATTGTTTTGAAAGAATTAAAGCTGAAAATTTTAATGTGTATAAATGGATCATTGGAGTAGAAGGTGATGAAACACGTGTTCTAGCACACTGGATAACGGCTTATGCACCTTGTCCTAGATTAGATATTAACACATCTAACCCTGCTGAATGATTCAATAACTGGATAAAAATTTGCATGATAAACCAATAACAACATTACTTGATAGTATCCGTGCCAAGATTATAACATTTCAGGACAAAAATCAAAAACATGTTGAATCGCTTGAAACATATTATTGTCCGAAGATGTTAAAAACAATGGCTCGTATCAACAGAGAACATCACTACTTGCAAGTCCTGAGTATTGATAGTTATATATTTGAAATAGCAGATCATGAAACACATAGAACATATGTTGTTCGTTTAGAAGAAAAATATTGTTCATGTTTAAGGTGGTATCATACTTTCATTACATGTGTACATGCATGTTTTGCGTGTAATTTTTCAAAAATTAATATTGAAAATTATTATCCTGCTGTTTTTTCTAAAGAAGCATTGAGAAGCGTATACGAGTCGCACTTGGAGCCAATTCCAGTTCCCTACAATCTTCAAAGTGTCCTGGTTAGAGGAGAAATTGGAGTACCAGAATTACGGTGCAAAGCTGGAAGACCCAAGAAGAACCGCATCATTGCCAACGATTCAGAGACAAGAAATCTTTGATATAGCAATATGTTATCCCATTGAGAAGTCGGTTCTGCACCCCATTGAGAGGTAGGTTCTGGTCCCCATTGAGAAGTCCCTTGAGCAAATAACTGAGAAGTCTCCATGCCACCCCATTGAGAAGTCCCTTGACCACCCCATTGAGAAGTCCCTTGTCCACCCCATTGAGAAGTCCCTTGATCACCCCATTGAGAAGACCCTACGTCGGCCCATTGAGATGTCCCTTGGCCACCCCATTGAGATGTCCCTTGGCCACCCCATTGAGCCGAGCTCTCCTCGGACTGTTGATGCGGGACCTCGTAAGCATGTCGAGGTGGACTATCAGGGAGGTCTTCAGGTTGCGTGATATTGTGTCTATCCCGTCGGTGACATGCATGTCGCTGTCTAACAATGCCAACCTCTCCTACATGATAGTCGTCAGGGATAAGTATGGAAGGGTTCGAGGGAGTCGGATCTGCTTGCGTATAATTCCAAATTTCAATAAGTTTTGTTCTCCATGTTTCAGGATTTGGATTATCGATTGCTTGCTTAATACTTGGAGCCTGAAATATAAGATTTGATAGTCCATAAGTAAGTACTATAAACGCGCAGACTAAAAAAACTTAAAATATAAGATTTGATAGTCTATAAGCAATACGTACCATCCCAATCATATGGAGATAAAATTCACGCAGACTAGAATCGTCTAGAGCTCGTGGTTGGAATCGAGGCTCCTCATGATAGTATAATTTGTTACTTATACGAGGGACTCCCCACCAAGTTCTATATGCATTACTCCCAAGTGCTGCACCAATTTAACAAATATGAGCATATAATTCAATAATGATTTTAATCAAATAGGAGATGAAAACTAACCATCTTCTAAATCTAACATCGATCGGCTCAGATAGTTCTGCCACACCATGTGTCTCAACTCTAGAATTCCATCCGAAAATCATTTTTCTAGCTCTTACAGCTGCACTGGCTCTACCACGATTCAAACATGGTGGATCATCTGGAATAATCTGTTTCATCTCAAACTGCCGCAGAACACGATCGGCGGGATGAAACATGATGTCTCCATGATATATTATATAATATCTATGAAGACTCATGGTATAAGCTGTTCTTTGTATTTATGGAACATATTGATACTGCTCATGCACATAAGGTAGCCATATAACCTATTTGATGTCGGAAAAAGAATAAGTAATAGATTAAAAATGTTAAAAAAATTAATGACCAATTAACGTATTTTACCTCTGTATGTTTTACAGTATCAAACTGCCTCCGATATAGGGGGTGCTCGAGTGAACACGATGAGCTGGATCTAATACATCTGTAAGCCATCGTAAAGTTACCGAAAATTTACCAGCATTGGAATCAATACCGGTAACTGGTCTCCCGATATGAAAATGTTCGTAGGACCAGACCTATTAAACAAAAGAATAACTTGATACAATTCTACAAATTATAACTTTAAATAAAATGAGTAATAATTTTTATACATGTATTAAAGTCATGCATCCATTTAGATTTTTCATAATTTTATTATCTCCCAGCACGCGTACAAAATCTGACATGGAGGCGTATAAATATGCCAACATTGATGCTCACCATGCGTGACCTGTAAGTGCGGTCAAATCTTCCAAGAATGGTAGATAACGTAAGTTCACCATATCTGATGAGTCGGAAAAGACAACCGCACTTATTAAGCCGAGTAAGTAGGCCCTTGTGCAAGAAATCACCTAAACATATAGCGAAAAAAATGGCAAAAATTAATACGTGCTAAACTAGCAGCAGCGATACGACATAAATATTAATATTATCGGTGATACATACCCGATTTTCATCAACAGATACCTCTTCGTCATCATCAATATGATCTAGATGCATAAAATTGCGACGGAGCCAGGAAAATGTGACTAAGCTTTTTTCTTTTAATTTTGGTGGCTCCACACCTATATACTCCATAATTGCAGTATCAGCTGAAAATGACTCATTAAATATTATAGGTTCACCCTTAATAGGTAATCCTATAATATTTGCTACATCAGCTAAAGTAATAGTCATTTCACCAACTGGTAATTGAAATGTATTTCGGCCAGGCCACCAACGTTCCACTAGGCTTAAAATTAAATCTCTATCATGACGTAAAAACTGTATCTCGTCAGTGTATTTAAATCCGAATATGACCAACATAGCATATTGTTCGCTAGTTAAATTCCAACACCCAACGTTATGTTCATACCGCCATGTCCCATGCTCTCGCATTCGAATATCGTCAGGATAATCATATAACTATAGAAAAAAAATGATCATTATTACTACAAAATAACAAAAATATACAAAATAATAATTTTTATTTAAAATTAACTATACCTTTCCAGAAAATACTAATTTTGAGATATGACTCAAACGTTGCTGGATAATCTCGTCTGTGGTGGGTCCTCCCGGAATAAGTCCGCCATTTCGACGATCCATCTGTTATTAATAACAAATTCTAAGATACTAACACAAACAAAATAAATTAAAATTATATTTTTTGAAATATTTTTACCTCTCTAAATGTATCTTAGTCTCTCTGCTCCTCCTCTTCTCTGCTTCTTCTCCTCTCTTCTCTTCTATTTCTCTTCTTCTTCCCTTTCTTCTGTATTTGTTCCTGGAGAAGAAACGAGCATCATTTATAACATAACTCCTCTATCCCATCTCTTTCATCCCATTTTTCAATGTGCTCGGCTTTTTCATTTTTTAATAAAGCTGCACTCTTTCACCCACTCATTCAAACACTCATTCAAACGTATACAAACAAATTTGGGGGGTCTCCAATGCTACGCATGCTTCCCCCTTCTGCAAACAATGCTGCGAACCACCCCCCCTCCGTCTGCAAACAAAGCAGAGCATAGGCGCTCAATTTTCGACATATTGTGCCAGACGCTCTGTCGGATAGTTTTCATATTTGTAAAAACCCCAAACATGTTATCCTGCCCGAAATTTGTTCAAAATCTGTTACTCTACAGTAAATTTTCTAAAATTATTCAGAATCCAATCATAAAACTTTTTTCAAAAAAGTCCTATTTTTTTGTTAAACTCAAACCACTTTCTATCGACGTGAGGACGTGAGAAAAAAGGGAAAAAAAATCCTATTTTTTTTAAGCTCCATAGTCGAGAGAAAATATATAATTTTTCTTATCTTTTCTTTCCAGAATAATTTATTACAAGAATAAGTTATAATATTTTAATGTGGAGAGGATCCCGTGATAGTAATGGCAAACAAATCAGGTGTACTAATACTTAAATTACTCTAAGAAATATATTGTGCAAATATGTCGTATACTAGATGATCAAAAGAAATATATTGCAAGTATTTTAGCATTAAAAATATCTTTTTTAGCAACAATTAAGGAAATGGTACCAATTTACTAAGTATTTTATTATATCTTTAAATATTATAATATACTTAATAAATATTTTCTTCTTTTTTAATAATAAACATTCATCTTGAAACATGGGGGTCAAAATACTGTGATGAGGACCGTTTGGCGTATTTTTTTAAATTATATAAAAAATATGCCAGTCTCTGACCGTCTGACGTATTACATCTCCACAAACATTTTTTATTCTTACAACCAATTTATTCTAATTTGATCATTATGAAAAAAAAATATTGTTAGAATTACTCTTAATCATGTTGCAGTCAAAAAAATTTGCCACCTAACAAAATTGACAAGTGGTCCAATGCTTATAGCTCATATGCAAAAACAACATAGGCACCAGATGGGACTGGTACAATTCGAGTATCCAACCATAAGAAATTACAGGCGTGCGTGGGTTATAATAAAAAAAATTAATTGTAACTTGATACCCTCAACTATTCTAATTTTTTAAGTTCAGATCCTAAATTTTGATATGCATCAGTTAATATCCAAAAAAATGGACAAAATTGTCCCCGCCCATCTCTTCCCCCCCCCCCCCCTTCCCCCTCCCCCCAACCCCACCCACCCACCCACCAAGCTGGCCTCCATCTCCCGCTAGCTGCACCCACTCCCCCCACCCCCCCCGCCCCTTCGCTGCTGCCGCACGCGGAGAGAGAAGTACGGGTGATGCAGCCAGCGGCGGAAGGCGACGGTAAGGTGGGCAGGTGTCACGACCCGGTCCCAATTTCTTGGGTCGAATCGGATCATGCCCAGCCTGCACCGTTGTTGAGATGGCGGCAGTAAGCTGTATCACTCATGCAGGTAACATCAACAACACAATAATTGCCACAAATTTATTATTCCGAATTTAAAAACATTTTACAATAAAATGAAAGATACATCTGAAATATACTGTTTTTCTCAAACATCATGATTTATAAAAGAAGAAAAAAATCTAGGCAACCAGCTCATCAGTCTTGAGATCATCGTCCTCTAGTTGGGATCTCGGGAAAATACCGCGGAATAAAGCATCATCAGTGATACCTAAAATGTTGGGTCTCCAGTCAGGAGGGAGCAAAGTACAATTCATGCTAATTTGACAATTGAAATAATAATAGAATTATGCACTTTTAAACAGTTTTGAAATCAATAATTTAAGCAGTTACAGTTTTAAAACAGTTACAGTTCTGTGATGTGAATAGGTAATGAAATATGACCGGCTTGGGTTTATTACAGTAAAGGATATGGGATTTGTTACAGTAAAGTTACAGTATGGTCATACTCATTACACTATTCCCCCAGTCCCCAATAGTTACAGTAGTTACAGTCAGTGCTCGTGTTGCATCGTGGTTTAAACTTACAATAAAACGATTACTAAATAATTGTAAACTAACACGAAATGTACTTGCCTCAGGTTGATTGGACTGGACGGGTCGATACGTCAGGATGGGAAATCAGGTTCTTCCTTGAAATCCTACATTCGGGAAACTTGTCTCAGAACCAAAGTCACCAATGTTACTATACTAGTTGCAATCTCTAGTTGTGTCCTAGTCAATTTTAGTCTTTATTTAACAAAACACGAAAACACGATTATTTGTGCGTTGATTTAATTCGAGGGAAAAGATCGTTTTATAATTTGTATTTGGAAAAACACGTCGATACCAGATTAATTGATTAAAACTTTATATTTTCATAATTTATAAATATAAAACTAATTTCTTATTTAGAGAGAAATACATAATTTTTAATTAATAATAAAACTGATAGATTTTAGGTGAGAAAATCTTATTAATTTTTTATACGAAAATACCTTTTTATTCAATTTATTCGAACGCTACCAAAACTCGCAAAATCAGAAATAACAAAATCTATGCTACCAAATACAGTTATAGACCACAGCCAGCTGGGCTTATGCCCATTATAATTTATTTACATAAATTAAAATAAGACAAAACTGTCGTTAGTCCTAAACTTTAAATATGAATAAAATATGAACAAAATTAAATAGTAAAATAAAGATAAAATATAGAGTCTCAGATATGGTCCAATCCTCAACTGGGCTAATGCCTCAACGTCCGGGCGAAGCCGGTTTCGTTTGCACTTAGCCGGGTCCATTGACCGATACGGTCGTCACCTAAATCTAAATATTAGATAAAATTCCGAAATCCGTTTTAAATTCATTTTTAAAATAATCTAGAATTTACGGAAAAATCCGGCAGCATCTCCTCTGTTTTTGGTCAACCCAAAAACTGGGAAATAGCGCCGATACTTTCCTGCAAATCCCAAACCAGGGAAACCCAAATATATATATATATATATAATAATCCACAACCAATCCACAGAATAATCGGAACGACCCGAATAATTTTCGAAAATCCGATTCCAACCCAAAAACTCACAGAACGCTACTGGAAAAATCCGGAAAGCCAAAACATACCAAAAACCAATTCCTGAAATATTCCGGAAATCCAAATAATCCACAGAACCTTTCCGAAGGTTCCGAAAAAATACGACGTCGCTAAAACCGAATTCCCAAAGGGAATCGGGGACCATTTCTCATCATAGACTGAAATAGAAAAGGGCGGGACAGGGGTTATACCTCAGGTTGCTCGGCTAGAGCCCTCAGATGAAATTAATAGAAAGAATTTGAGATCCAGACAGCAAAGGAGACTCGGAACAGCGCTGGTTCGGAGTCCGAGACGCGACGGGGAGCTGGGACAGCAGCGAACAGCAGCAATGCTGTCACGGAACAGCAGATCGGGGCACGAGGTCACGGCCAGGGAAGCTGGACAGACCAAAGGGCGCACGGCTGCGGGATCCGGCGGGGTCGGCCGGAGGGCAGCGAACAGGGGTCGGCGAGATGGCCGGGGCGAAGGGGGCTCGGACGCGAGGGAGCTCGGCCACACGGGGGGCGCTGGCATCGGGAAAGGTCGGCCGGGGCTCGGCCAGAAGGGCACGAAGGGCGGCCGGACGGCGCGCGAGGAGAGACGGGCGCGGGGCGCCGGGCCAGGAGTCGCCGGCGGGTCGTCGGGGAAAGGGGCACGCCGGAGGGGCTCGCGTGAGATTGACAGGGAGAGGGTTGAGAGGGAGTTGAGAGTTTGAGAGTAAGGGAAGAGATTTGTTCTGTTGGTTTTGTGAGAGAGAAAGAGAGTGGTGAGTAAATAAGGAGATGGTGGGGGTGATCTGTGTGGAGGGGAGAAGAGAGTGGAGAGAAAGAATAGGGGGGAGGAAGTGTTCACGTGTGCTGGTCCTTCGGGACCAGCTCTTACGAATTTTTTTTTCTCTTATTGAAACCAATCAGAATTTTTAGGAAAAGAAATGGGTCTGGATTCAGGCTCGGGTCTGGGTTCGGACTCGGGTCTGGGTTTGAATCCAAAAATCCTTGTTATTAATTTTCGAAGAACTTTAACACTCAAAATAATATTAATTTATAATAAATATATTAATAAATACTAATTCACAAGAAATGGATTTCACAATCTTTCCTCCTTAGAAAATTTTGTCCTCGAAATTAAAGGCAAGGTTAGGGATAAACTCAAATCAAACAGGTACGGGTACTACGCCCGTAACTCAGGTCCAACAATAAGAATTTCCAAGGCAGTCGTGGATGAGACGGTTTAGGGACAAGTTTTATTTATGATATCATCCATGCAGAAAAATACAAAACCGAACCAAAGTACACAAGGTTGATCAGACCATCATGCACCGGTCCTGATTAGACAATATATTAGTGGGTGCATCCAATAAAATACTGTCATGATCAAGCTTGATAAAGAAATAGCTTGCAAAACTAGGCTAACTTAGCAGCATCAGTCAAGTTTAGAACGAAAAGATAAGAAATAGGTGTTATGTGATGGCTCAAATTTTCTGATCTTCTTCTCACCTCTGACTACGCTTGCTACTGGTTTCTCTGGCACTGAAAGGTTGAGTCCAATCTTCAGCTCTGAATTATCCAAAATGTGACTTGGATCCAGAATGTAGGGTCTGAGCTGTGATGCGTAGAAGACGTTGTGCACACTCTCAAGATTAGCTGGTAGAGCTAACCGGTACGCCACTTTTCCAACTCGTCTTAAAATTTCAAATGGCCTGATGTACCTGGCCTCAATTTTTCCAGCTCCGTCAAAACTGATCGTTCCTCTGGTAGGAGAAAACTTCAAAAAAAATGCTATCTCCTTCTTCAAACTCCACTGGTCGACGACTACTATCAACCCAAAGCTTCTGTCTGTCTTGGGCAATCCTGAACTTGCATTCACCTTCTCTACTGCGTCAGTTACCATCTCTGGACCCAGCAGTACTCTTTCTCCTACGTCGTCCCATGCAAGTGGTGTACGGCAACGACGTCTATAGAGAGCTTCAAATAGGATCATACTAATGCTGGTTTGGTAATTATTGTTGTAAGAGAACTCTACCAAGTGTAAATAATCTTCCCAAGACCCTCTAAACTTCAAGACGCAAAATCTCGACATGTCTTCAGGCATCTAGATTGTCCTCTCTGATTGTCCATCGGTACTCCATGAATCCGGTAGATGTGCCGCATGTACAGTGCTGTCAACTTCTGGGTGGATAGACCAACCTTGAAGGGGGATAAAGTGAGCTGACTTCGTCAGTCAGTCCATGATAACCCAAATGGCATCCTTCCCTCCTTATGATCGAGGCAGTCCCGACACAAAATCTATTGTTATGTGCTCCCATTTCCACTCCGGAATGCCAAGCGGCTGCAATAGTCCCGTTGGTCTCTGTCTGCTAGCTTTTACTTGTTGATAAATTAAACATCTAGCCACATACCTGGATACGTCCTTCTTCATTCCATACCACCACACTATAGTACGCACATTCTGATACATTTTGTTGGCTCCTAGATGTATGAAATACTGCGACTAGTGCGCTTCTTGCATCAGCTCGTTCCTCAGTTCGCCAGTTGGTACGCAAAGCCTTGTACCATTCTTCAGCGCTCTGTCACTGGCGATTGAGAATCTTTCAAGTGTTCCTGCCAGCACTTGATCTCTAAGTTTACAAAGTGTCTCGTCTTGAAACTGCGTCTCCTTGATTTGGTCCATCAGACTCGAGCTCACTTGCAACTTCTTCAACAATGGATCAGCATCCAGCTCCTTCCTTCCAGGCGGTATAATCTCCAGTCCAAGCTTCTCGATGTCCTCTAGCAGATGTCGCTCCTTGGTCAAAATATCGCCATAGGGTATCGACTAAGTGCATCTGCGACCTCATTAGCCTTATCCGGGTGGTACTGTAGATCGATGTCAAAATCCTTTATCAGCTCCAGCCATCTTCTTTGCCTCATGTTCAGCTCCTTCTAAGTAAAATCATACTTCAGACTTTTATGGTCTGTATATATTTCCACTCTCTCTCCATATAGATAATACTTCCAAAACTTCAATGCAAATATCACCGCTGTAAGCTCCAAATCATGTGTGGGATAGTACTTCTCATGAGTCCGTAATTGCCTAGTTGCATAAGCAATCACTTTTCCATGTTGTTGAAGAACGCAACCCAGTCCTTTACCTGAGGTATCACTGTAGATTGAGAAACCACCAGTTCCTGCGGGTAGCGCAAGGATTGGTGCAGTGGTAAGTCTCTTCTTCAGCTCCTCGAATGATACCTGGCAATCTTCCGTCCAGATGAACTCTTCATTCTTCCGAGTGAGCTTCGTCACCGGCTCAGCAATTCTGGCAAAATTCTTCACGAACTTCCGGTAGTAGCCAGCCAAGCCCAAGAAACTCCTGATTTCAGCAACTGAGCTTGGGGTAGACCACTTCTCAACAGCGGCTATCTTCTTCAGGTCCACCGAAATTTCTTCTCCTGTGACAACATGGCCAAGAAAATCTACCTTGTCTAGAAAGAATTCATATTTGGAAAGCTTACCATACAGCTTCTCCTTCCTCAAAGTTTCCAGAACTTTCCTGAGGTGCTCTTCGTGCTCCCCTTCCGTCTTTGAATAGATCAGAATGTCATTGAAGAAGACAACGACAATTTGATCTAGGTATTCATGGAAAACCTTGTTCATAAGGTTCATGAACACCACAGGGGCATTCGTCAGTCCAAACGGCATGACCAAGAATTCAAACTGCCCATACTTGGTGTTGAATGCCGTCTTGGGAATATCTTCCTTCCTGACCCTGATCTGATGGTAGCCAGATCTAAGATCAATCTTCGAAAACACCATGGCTCCGCTCAATTGATCAAATAGGTCATCGATCCGGGGCACAGGGTACTTGTTCTTGATGGTGATATTGTTCAGCGCCCGGTAGTCGATACATATCTGTACAGTTCCATCCTTCTTGTGTACTAACAAGACAGACGCTCCCAAGGATGAAGTTCCATCCTGGATAAATCCTAGAGCCTTCATTGATCTGGTCCTTCATCTTCTTGGCCTCCTTCAGGTTGACTCTATAGCATCCCTTAGAAATAGGGAAGAGCCGGGGACTAGATCAGTAGTGAACTCTATGTCTAGATCTGGGGTAGTCCGGGAAAACTATCAGGGAAAATATCTACCATAAAGGTGTAACTAAGAAGTTTATTCATGTGAAGAATTACAGCAAAAACTCTTATGATTGATCTAAGGACATCCTGTTACAACTTCTTATAACAATAGACAATGCTATTCAGCAGTCCTAGGTATTAATTCTCATGGCTCTGGCTCTTGCATGAGCAGTTTCCAACTGTTTCCTCTTCTATGAACCTCGAGTCTGCATCATGCCTTATAGTAGGAGGCAAGGTCGGCTGGATAGGAAGAGCCCCTAGGTTGTGGCCTAACAGGTGTTGCTGGGATATGTGCTCTGGTTTGATGGAAAGATAAGGGGCAGTCCTTTACCCGATGTTCAGCAGATCCACATGCCAAACATTTCCCCAATCTTTGCGACAAATATTGGCTTGGTGACCAAGCCTTTACAGCAGTCACAAACCAATAGCTTCTTACGATATGACTGCCGGATAGGGCTCAAATATCTTCTAGATTCAGGGGTATACCTCCTAGGGTGAGGTTCCGCTCTAACTTGGTTGGAGACAGCTAAGGCTATATCATTGACGTTCTTCATGTCTTCTCTCGTGATATTCATCTGTTCCTGCTGGGCTTCAACTTGAGCTTTCTGGAACTCCAGGATTTCTTGGAATAGGGCAACCATTTGGGAGGTGTTTGCTGGTACTGGTGGAGCAACAGGAATGGATACTCCACCAAGAAAATGCAACTCAGTTTGAGAAGAGAGGATTCGCCAGTGTAGTGAAAACTTCACTGGATGCATCATGGGGACGGTCAATCAGCCGCGAGAGAATAAACCCTAGACTTGGTTGAGGAGATGGGGTATGATCTGTAGATGACACCTCATCGCCAGCAGGATTGGTCTTATCCTTGGTTAGATTCTGGAAGGTTTAGGGTACAAACATAAGCAAGGTATCCTACCAGTCTATAATCAAACAAAAATATTTATGTATATATAATTCGGTCCTATGTCGTGACAAATCAATGTTCTAGTGCTCTAATTGTTTCTAGGTATGTTTTCCTAAGTTGTTGTATGACCTGCATGGGCCACCACTAAAAACATGTCACGACCCGGTCCCAATTTCTTGGGTCGAATCGGATCATGTCCAGCCTGCACCGTTGTTGAGACGGCGGTAGTAAACTGTATCACTCATGCAGGTAACATCAACAACACAATAATTGCCACAAATTTATTATTCCGAATTTAAAAACTTTTTACAATAAAATAAAAGATACATCTGAAATACACTGTTTTTCTCAAACATCATGATTTATAAAAGAAGAAGAAAATCTAGGCAACCAGCTCATCAGTCTTGAGATCATCGTCCTCTAGTTGGGATCTCGGAAAAATACCGCGGAATAAAGCATCATCAGTGATACCTAAAATATTGGGTCTCCAGTCAGGAGGGAGCAAAGTACAATTCATGCTAATTTGACAATTGAAATAATAATAGAATTATGCACTTTTAAACAGTTTTGAAATCAATAATTTAAGCAGTTACAGTTTTAAAACAGTTACAGTTCTGTGATGTGAATAGGTAATGAAATATGACCGGCTTGGGTTTGTTACAGTAAAGGATATGGGATTTGTTACAGTATGGTCATACTCATTACACTATTCCCCCAGTCCCCAATAGTTACAGTAGTTACAGTCAGTGCTCGTATTGCATCGTGGTTTAAACTTGCAATAAAACGATTACTAAATAATTGTAAACTAACACGAAATGTACTTGCCTCAGGTTGATTGGACTGGACGGGTCGATACGTCAGGATGGGAAATCAGGTTCTTCCTTGAAATCCTACATTCGGGAAACTTGTCTCAGAACCAAAGTCGCCAATGTTACTATACTAGTTGCAATCTCTAGTTGTGTCCTAGTCAATTTTAGTCTTTATTTAACAAAACACGAAAATATACGATTATTTGTGCGTTGATTTAATTCGAGGAAAAAGATCGTTTTATACTTTGTATTTGGAAAAACACGTCGATACCAGATTAATTGATTAAAACTTTGTATTTTCATAATTTATAAATATAAAACTAATTTCTTATTTAGAGAGAAATACATGATTTTTAATTAATAATAAAACTGATAGATTTTAGGTGAGAAAATCTTATTAATTTTTTATACGAAAATACTTTTTTATTCAATTTATTCGAACGCTACCAAAACTCGCAAAATCAGAAATAACAAAATCTATGCTACCAAATACAGTTACAGACCACAGCCAGCTGGGCTTATGCCCATTACAATTTATTTACATAAATTGAAATAAGACAAAACTGTCGTTAGTCCTAAACTTTAAATATGAATAAAATATGAATAAAATTAAATAGTAAAATAAAGATAAAATATAGAGTCTCAGATATGGTCCAATCCTCAACTGGGCTAATGCCTCAACGTCCGGGCGAAGCCGGTTTCGTTTGCACTTAGCCGGGTCCATTGACCGATACGGTCGTCACCCAAATCTAAATATTAGATAAAATTTCGAAATCTGTTTTAAATTCATTTTTAAAATAATCTAGAATTTACGGAAAAATTCGGCAGCATCTCCTCTGTTTTTGGTCAACCCAAAAACTGGAAAATAGTGTCGATACTTTCCTGCAAATCCCAAACCAGGGAAACCCAGATATGTATATATATATAATAATCCACAACCAATCCACAGAATAATCGGAACGACCCGAATAATTTTCGGAAATCCGATTCCAACCCAAAAACTCACAGAACGCTACCGAAAAAATCCGGAAAGCCAAAACATACCAAAAACCAATTTCCGAAATATTTCGGAAATCCAAAATAATCCACAGAACCTTTCCGAAGGTTCCGAAAAAATACGACGTCGCTAAAACCGAATTCCCAAAGGAAATCGGGGACCATTTCTCATCATAGACTGAAATAGAAAAGGGCGGGACAGGGGTTATACCTCAGGTTGCTCGGCTAGAGCTCTCAGATGAAATTAATAGAAAGAATTTGAGATCCAGACAGCAAAGGAGACTCGGAACAGCGCTAGTTCGAAGTCCGAGACGCGACGGGGAGCTGGGACAGCAGCGAACAGCAGCAACGCTGTCACGGAACAGCAGATCGGGGCACGGGGTCACGGCCAGGGAAGCTGGACAGACCAAGGGCGCGCGGCTGTGGGATCCGACGGGGTCGGCCGGAGGGCAGCGAACAGGGGTCGGCGAGATGGCCGGGGCGAAGGGGGCTCGGGCGCGAGGGAGCTCGGCCACGCGGGGCGCGCTGGCGTCGGGAAAGGTCGGCCGGGGCTCGACCAGAGGGGCACGAAGGGCGGCCGGACGGCGCGCGAGGAGAGACGGGCGCGGGGCGCCAGGCCAGGAGTCGCCGGCGGGTCGTCGGGGAAAGGGGCACGCCGGAGGGGCTCGCGTGAGATTGACAGGGAGAGGGTTGAGAGGGAGTTGAGAGTTTGAGAGTAAGGGGAGAGATTTGTTTTGTTGGTTTTGTGAGAGAGAAAGAGAGTGGTGAGTAAATAAGGAGATGGTGGGGGTGATCTGTGTGGAGGGGAGAAGAGAGTGGAGAGAAAGAATAGGGGGGAGGAAGTGTTCACGTGTGCTGGTCCTTCGGGACCAGCTCTTACGAATTTTTTTTTTCTCTTATTGAAACCAATCAGAATTTTTAGGAAAAGAAATGGGTCTGGGTTCAGGCTCGGGTCTGGGTTCGGACTCGGATCTGGGTTTGAATCCAAAAATCCTTGTTATTAATTTTCGAAGAACTTTAACACTCAAAATAATATTAATTTATAATAAATATATTAATAAATACTAATTCACAAGAAATGGGTTTCACAGCAGGCAGGGCTGGTGCAGCCAACGAGGGAGGGGTGGCAGCTGAGGGAGGAGGGGGTGGGCTGGGAGCAGGGGCGGAGGTACGCTTGGAGTGCACTGGGCTACAGCGCCCAGTGCAAGCACACAAAAAAAAAATCTAATTTTTTTTCTTAAAAAAATGGAAGATGTAGCCCACTTCACCAACATTAATATGAGGTAGCATGTAATATGAGGTTGCATAAGAGAACTTTTATCTTTATTTTGTAACATTACTTGCTATCCAGATGGCTTCGGTTGTTTGGGCTTTGGGTTATGATTTACAACAAGTTTAGTCATGTGTTGGTTTTACTCCCCGTGCACCATAATACCTGGTAACTTAATTTTCATACTTCTATTTGGTCTCATATCTTTCATCAGTTACCTAGTCATTGATTTTCTTAATCTAATTGTTCGTCTTCATGATCATCATTGTTTCGAACTGTGTGTCAGGTAAATTTAATGTCTTTTGTACTTTTGGATGTTTGCTTTGTGTGTGACCTATAACCATTTGAACACATGCAGAACCTAAAAAGAAGTCATCCTGGAATGACTTTTACTGATGTTGGGAGGGCATTTGGGGATAAGTGGAAGAAGATGAAAGGTATAGCTTCGCCATTGCAAGCATAAATGCCCATCTATTTTTGACCAACGATCTCTTGATAAGTTTCTTCATCTGATTTATAAGTAAATGTGTGTTGATAATGAATGAACCAAAATGATAAAACGTTATCAATCAATCTAGGAAGCTGTTTTAAAGTGGAGCACCCTTACTTAAGTTTATTGTCTATGACATAATCATCGAATTTAGAAAAGAAACTATACCGATTTTTTTTCATAAATTTTTAGAACCTCATAGTAACTATTAGTCTATTAGCTAGTCCACCCTACTCTAAAATCCTGGCTCCGCTGGCTGGGAGGGTGGGAGGAGGGAGGGGGAGAAGATGGTAGCCGAGGGGAAGGGTGCGGGAGAGAAGGTGGTTGGGTCGAAAAGAGTAGGATGGTTATCTCTTTCTTTCTTTCTTTTTAAATTATGTGTATTAAACTAAAAATATTTAATAAATGATAGTAAGATTTTGGTATCAATTTTAGAAATTATAATAGTTGAACATGTTATAATTAAGTGTAAGAAAAAACAAAATTGACAAGTGGGTCGTGTGGTTTACGAACGGTGGCCACATAGAATCCTTATCTGCTCAACTAACGCCGTCTGTTCCTACAGCCACACAAATCGACTCCGTTACGCCCCCACCTATAGGTTAAAGTCTACACTATAGAGAGAGATGTAGACGCCCCACCCATATTTTATTCCCTGTTCCTGCCTTCTCCTTCTTACAAAATTTATCAAATATAACCTCTTTTATATATATATATATATATATATATATATATATATATATATATATATGTTATAATTTATTGATTTATTTTTCCATCAGTTCTTTTCTAAACGCAGATATTTTATTCGTATATGGTGTCTACTTTATGTTTTCATTGGAGTGGAGTCATATCAAAAATATGAATTACTATTATTATGTACAAAGTTTTTTTTTCCAACTACACTGAAAAATATCAAATAAAACTAAACGCGTGGGAAGATTCTTTTTTTTCTTTTAGGTGAGTGGGAATACCTTATTTGACATATCTGGTAAAATAAATTTCAAACATATTAGAAAAGTGCTATGTATCACTCGCGGAGTTTGATGAACAATACCAATATTAGAGAAATAATCTTAAGCCTACTTGCTTTCCAGAAGCAATATAACTATAAATTTTAATCTTTAAAATTAACCAGCAAACTTAAAATAGTTTCAACAATCGAACCATAATGATAAATCCCGTAACTCTTTGCGTAAAATATCATCAATAAGTGCAATTAAGTCAAAGTTTGTATTTCTTGTTTAGCCATTTCGAATTAACTAATTATTATTTGTTTGTATATCAGAATTTAGTTATCGGTAAGCAAGGACAAAACTATATTATAGTTTGATTTTTTGTAATAAAAATCTATTTTTGGTAATTTCTTTTTTTATTTTGTCACGCAATTATGATTTCATATTTCTACTACTACTATAAAGAGACTTTAAAACGGTTCGAAATAAGTCGTTTAAGTCGTACGTATATTTTTATGTAATTAAGAGAGAAAAATTTTCTAAGATTATTACTAATTACCACTTATCTATATCCTCACCTCTCGTCTAAGTAAGAATTTTTTTGTCTAAAATCTTTTCAACTACATGAACATAATAACTATAGCCTATAAACATATCTATAAAAATATTATAATTAAAATATATTTAATATTAAAATTATATTTAAACGACATATATTCGAAATCTTAAAAACATATCTACAACAAATTATAATTATAATATATTTAAATTATATTTAAACTATTATAATATAATTTAAATTTCTAATTAATTTCTTTATAACATTAGAGAAATTTTTTTTGGGTACGTGTAACGCACGTTGTCACGACCCGCACCCACTGTTAGGGTACGAGAACGTAACAACGCCCAGCCTACGCCGCAGTGTCGGCGGTAGAACGCTGTCCTAGGTAAATCATCTAACAGTATAAAGGTACCTGTACAGTTCATACTCTCCGAATGGAGGTAACATCACACATATAGTCTCAATCACATCTAAGGTAGAAGAATGAAGAACAGATAGATAGTAACTCAAGGAGAACCATAGCATAGATGAAATAAGACTAAGTGTCTAAGATACATAACATCCAGAATGTCAACTCATAATACAATAAGTCTAAGAGTCTATACATCTCCACATCTCAAAATACAACTCAGAAAGTGAGACAAAAGTAAATATAGAAAAGACTGTCTAGACTAAACTGGTCTAGACTACTGGAACAACATCCTCAGCTGCAGGTGGATCCTGCTGGGGGTCCACAACATAAGTATCATCTAGTCCTGCTCCAAAATAGGTAGACACCAGGGCCTCATCCTCATCCTCTGTAATATTTTCAACAGGTCCAATCAGGACGGGAACGAGCACAATACATCTCACGCAGTGCATATCATGTTAGGAAATACGATACAGGCAATAGAGTAAGATACATGAACTGCTGAAAGGAAATATACGCTGTAAAAGAGATAGCTGTAATGAAATATCTACTGTATATAGAGAACTGTAGTGACTAGTGATGTAGAGCACAAGATAGGCATGTGAATGGCTAGAATTTGTACATGATTATACTACTGAGTTTGCACATGATTACACTACTTTGGAATTATTCACATGACCACTTCTACTCTCCCGTTTCCCCAATCAATACACAAGGATCTATACAAGTTACGTTATTGTACATGATATCACATGGGGCCCATGAAAGGGTGCACATGATAGTATACATGAGGGCTCAGTAAACATGAGAGTACATGATCACATGAGTGCACATGAATAATGGAAGCATAGGAGTACATGATGATAGTGAAACACACATAACATGAAGTACCCGATGCTCCCGAGGGGGATAACATCTCATGTAAAGATCCATATAGTACCAATCCGTGTTACCAACGTGACAGCAACAAGTAAAGTAATCTAGAGCGAGAAGTAAAGCCTGAACAAGTATGAAACGGTCAGAGAATGTACTCGCCTGATAACTGAATGTCTGAAGAGGATATACTGTCTGAGGAGAGGTGTCTGGCTCCTAATCAGAGCAATACAAGTCACAATGTGTTCTAAATAGTAAAAATGAAGTCTACTATGCAAACTACATGATTCTAGATCAATCTGGTCAAAAGTCAACTCTTGGTCAACTCTAAAGTCAAACTAGTCAAAGTTAGGTCAACACTAGTCAACTAGTTAGGGTTTTAGTCAAACTAGTCAAACTAGTTGTTTTAGGTCATTCCTAGTTAATTCTAGGTGAACTAGGTCATCCTTGACCTAAAGTTGACTTTGGTCAACTTTCAGTCAACAAGGGTCAACAATGGGTTTAGGGTCATTAGGGCTAGCCCTAACCATAGGCCAATAACCCTGGCCATAGGCCATAGTCTAGGTTTCCATATAAACCTATAACTAATAAGTCCCATATATATATATGTCTATATATATAGACATACACTATCTATATACCCAAAATCCATATTTGCATAACACAATCACACACCTATATATATATACACTGTTTTCTACATATATAAACCTAATACCATTTATAAATATATATTTCATGTATATATATACAATACATATATATATATAACTATATATATATCACACATATATATATAGTGAGACAAAGTGAGAGAGAGAGTGAGACAGTGAGAGAGAGAGTGAGAGATCAGGACACAGGGGGGGGTTTCCAGAATCCTGGAACCCAAAATCAAACCCCCAAACACACACACATAACACACATATACACACATATGTGTATATCTACATAACTACACCCACACACACCCAAATCTCCTCGAATTCGACCCACACCCTCACATATATGTATACTACACATAGACTCACTAAAATACACTAGTCTAATACCTAAATTATTAATAAAATCGAATCAAAGTTCGATTTCCAAAATCTGGAATTAACTCAAAACTGTGACAGTGCACAGTTAACACTGAAATTGGGTAATTCGATATACGCAACCCAAATCGAGCTAAGACTCGATACCAACGGTTGGTAACTAACCCCCCATAGATATACTAGGGTCCTAGGACACTGACACGACACCACGACACGGTTTCGTGTGTCCAAACACACAAAACACTCGATCGGGTAAGTCTGATACGTGTACACAAGAACAGTGTCGTGCACACGTTCCACGCACTCGTGGACACACCACGAGACACGACACGTCTCGTGGTCGTGCATACGTCTAGCCCACACGTAGGGCTACACATTCCATACCCTGACACGTGTCTACGACACGCGTGGACACAGAACAAACACCGTATCAGTCGTGAAAACACGACTGATACACGCGTGTTACGACTGCGTCGTGCACGCGGTTACACGCGTCGTACACGCGACACAGGACACGAAGCACCACGTGCTCGTGTCCATGTGTACGCCACGCATAGGGCTTCATGCCCGTGTCACTACGAGATGCTCTAGTGTCGTGTCCATGCGACACGACACACTCAAAGTTGTGCGCGCGCGCGCGTGCGCTGACAGCGCGTGTCCAGTGCGAGTGAGTTTTCTCACTCGACACGACACGACGCGACACGAGACTTTGGGGGCATGTTCGCAGACATTGCCCCCTTGTCTGTGTCAAATATTTCGTGTCCTAGTGGCCTGTGCTGTGCGCACGAAGGGTCGGGTAGCAGGACATGCACGATGGGCTCGTGCGGTCGGTTCGTGTCCAATTTGGACACGGACACAGCACTAAAATGTGCTCAGTCGAGTGGGTTCGTGACCTACATGTCTAGGGCTTCACAACAGTGCAATTAGTTCTACAAAAACACAAAAACAAGTCCATTGTGGCATTTCACCAAACAAGGTTTCTAGCTTAGGATACGTGTCCGATACGGACACCAAAACACATCAAAATCCCACCAAACTTTACCCACAGTATTGTTATCCCTATATGAATGCATTTATGAAAGAAAAACAGGAATTGACTAAGTTTGTGGAAATTTACCTATTGGTGAAATTCCAAGGAAATCAATGAAAAGGGGGTTGTGTGATCTCCAACTCGATGATGCCCAAGCTCCCAAATTCTAGATTTCTTGCTTCCCTTAGCACCCTAGATGTTGTAGGGTTCCAATGCAAGAGACTAGAGTCAATTTGGATCAAGATAGCTCAAGTTATGAAGGTTGAAAGGAAAGGGGAATTTTTGTGGAATAAATTTCATGTATTTTTGTTCATGAATTATTCCATGGGGTATTTATCAAATGTGGGCTGCCAAGGGGGGTCTTCCTTGGTCGGCCAAGCATGGGGGGGGGTGTCTTGTCTTCCTTCAAGGCTAAGTCAAGGACTTTAGCAAAAGGTTTGGTGATATTTTGCATGTTTTGTGCAAAATATCCATAAAGCAAATATCTAGATATTATCTACTTTAACCCATGACCTAAACATCACCCTAATGATTCTAGGTTAGGGGCTAACTACTAGTTTAGGGTAGGATAGGTTAGGAACTAATCATGAGACCTACCAAGTATTAAATAATATTAAAAATCACATAATCACAAATTAAATCTAGAAAATTACCAAAATACCCTTTTGGTCAAAAACCCCAAATTTGATATTCTAAGCCTATGGCTAAGCTATCATGGTCATGGCAACTTCTAGGTTAGAGAAAACTAGGGTTTACACTAAGTTATACTAACCAAAATCACAAAGTCATAAGTCATGACTTAGCATGACTTAGAAAATAGTTTAATCACACTAATAAACACTATAAACCATATCATGCCCTAATCACCACTATTAAATAATAAAAATAATAATTTTTTAATAATCCCTAATTTTCAGAAAACAGGGTGTTACAAGTCTACCCTCCTAACAATAATTTCGTCCTCGAAATTTAAATGGTCGTACTCCTTCTAGGTCAAACCTCCAACAATCAAGGACGAAGCCACTACCTAGGCAACATACAAGGTCAACAAGCAAAATATGGGTAGTAGACCTATACTGGGTCATGTCCAAAAATTGGCTGGCAGTTTTAGGTCATAAGGTGTCCTCAATTTAAATTGAAGCCAAAAGTAACTCCATGGGGTAAATCAGGATGAAGTCTTGGGTCAGAAAAATCGTACTAAGAAAATGAAGCACACATTGGTATGCCTGAGTGGGACACTAAGGTCATGGGTGTACTATGTCATGTCTAGGTCACGTATGTGAAATTTGTTTTGAGAAAACAACTAGTCTTATGCTCCAAATTTAAAAGTCACGATAATGTGTCTACGGTGATCATAATTTGGAGTGGGAAAGGTCTATGGCCTAAATTGAACAAAAAATCATGATGAAATAGTGGTACCAGGAGGACAGGTTAAATGGGACAGTCTGTGGTCTTATCTAGGTGCACTAGTCATTCTAGATCAATACTGTCCTATGGTATCAAAACGTACAAGCAATCTAAGGAAATTGGGAAGGTAAGGGAAACAACAATCATCAAGGCTGTAGGGCCGTCTACCATCCTATATGAAAATTGGTCATTTAACAAGTAACTGAGAAATCATTAAAGTTATCCTTCCATAAAAAGAAAATTGAAAATTTAGGTACAACAATCACAAATAGATTTTAGTCTTGACACGATCTAAGTTGATCAATTTCAGGAAAAATAGAGATTTGGGCAAGATGGGAAATCAATAAAATTAAGTATAAGCACGAGCATCCAATGATGAAGATCCAGGTCATGATAAATTTAATTCAACTGGATACGAATACGAGGTTCATAGGCGATTAAAATAATTCCAAGGAGAATTGTCAAGGCTGTTGCGGACAAGATTCTAGGGCAAGTTTAACTGTCTCCATCCACGTAGATTAATATATGAAAAGGCGAACCAAAATGCAATAGGTTGATCAGACCATCATGCGCCGGTTCTGATTAGACAATATGTTAGTGGGTGCGCACCCAATAAAATATATCATGATCAAGCTCGAAAAAGGATAAGCTTGTAAAACTAAGGATAAATTTATAGCATAAGATATAAGTAAGGTGGAATGATGAAAGAAGATACATAGTCCTGGTCATGGGCATAGACTAGGAGATAAGGAAACAATAAATCACAGGGCTAAAAGGGTCACCATTCTATGGTCAGAGCTACTCTATCAACTCTAAGTCAAAAGGCATAACACATAAATTAATTTATTTAAGAGGAAAATTCTTGACAAAAGAGTTAGTCAAGAATTATATTAATAGCTAAAGCTACTCCTACTCCTACTCCTAAGTAAGAGATAAAGAAACAAACAAACAATCGACAAAAACAAAAGAACTACCAGGTCAAAACTGATCACTAATAAAGAACAGGTAGGAGCAGATGGAATTTGATTTTAAGATAGATATAATGAAGTAAGGTGGGAATGGAATTTAGAAGGACAGAACCTGCAAGCACATTGCCAACTGCCTGGCCATCCTCAACTGTCATGGCGTAAGCACGCCCCTGCTGACCTCTCCCAGCCTGTTGCTGAAACTGCATAAATCTCTGCTGTTGTGGCTGTAACGGTCCTCTCTGCTGCTGTCTTACCGGAGCCTTGGCTCCTGCTCCTGGTGCTGCTTCCTGTGCTACTCTGCCTGTGTACTGGGAACACTCCCTCAGCTGGTGGTCCGCTGCCCCACATATTAGGCACCGGCCCAACCTCTTCCTGCACTCACCCCATCCATGTCCCGACTTCTTGCAATAAGGACAACTGATTGTCTTCGGGTCCTGACCCCGATACTGATGCTGCACTTGCTGAACTCCCACTGGGGTCTGCGTCTGCTGAAACTGCACATGGGGCCTCTTGGCCTGGCCTCTACTGCTGCTGGTACGACGAGCGTCCCGTCCCCTCTTGAACAACTGTTGCCGCTGAGTTTCCACTATCTGCTGGAAGAAGGAGAACAACCGTGCCACGTCCTCTGATCCTGATGACGACTGCTGCTGAAGAACGTTCGGGACGACAGAAGAAGGTCTCAGAGTAGGGAGAGGTGCACTCCCATAGGCTGCAGATATCCTAGCCTGAGCTGGCACAACAGGAACTGCAGTCTCGGGGCCCTGCTGATCAGGACGAGGAGTGGTAGACCCCTCAGTGGTATCTCCCTGATCGAGACGATGAGATAATGTCTCCATACCCATCCTGGAGACAGATCAAACAAGGAATCAATACTGAGATATAAAATGATAATTCAAGGGTGGACAGTTATTCAAGGAAGCAAACCTTCAACAGGAATTTAGATGGCAGGAATCCAGTTAAGAGTTTTCCTAATGCGATTGAGTACCCTAAAATAAGGATATTAATCTAACACAAGAAATTAAATCACCAACTAAAAAAAATTTCAAAATCATCAACTAACACCAGGATTCAAAGTTCTATAGTGAATCCTCCAAAATCAAATTCAATCTAGGGAAAAGGAGTTTAAATCGTAATTTCAAATGAGATTCTCAAGGGTCATCCCAGGAATCTCTCAAAGTATCCTAGCAGTGATTGAGTATCCACTCTCTCTAAGCCTATTCCTCTAATCCTATCGCAGGCTGTAGTGATACTCTAGTTCGAATATCACTACATAAACTCGACCTGCATGGGCCACCACTAAAAACGTGTCACGACCCGCACCCACTGTTAGGGTACGAGAACGTAACAACGCCCAGCCTACGCCGCAGTGTCGGCGGTAGAACGCTGTCCTAGGTAAATCATCTAACAGTATAAAGGTACCTGTACAGTTCATACTCTCCGAATGGAGGTAACATCACACATATAGTCTCAATCACATCTAAGGTAGAAGAATGAAGAACAGATAGATAGTAACTCAAGGAGAACCATAGCATAGATGAAATAAGACTAAGTGTCTAAGATACATAACATCCAGAATGTCAACTCATAATACAATAAGTCTAAGAGTCTATACATCTCCACATCTCAAAATACAACTCAGAAAGTGAGACAAAAGTAAATATAGAAAAGACTGTCTAGACTAAACTGGTCTAGACTACTGGAACAACATCCTCAGCTGCAGGTGGATCCTGCTGGGGGTCCACAACATAAGTATCATCTAGTCCTGCTCCAAAATAGGTAGACACCAGGGCCTCATCCTCATCCTCTGTAATATTTTCAACAGGTCCAATCAGGACGGGAACGAGCACAATACATCTCACGCAGTGCATATCATGTTAGGAAATACGATACAGGCAATAGAGTAAGATACATGAACTGCTGAAAGGAAATATACGCTGTAAAAGAGATAGCTGTAATGAAATATCTACTGTATATAGAGAACTGTAGTGACTAGTGATGTAGAGCACAAGATAGGCATGTGAATGGCTAGAATTTGCACATGATTATACTACTGAGTTTGCACATGATTACACTACTTTGGAATTATTCACATGACCACTTCTACTCCCCCGTTTCCCCAATCAATACACAAGGATCTATACAAGTTACGTTATTGTACATGATATCACATGGGGCCCATGAAAGGGTGCACATGATAGTATACATGAGGGCTCAGTAAACATGAGAGTACATGATCACATGAGTGCACATGAATAATGGAAGCATAGGAGTACATGATGATAGTGAAACACACATAACATGAAGTACCCGATGCTCCCGAGGGGGATAACATCTCATGTAAAGATCCATATAGTACCAATCCGTGTTACCAACGTGACAGCAACAAGTAAAGTAATCTAGAGCGAGAAGTAAAGTCTGAACAAGTATGAAACGGTCAGAGAATGTACTCGCCTGATAACTGAATGTCTGAAGAGGATATACTGTCTGAGGAGAGGTGTCTGGCTCCTAATCAGAGCAATACAAGTCACAATGTGTTCTAAATAGTAAAAATGAAGTCTACTATGCAAACTACATGATTCTAGATCAATCTGGTCAAAAGTCAACTCTTGGTCAACTCTAAAGTCAAACTAGTCAAAGTTAGGTCAACACTAGTCAACTAGTTAGGGTTTTAGTCAAACTAGTCAAACTAGTTGTTTTAGGTCATTCCTAGTTAATTCTAGGTGAACTAGGTCATCCTTGACCTAAAGTTGACTTTGGTCAACTTTCAGTCAACAAGGGTCAACAATGGGTTTAGGGTCATTAGGGCTAGCCCTAACCATAGGCCAATAACCCTGGCCATAGGCCATAGTCTAGGTTTCCATATAAACCTATAACTAATAAGTCCCATATATATATATATGTCTATATATATAGACATACACTATCTATATACCCAAAATCCATATTTGCATAACACAATCACACACCTATATATATATACACTGTTTTCTACATATATAAACCTAATACCATTTATAAATATATATATCATGTATATATATACAATACATATATATATATAACTATATATATATCACACATATATATATAGTGAGACAAAGTGAGAGAGAGAGTGAGACAGTGAGAGAGAGAGTGAGAGATCAGGACACAGGGGGGGTTTCCAGAATCCTGGAACCCAAAATCAAACCCCCAAACACACACACATAACACACATATACACACATATGTGTATATCTACATAACTACACCCACACACACCCAAATCTCCTCGAATTCGACCCACACCCTCACATATATGTATACTACACATAGACTCACTAAAATACACTAGTCTAATACCTAAATTATTAATAAAATCGAATCAAAGTTCGATTTCCAAAATCTGGAATTAACTCAAAACTGTGACAGTGCACAGTTAACACTGAAATTGGGTAATTCGATATACGCAACCCAAATCGAGCTAAGACTCGATACCAACGGTTGGTAACTAACCCCCCATAGATACACTAGGGTCCTAGGACACTGACACGACACCACGACACGGTTTCGTGTGTCCAAACACACAAAACACTCGATCGGGTAAGTCTGATACGTGTACACAAGAACAGTGTCGTGCACACGTTCCACGCACTCGTGGACACACCACGAGACACGATACGTCTCGTGGTCGTGCATACGTCTAGCCCACACGTAGGGCTACACATTCCACACCCTGACACGTGTCCACGACACGCGTGGACACAGAACAAACACCGTATCAGTCGTGAAAACACGACTGATACACGCGTGTTACGACTGCGTCGTGCACGCGGTTACACGCGTCGTACACGCGACACAGGACACGAAGCACCACGTGCTCGTGTCCACGTGTACGCCACGCATAGGGCTTCATGCCCGTGTCACTACGAGATGCTCTAGTGTCGTGTCCATGCGACACGACACACTCAAAGTTGTGCGCGCGCGCGCGTGCGCTGACAGCGCGTGTCCAGTACGAGTGAGTTTTCTCACTCGACACGACACGACGCGACACGAGACTTTGGGGGCATGTTCGCAGACATTGCCCCCTTGTCTGTGTCAAATATTTCGTGTCCTAGTGGCCTGTGCTGTGCGCACGAAGGGTCGGGTAGCAGGACATGCACGATGGGCTCGTACGGTCGGTTCGTGTCCAATTTGGACACGGACACAGCACTAAAATATGCTCAGTCGAGTGGGTTCGTGACCTACATGTCTAGGGCTTCACAACAGTGCAATTAGTTCTACAAAAACACAAAAACAAGTCCATTGTGGCATTTCACCAAACAAGGTTTCTAGCTTAGGATACGTGTCCGATACGGACACCAAAACACATCAAAATCCCACCAAACTTTACCCACAGTATTGTTATCCCTATATGAATGCATTTATGAAAGAAAAACAGGAATTGACTAAGTTTGTGGAAATTTACCTATTGGTGAAATTCCAAGGAAATCAATGAAAAGGGGGTTGTGTGATCTCCAACTCGATGATGCCCAAGCTCCCAAATTCTAGATTTCTTGCTTCCCTTAGCACCCTAGATGTTATAGGGTTCCAATGCAAGAGACTAGAGTCAATTTGGATCAAGATAGCTCAAGTTATGAAGGTTGAAAGGAAAGGGGAATTTTTGTGGAATAAATTTCATGTATTTTTGTTCATGAATTATTCCATGGGGTATTTATCAAATGTGGGCTGCCAAGGGGGGTCTTCCTTGGTCGGCCAAGCATGGGGGGGGGGGGGGGTGTCTTGTCTTCCTTCAAGGCTAAGTCAAGGACTTTAGCAAAAGGTTTGGTGATATTTTGCATGTTTTGTGCAAAATATCCATAAAGCAAATATCTAGATATTATCTACTTTAACCCATGACCTAAACATCACCCTAATGATTCTAGGTTAGGGGCTAACTACTAGTTTAGGGTAGGATAGGTTAGGAACTAATCATGAGACCTACCAAGTATTAAATAATATTAAAAATCACATAATCACAAATTAAATCTAGAAAATTACCAAAATACCCTTTTGGTCAAAAACCCCAAATTTGATATTCTAAGCCTATGGCTAAGCTATCATGGTCATGGCAACTTCTAGGTTAGAGAAAACTAGGGTTTACACTAAGTTATACTAACCAAAATCACAAAGTCATAAGTCATGACTTAGCATGACTTAGAAAATAGTTTAATCACACTAATAAACACTATAAACCATATCATGCCCTAATCACCACTATTAAATAATAAAAATAATAATTTTTTAATAATCCCTAATTTTCAGAAAACAGGGTGTTACACACGTAAAGATGACTAGTGTAAGTAAACATGTATGTAATCAAAACTTGATATAAATTTATTAAGCTGGGTGTAAGATTGGGTGTGACAACCTTCTAAAACCTAGGTAAACATGCCCAGTCCGAAGATATATATGAAGTAATTAAATATTGGACTCAATCCTTCAACTAAATCGGCCACAAGTCTACAATTGCGATAAGGTAAGCGTTGACAAAAAATCGAACCGAAATTGAATAAGGTATTCGGTTTTCTTTGAATATTTTTTTTTTTGGGGTTCAATTTACTAAAATTTCTTATTCGATTTTTGTTTTGGGTTTCAATTGCGGTAAAAAAAAAATTCAAAAATCGAAAAAAAACTTGTACAATTATGTAATTATTCTCAATTATATATATATACAATAATTTTATGTATGTGTACTGAAGTCCAAATTTGACAATAACTTGACCAACTTTAGGCCCAACTTAAAAATACGAAAAAAAGTGTGTATAAAATTTATTATTTTTTAATATATTCTAACCATAGTTTCAAACTTTAGGTTTGGTACATTAAATAATAAAAATAATACAACCTAATAAATTCGAATAAAACGACTCGATTATTTTGGTGTTCGATTCAGTCTCGATTATGACTAATTTTGGTTCGGTTTTAATTTTAAATTTTTAGAATTTTAATTTATTCGATTTTGACTATTTAGATTTTGTTGAAACGACTAAACCGACTGCTCATCCCTAATCCGTACTCTTTACAAATTGGATTGAAATCAGCTCAGAATGAACTTTTAAGTAGTATGTATATATTTTTCTGTAATTAAAAATAAATAAATAAATAAATAAATTTTAATTATTTATTTAACTATCTAATATTATTTAACTATAATCAAATATTTTTAACTCACGAAAGATATTTTTTTTCTGATTGGATGAATCATATCATAAAAAAAAATCATATCATAGAGTAACCTTTTTTATAATAAATTTTAATTGTTTTTTCTTATAAATTTCTTTTACGTACATGCGATGTACGTGTATCTTACCAGTAATGTCTTAAAGTCGGGGTAAACCTTGTCAAAAGTCAAGGGCAGAATTGACAATGGACGTGTGGCCCCCACAGATTAGTGGGATCCGCTTAAACAAACGTGTAATTAATTATTCATCTTATGCCAAAGATTAAAAAGAACGGGGTTCCCCATCACATCTCACTAAAACAGTGTCATAAGAACCGTTCATTCGCGAAGATGTGCGACGTGTCGAGATCATAACAGGATAGGAAGAGGAAGTGGATCTCTGGACGGGAGGAACCGGTCGCTGTGGCTCAGCTGACCGCCCGCAGCCGGTCACGAATGTGGGATTTTACCGGGAGGACCGGTCGTGGATCGAATGCATAAGAGTTGGGGTTTAAGCAATAGGGGGTGGTTCAGGGGTTTTGCTCATAAGAAAAGGAGAGAAGTAAATGAAAATTTAGTTGGAAATCGAGAAATTTCACAAAATAATTCGTAAATCTCGAGGAATTTTCGACTTTCGATCGGGATATAGGGATCGCTCTTCTCGCCGGACCTCGACGGACAACAAAATTTTCCGGCGATCTCATGCCTGGACGAGAATTCCGAGGAGTTTGGTGCCGTTTTGCTTCACGAGGTGAAGAAAAGATCGATTTTTTATGTTGGTTTCTTTCTTGATCGCTGAATTTTCTCGTTTTTTCTTCTTCGATCTTGGCGGGGCTGGCGAAATTTGATCGGATCTTCTTCCTCCGAATTTTCTACTTTTTTCTTCTTCGATCTTGGCGGAGTTGACGAAATTTGATCGGATCGTCTTCCTCCGTGTGGAATTTTATGTTTTTACTAATAATTTTGTGATTTCATCGGGAATTGATGCGATTGAATCCGTTGTTTTGTGTCGATTAAATCCGAAATTCGGAAAAAAAAATTCCTCCTGAATTTCTCTTTGATCGAAGGATTTCGTGGGGTTTTAGATCTGCAGCCTGTTCTTACGTTAAAATTACGGATCCAATCCATTTTTTGTTGATTAATAGCTTACTTTTGCTTCACGTGAGACAAAATTCTGGTTTAACTAGTAATATTTCGGGAAATTGCAGGTTTTTGTAGCATATGTTGAGAATTCAGAATCGAAGATGATTTGTCTAGACACCAGCTAATCAAAGGTGAGATCTTTACTGTCCTCCCTCTCTAAATCTATGATTCGCTCTCTAAAGTTATGATCTTGGCTTAAGATCCCATGGTTTTATTGGGATTTTAGGTTTTAATGCTTACGAAGCTTGTAGATTCGCTTCATGAGTATGGTTATTTTTTTGTGCAACACCCTTTGGGGAAAAAAACTCCATTTTGGTATGTTGGTTTTTGTTTGGAAGTATACGATAAACTCTTTTTTTCTTCGTTGGTTTTAAAGGATTTATAGTTGATTTTTAGTGGATTATTATTCTAGTTGTCTATGAATAATTTTTTTTTTAATGAATCAACAATCTACTAAATTTTTTGCAATTTTACATTTCTGCTACATTGCAGGTTCCTCGTTTTGAGCAAATGGGAAGTTTTTTCATGGTACATATTGGATTGATGGAGGATCTGTAGAAGGATTCTGGATAGAGTTATTAGGTTCCTTGCTTCTTTGTTTGCTGAACTTCACACTGGCATGAGTTTCTAAGATATGGTGGTAAAGAAGAGGTTGGACTATGGATTCAATGGCTACAAGGTTCCCCCGGTTCATGTTCCCAATTCCGCGAAGGTATGATAGCTCCTGTACGGATAACTGGTTTTGTGTTATGTAATTTATGTTGTTTGAGCAGTTTCCAACTAGTAATTGCTGGTTTGCAGGGTAAGCGCTCTGCTAGAAAGAAAAAAGTGGACGATAGGATGTGTGCAATTGATCTACTTGCGGCTGTAGCACGAAAGTTGTTGCTAGAGGGAGAAGGTTCTTTTGGTCCAAGTAAAACTACTGGAGGGCCTGATCCTTGCAATCTGAAAGTAAAACAAGAGCAAGATAACGCTGAGAGTCAGTTGAGAAATGAAGCTTTTGATCTAGGAAGCTGTACTGGGAGCACACTGGGGTCTAATAATGTCTCCCAGAGGGAGGTTAGCAATGTCGCGAAGCTGCTTTCAACAACTTTGACGCCTTCACCTATCATAACGAAGTCTGACACATCTAGCAGGAATGTGTGCACTGAGAAACCTTCTCTCGCTGTTGAGAAATCAGATAACTTTAACTACGGAACTGTTGTCTATAAAAATGACTCTGACTCATGCAGTCTGCACAATAACATGGGTTTAGATGCTAAACCACTTGCTGTAGTAAATTCCAGCAGCACTGTCAACACGCCTTTGTGTGGAGATGGCATTATTTGTGGTAGGTCTTTTCCCAAATGTCGGAAGGGGAAACTAGCTGTAGGTAGAGATGATGACGAAAACTTATCTGGGTGCATTCAACCCAATTTTACTAATAATAAGGCCTTGAAACCCCAAGGATTAGGTGAACGTAGGGTAAGAAAGCAGTTGGCAACCAAGTTCTGGAAAGTTGCTCCAACAATGACCAAAGATAGGGAGCTTCCTAAAACTGGTGCGTTGACTTGATTTCAATTCCTTAACGATGTTGATATTATATTAAAGTTGCCCTTTTCACTTTTGACAGTTTTGCTTCTAGCATGGTTTATATTGATGGTGTACCTAGTTAACTAGAGGTGGTTTTTTTTTTTTTCCTTTTATCATCTTAGATGTAGAAACGAAGCCAAACTTTTATAGGCGGAAAATTTGTTATGCACGCCAATGGACTCAAAGGAGTGTATTTAAAAGGAGGAAGTTTTTCCAGCGCTGCTCTATATTAACGTCAGTTGGAGGGAGCAATAATAAAGGTTTTTTTTAATTTAATTTACTTGAAATCAAGTTAGAAGCATTCTGTTCTCTTATTGCTGAGAAGTTGTTCTTATCTAGGCTATTTCACCATCTCAATCATTTGTGGGTTGCTCTAGTTTTAAGATGGTTACCATTTTTTTTGCAGTGAACAGGGTATCGTCTTCCTTTAATTGTCGTATGCCATCTTATGAACCAGAAGACTTTCATGGTATAATAGGTTTTGTATGTTGTGGACGTAAATCCATTACGTATTGATTCTGATATAAGGAGATATCAAGTTGCGTGAACTGTTATGTGCAGTGAAACTCAGTATCAAGTCATTTAAGGTTCCAGAACTCTTCATCGAGATTCCTGAAACTTCTACCGTTGCATCACTAAAGGTTTATGCTCCCACTCATACTTCCATTTAACGAGTTCGGTTGAAAATTGAGTTGGCATTGTATCTAGAACAAGGGGAATTGAATTTCCCGTAAGCTCCTCAATAAATAGATAGTTGTTTTGTGTAAGTTTTTTGTAAACTGCCAATAGTTGAGGATAGTATTCTACTGAAGGTATTTTTCTTGCTCTTGATATTTTTACTATCCAAAATACCTTCATCTTTTTTCTTTTTTTTTTACATAATGGGATTCTTTATAGGGCTAGTGTCCATCCAAGAACGTACTTGTTTGGAGGAATGAATTATAAGAAATTGCATTGAACTTGTGTATATCAATGGTAATATTTGTAGTAGCTGCCATTGGTTGAAGGTTGAACCATATTCACACGTATGCATTCAACCTATTTATGTTTTTAATGTGAAGATTTTTATTCTTTTCATCAAATATGTGGGATCAATATCTGTTGGACATGTGCAGGCAAAGTAAGGAATCAGGATGGTTGAGGTCTTTTTTTGATTATATGGGGAAAATCCCAACTTCAAATTTGGGTGGGGCTTGCTTTGTTGCCCGTCCTGTTTAACAATAAACAAACAATATTAACAACAGAAAGAAAACGATAGCAACAAGGCCTTTGTTCCAAATATTGGGATTGACTGCGTGAAACCATTGCATCTATTCAACACTTTAAGGGCCATTTCTTCAATTATATTAGCAAACTTTATTTATTTGTTATTTTGACAGATTTAATCCATGTTCTTATTGCCCTACCTCTCGCCTAATAGCACGTTTAAGTATAATAACATCACTCCTCACCGCTTAGCCATCCACCTATTGATTGAAGAGAATGAACTATTCTGATGTTTTGGTTGTTGGTTTATTTGTGTATTGGTTTGCTGTGAAGTTTTGTTGACTAACTGTATTTTTTTGTGGCTAGAACATTCGAGAACTTAATTGTGGGTGTCTTGTGTTGCAGAGGACAGTTATGGAGGCTGTAACTGCAATACTTGGAGGTGGACTGCATATAGGTGTCGTTGTCCAAGGAAAGAAGGTTAGAGATGACAGTAAAACCTTACTCCAATCTGGAATATCTCATGGCGAGAAGTTGGATGACCTGGGTTTTACTTTGGAACCGAATGCTAACCGATCCCTGACGACGATCACTAATCCTGAAGAACTCCATATTCTTCCTTCTTGTGACCTTACTAAGCCATTGGCAAGGTAATGCGCTTACGTTGTGACTCCCTCCTTGTAAGTTTACTTGGATAAATTCCTAATTTTGTTTTGATGATAATCCCTTAAAGTTTACTTAGGAACCACATGCTCTAGATGTGCCAATTGCATATATCAGGAAGGAATATTCACAATGTTTTCATTTTCTAGTGTCGTTTGATGGTGTGCTAGTAGATTTCTATCTGATCCTTTCATAATACACATATGAAGGTTAGTTCATTTGTGAATGCCAGGCCAATCAATCTCGAAATACATATAATTTATCCATTTTAAGTGTTCTCTTTACAGTATATTCAAATTTCTTGTGTCTTATGTTTATTTTGGTCGTGATAAATTGCTCCTGTTGAAATAGCATATATAATTATCTAGAAGTTGCTAAAAACTTGTATGAATTAATGTTCTATTCTCTCTAAGATATATCAAATAATTTATATAGTTTTCTTCAGGTTGCCAGCTATGGTTTCTGCACCAGATGTTGTGAAACTTGATGTTTGCACAGAATCTCCTCGAACTCCCATAATGAACTGTCAAGAAAGCAACCATGATTCTGTCCGCTCGCCTGCTGATACCTTCTCACTGGATAAAACCGGAGCGGATGCACGTGCTTTGATTGCTATTTCATCTATGAGTGTTGAGACACTACCCACTTCTCCGGCTCGTAAACCTAGGCAGTCTGAACTCTGCCAGCGTCGGATTAGGAGACCCTTCTCTGTAACTGAAGTTGAAGCTCTCGTCCAGGCTGTTGAAAAGCTTGGTACTGGAAGGTCAGTGATGCATACTTGCCTTTCTACTCGAACCTCATCTGGATAAACAGTACTTATTTGGAGCATGTTTCAGGTGGCGAGATGTCAAAATTCGAGCTTTTGACAATGCAAAACATCGGACTTATGTAGATTTGAAGGTACGAGGCCCACTGCTTTAGTCTTGTGTAAAAAATCACTCTTTCTATTAATACTATGTGCAGATATATTCCTCATATATTTATCTGCTGCTCATGATATCAGAGGAAGTGTCAAAATGTGAATGTGGGAACTTCGTTTGTAGATATTAAATGGTTTGGTAATAAGATCTGTTTCTTTTCCAGGTTGAGCAGTCCACTAGGGGCTTTTGCTAGGAAGCAGGGACACTCCAAAAATGTGCGCCATGTGGTGTCAGACATGTATCAGACACCAAAATATACTAGGACTCACGGGCGGAACTAGAAATTCGAGCTGGGGTTGGGCCAACTCATATGGAAAAAAGGTTTTTTTTTTTTTTTTTTTTTTTTTTGTGGGCTGGATGGAGCCCACCCAGCCCCAGAGTGGTTCCGCCCTTGCTAGGATTCATCAAAATAGGTGCCGTATCCGTGTCGCCGTGTCCTTACTATTCGTTTCGTATCCGTGCCCAACATAGGGCATTTGACATGTTATCTACTGTGTCATGCTTATTGACCCTTCGATGTTGCATTTTGACTTTGTATAATTAAGAGCTTTGATTTATACTGGTAGAAGCCCCCATATTTAGCTATGCTATTACTCGACCTGACTTTCATAAAATCTATGTTGTGCGGGTAAGTGGTAGGAGACTAGGAGTACCCATAAAATATTAATAGAAGTAATAGATATGTCTTCTGTTTATGAGTGCCATAAAATCTTTGTATTCATTATACGAAGGGTACTTCTGGGCCTCCTGAGATGAAGCAGAGTACTTCTGGGCCAAGTGGGTTATCTCGGTGGCTGATGCTTCCAGGATGAATTTATTTCAATCGGTACATCATAGAACTAGAGTCCGGACTTCTAGCTTATATATGCCAAAAAATAGTATAGGGGGGGTCTCCATATAAATTTGGAAGGAAGAATATATGCAAGGAATATGTGGAGTTTCTTCAATGTTGGTTAGTTTATTGTTTCTATTTCATTTAAGTATTAATTTGTTGTATGTTTGTCTGCAAGCAATTTTGTGTTCACCAACAAAGTTGGTTTCTGATGTGGCACTATTAGAGCATATTAGGCCCATCTAGGAGCTAGCTATACTAAGAAGTTTGGTTGGACCGTCTTCATATCATATTTTGTGCACATTGTATGCTCAGAAGATTGCTGTAAAACCTAAACCTTTAACTAAATCTGCAAGGTAGTCTGTTTGCAGTCAACTACCAGTCTTACTTGTTTAGGCCTGGTTTCTCTATAGTTTCTTCCAAAATATTTCATACAGATACTGTATTTAGATTTTAGTACAGACAAATGAATATTGGAACTTATATTTAAAAATAGAATGTGTGTAAAAGAATCTTTTATGTAAAATCCAACTTCTTTCTCGCTCTTCTTTTCAAAAGCATGCAACTGCAGCTTGTATTTTCTTCTATTGTAGACTATCTAACTGGAAAATCAATTTAAGCCTTACGTTCCTTTGCTTTGGTAAGAAAAGGTTGTTCGTTACAACTAAATCCAATAAACCCTTGTCCTAATTTGAAAATAGAAATAGTGGTAGTTTTATGAACTACAGAAGTGGAACTTTTAATTATTGTTTTTTCTTTTCTATTTATGGATGCAGGACAAGTGGAAAACATTGGTTCACACGGCGAGCATAGCCCCTCAGCAGAGGAGGGGTGAGCCGGTCCCGCAAGAGCTTTTGGACAGGGTCCTCACAGCCCATGCCTACTGGTCCCAGCAGCAGGCCAAGTTCCAGGTCAAGTCACCTGCTTAGGGCCGCCTTCTGATCTAATTTCACTCTCTTCATAGTCGTAGAGAGGACCTGTAAAAATATTCGACAAGGGTAATAGAACAGGTGGAAAGGTAATACTATAAGGATAATTCAGGACTTATTTGTAATATTCTCACAGAGACTCCTTGATTCTTAAGCCAGAGAAGGTTCCTGCTTCTTGTGAATTTCCTAAAACAGGGGATTTTCTGGTACTTGTACATTGATGTTGCTCCAGAGACGGAAAGGAAAATAAATCCACCCTTGCTAATTCACAGGAATTTGTTCCATTGCCAACACCGCCCATGTCTTGCAGGGCTTTGTGGTGGCATCCTGATCCTAATTGAATAAATTTGATCATGTTCATTCTTTTTAGTGAGTAACTATGTTATGAATTTTTTTCTGTTTTTAGCAGAATAACTAGAAGACCAACTAATGTTGATCGTCATATACAGATTATTGTCTTTGATTAACTTGTCGTTGTGGGATTCAGGTGTTTTTATAATTACTTGTGTCTGTGGTGCAGTGGGAATCGTATGTTGTGATTTATCTATCAAGAAAAGGAAACATGTTATCTATCTTCATATGAGATATAGCCTTGTGCCTATTGTCAAATGTTTGGGAATGTTTTCAGCAATGAATGTCAGAGTATTATAAGAATTTTGATGGTACTATCCTTTGATGTTCCTTTATACTTTGTCAGGCTTAGACTGTGTTTTACTAAGATTTTGTTTCCGGAAGTCGAGCTGAAAAGTTGTAAATATGAGGTATTAAATTTGTTGATTCGCAGAAGTTGTGGCCAACAATTGTTTTCTACCTCAATTTCAGCAAGATTTCTCTTATTTCTTTTTCGTGTTTCCACTTGCTACTGTAATACAGAGAGTATGGTAGTAGAAAACATAACTAGAGAATCTACACAATATCACAGAAATCCTGATTACATGTGTTACATATGTAGGTATGTTATGACATTAAATGTCGATCAGTTTCCTCCCAATCTTAGTAACACACATTAATGAGAGATGTATGTAAATGTAACATAAGCCATTCCGTTCCATGTCCCTCTCCTCCTAGCATAAATTGATTAGGGAGAACGGGTTGTGATCGATGTCCTATATCTATACCTACTAACATAGATCGATCCAAGCAAGTGATGGAGGTCGCAAGAGCAATGAGGAGGAATATGTCGGCCATCGCCGTCGCTCTTCTTCTTCTTCTCCTCTTCTTGTCTAACGAAGTTCCGGTCGTCCACGCCTTGACAACATGCAGCTTTCAACGGTGCATCCGTCGCTGCACAGTTAGCGGTATTACCGTTCCGTGGTGGATGCCTTTTGTGGACTTGCCTCAATATTGCAAGTTACAGTGTGTCATCCCAGTGGTCAAAGATATATATTGTTAAGCTAGGACAGGTCTGTTTGTCTACAGATGTCTTTAACATAAATATTAATAATATATGAATTATTCTTATTCTATTTAACCCACCCCCCATTCTTATTCTATTTAACCCACCACCCCCCCCCCCCCCTCCCCCCCCCCCCCCCCCCGCGCGTTTGTCTCCTTGTTCTGAAAAACAAAAGGAAAAATTTGAGTGGCACCCCACTTTTTTTACGCTTATTTAAGGTGCATCCCACAAGTTTACATGAATGTATGACACCCCCCACTTTTGACGGTTTCCGTCTAAAACGAACGGTCAAATTTTTTTTTGACGAAAATGCCCATGTCTCCTTTTGTATGTCCTCCCAGTCACTCCCTTTGAGCTTGGCCCGGTTCCGGAGGAGCCACTTGGCCTCGTAAACCTCCAGGAGGGAGAGGATTCCGCCGTCGCTCCACTCGGCCCTTCGCCGTCGCCATGGCCGTCTCTGGTCCCTGTGTGCCTTCCATAGGAACTGACACAAGAATGACGATCGGTCAAGCCAGGAACTTTTCAAGAAATTTGGTGTTTGGAGAAGGAAAGAAGCAATTTTGGATGAGTAGTATTAGAATTCCAAATTCACAAAGCTTTCCTTTTCTGGATTGGGGAGGAAGAATTCTGTGGCATTGGTCTTGTGGATGATGGTGCTGTAGGTGGGAAAGGTGCCAACTTTGAGTGGGTTATAGTGGATGACAACAGCTAGCACCACCAAGAACAAACACATCAACATCAACTAGTACTTCCTCTAAGAAAAGCTTTTTTCTACACACATATTGCAAAAGTAAAAGTAAAATGAAAGGGGGGGGGGGGGGGGGGGGGGGGGGGGGGGGGGGGGGGGGGGCGGAGCGGGAGCGGGAGGGGGAGGGTGGCGGAGCGGGAGGGGGGGGGGGGCAGTGATGATGGTGGATGGTGGTGGTGATGATGATGATGGTGATGATGTTGGTGATGGTGGTGGTGGTGATGGCCGGAGGGGGGGGGGGGGGGGGGGGGGGGGCGGTGCGGCGAGGTCGGGGAGGGAGGGGGGGAGTGCGACGACGCCGTGGAGGGGGGCCGAGCACGGCGGAGGGGGAGAAGACGAATAGTTGACGCGGGAAAGAAGAGAACAGATATAGGGGTATTTTCGTCAAAAAAAATTGGTCAACGGGGTTGACCGTTCGTTTTAGACGAAAACTGTCAAAAGTGGGGGGTGTCATACATTCATGTAAACTTGTGGGGTGCACCTTAAATAAGCGTAAAAAAAGTGGGGTGCCACTTAAATTTTTCCTATAACAAAAAATATTTTTTCGGACATAGTCCTGGTGTCTGACATAGTCCATTGGTGGCTGAAACATAATAAAATGCTACAAGCGATTTAGTCCCACGTCAGATATATATAAATATGACCCTACCGTTGGGGGCGGAGCTAGAAAAATTTGTTAGGGGAGACTAAGAGCAAGAGTGGAAAAAAAAAAAAAAAAATCCGTACGATAATTCAAAAAGTAAATAATTACAAAATTTACACAACCAACACAGGAATCGAACTGATTATGCTACAAATACCCAAACATATTTCTACAACCAAATTCCACTATTTTGGTCTCATGTTTATTGTTTACATCCAAATTAACTTTTTCAAGTTGGTCGGTTGATTATGCATATGGGGCTAGTGGTGACGATCCAGTGGACAAGGATATAATGTATTTAGTATGTGCCTTCAGAATAAAAAAAAAATATTTCTACAAAAATACTAGGTCATGTATCTAGGGCTGGGCACGGATCGAACAGGTCCCGAATTTGATGGACCCAGACAGAAACCGTTACTTGGCAGGACGGGACGGGACAAATACATAAAATATTGAAACCGGACCGGACTCGATCCGTTCGAAACGGGTCCGAAACGGACTGACCCGCAGGTCCAAATTTTTTTTTTTAAAAGTTTCTATAATAGTAAACATTTACATATGTTCTATTACCTATAAGAATAAAACAAATCAAAACGGCGGATCCTAGAACCGTATGCCGACCCCTACATGTACCCTTCTAATTTTTTAAATCCATTCTCTACTCCTCATCTCATCTGCTCAACTCTACTCGACTCCCAAGTGCCCACTAGCTCCTCTCCAACCAACCAATCTCGTGAAAATTTACCCACGTGTCGATCATACTCGCTAATCCACCTTCTTAGGTGGTTTTGGTCGGACCAAAACCTGTTTAATAAATTGGTCAAGTTCAATCTAGGGTGGCGATCCATTTTTCCATTTATAGAACTTGACTATAAAACATGACATATTCAAATTCTCCGTCTACCTAAATCACAAATCCGATCCAAATATTTATATACAGTAGAAACTCTATAAATTAATACTCGATTATTTAATAAACTCTCTAAGATAATATTTTTTGCCGGTCCCGACTCGGGGATAGGGTGCTAAATTAATAATTCGCTAAAATTATAAGATAATACATTTTTGATAATTTCTTCAGACCCCATATAAAATATAAATTAATAATTCCTTATATATAGCATATTACACTGAACACAAGAATTAATTATAGAAAATATTTTTAATGTCCATAAAGTGATACACTGAACACAAGAAGCATAATAAGGTGGGAGATTGAAGGTTTCTTTCAAATTGGGCCCTTCATTTGATATACACATGCATTGTATACAATAATTAAGTGGAAGCTTGAAAGGTGTTTGTAAACTACTATATAGAAAATATTTTTAATGTCCATAAAGTGATACACTGAACACAAGAAGCATAATAAGGTGGGAGATTGAAGGTTTCTTTCAAATTGGGCCCTTCATTTGATATACACATGCATTGTATACAATAATTAAGTGGAAGCTTGAAAGGTGTTTGTAAACTACGTAAGTATTTTACTATAAATTAATAAAATATTAATTAATATATAAATTAATAATTATTAATTTATCGATTAATTAATAACTCTTTTAATTAATAAATTTTGGTGGTCCCAAGTGTATTATTTTATAGAGTTTCTACTGTAATAAGATTGCGTTTGGTTCATTGTAATGTAATCGTGATGGAATTGAATTTGTAATATAATTGAGTTTGTAATGTAATAAAATTACAATTATATTACTATATTTGGTTGAAGCATGTACCATAAATGACAAAATGTACCACCCGAGTTAGATTGACAACGTAATGCCAATTACATTACGTTGTCTAATCCTGCAAACCAAACGGACCCTAAGTGTTTTACCGACCTTTGACAAATTATTCACAAAAAGAACATTTAAGTAAAAGCAAGCAAATACAAGTACAAAACACAAAAAAATGTAATATGTTACAAATGGCCCTCCATACATTTATACAAGTACAAATCCTTTCCTACTCACACGTTTAGATGGATTTTTCACTTTCTTTCTACTTTAACACTTTACAAATTCTAATAACTACAAAAGTTAAAATTTTCAACTCACTCTAACAACCATTCAAACGCAAAACTTTAAAATTTTCTACTCCTAACACCAACTTTTTGAAGCATAAAAAAAAATTTTAGGATTATTTACACTAACCACCCCTATGTTTTTTGTTTATAACAAGAGGTACCCTTTCTTTTAAACAAATTACACTGACAACTCCTCCCTTTTAAAAAATAAAAAAAAAATAAGGGTAGTTAGTGTTACATTTTTTAAATTTTTATCTTAAAGTAGGAGTACCCCGTGTAATAAACCAAAAAAGTAGGAGTGGCCAGTGTAAATAGTTTTAAAGTAGAGGCACCCATGTTATAAACAAAAAATATAGGAATAGTTAGTATAAATAACCCAAAAGTCTATTTTGCCGCACTTCGCAACAATGCGTATAAAAAATATTGATTTTCGAATTTTTTTACCTCGCCGCACTTTGTCCAATTAATCAAACCCCTTAGTTAGGACATGTTTGGGTAGTATAGGGAAGCTTTGAATTAATATATACGGCTCGAAGCTCAAATAGCAAGCTTGAATTTGGCTCGATCGATTAAGTTGAGTTGGAGCACCAGATTGATGCAAGTTCAGGACCGACCGATCGAGACGACAGATCCATGGGACAAACGCACTCGCATCATTTTTCTTCAACAGACTCCAACCAGCGAAGGTTCGAGCTGGAGTTGCCGCCACACTCGTTGGTCTAAATTTTGAATTTGTGGATCGGCCCAATCCTCACAGCCCGGGCCGGTTCGGTTTTTTGTAAACCCGGACCCGCACTGATGTTTGTCATTCCATTATAAATAGTCGGAACAGACTAGAAGTTGGTAATTAGGGTTTTCTTTTCTCTCTCTCCTCTCTCGTCAGTGAGAATTTGGTGCCGGCTTTGGAAAGCTCGCGAATCTGCTGTAAGCTTCTTTCTTCTCCCTTTTTTTTTATGAAAAAAGTTTATTCCGAATATTATTGTTTTTTTTTTCTAGGCTTCATTTTGGTACAAAAAATTTCATTCCTCTAGAAATACACGATTCGTTAAGATCTATGTTCCCGGACACGAATATGACACGATACGGACACGGTGACACGATAATGGCGTTGGTTTTGGCGCGGCCTAGTGTAATTTGGAGTGTCTGTGACGTGTCTACCGATTCCTGAAACGTCGTGTTTAGATTTAAATATACAACGGATTATTTGACGATTTTTGCACTCTCTCTCGCTTCATGACCTATTAATTAGAAGCAACTACCAGGTGATTAGCCGATTAGAAGGTGTGATTTTGCATTTGTATAACTGCATTCATGTCTTTGGAGAAATCGTTATTTTAAGTGAAGCTGTAGTACCATGGCTGTATCTTGTAATCCGTGATGTCAAGTGTAATATGTATTGTTACTTTGGTAACGTTGATGATAATCGTTATTTTAAGTGTTTGTACTCTCCCTCTTTCTCTCTCTTCGGCTAGAGTTGCAAACGAGTTTAGTTAGCTTAGTCTTGAACAAGGTTTCAAGTTCGATTTCGGCAAGCTTGAGCTCGGCTCAAGAATTTCAGGCCGTAAAAGAGCCGAGCGTGAATATGCCAAGCTCAACTTGGCTCATTTACAGCCCCAAGTGCGATAAACTGACATATGTTTGGTGCCACATCACATAATGTTTCCCATTGAAAGGGCAACAAGTTGTCAAATACCTAGGAAGCATGTACAATCCAAAATTGGTGGTGTCCATGGTTAGACACGTATTGGACGTGACACTAAAACACATTAGAACCAAGGTTCAAAATATCGGTATCGGAATCGGTTTCAGAACCTTCCTATGAGTATTGGTATCAATGGTTTCGTCAATTCGGTTGTTTCTGATCGTACTACCGAGTTCTTCGTTTCTGAAAGCCAAAAATGATTTAAAAAAAACTTTAAAAAAAATATTTCGATACATTTAGATATAATTTTATATACTATATGTTGTTTTTCGTTAGTTTTAAATGGAATAATATTCATTTGGAATAGATACTATTGTCTATTTATCTGTCTTTACACACAGTGCAATAACAATATACTGTTTTGAATGAAATAATATTACTATGGATGAATTTAGTGTATTTATAGATATTTTACTCCATCAAATGTTAATAGTTACAATTTATCAATAAGTAATCATATCGATACACTCTAATATTGTCCGTGTTCGGCACAACTGAATCATTCTGTTGACATATTTTTTTCATTCTTCTATTTTTTACCTTTTCTCTGTTGAATTGACTGGAAAAGAGATCTCCAACATCATTAGTAGTCAATATTGAATTGGGACATGCCAAAATCATTTAGGTATCGATTGATACCACGGACTATGATCAGAACACGCCAAAATTGGCCCTGTCCGAATCGTGTCATACTAGCGTCCGTGCATCATAGTCAAGTACAAATATAATTAAGGGAAGATGGAAGAATTACATTGATTTTGAAATAACTAATTAGTAATTACCAATGACCTTTATGATAATGCAACTTGATGTTTGTTTTGTTAAAAGGTTACATTAATTTCTATTTCACATTTACATTCTTTGTGCATTTTTAAGATCTAGCATATTCTCGAATTAGTTAATTATCCACTGAATGAACAAAGAAGTGTTATAGGGTAGGAATTGGAAATCGAAAAGCAAAAAATGCTTGCACATTATTGCATGCACCATGGAGGCTGTTGGAGACGGAGAAGGAAGTCGGGACACGGGCTGACCTGAGAAGTGGTGTGTGTTGGTACTCGAGATCTGAGAGGAAGATAATGGAAAAGTGAGTTTTTAGGTGGGGATGGAGGCGAAGATACAGGATGAGGTGGCAGAGGTAGAAATGACGAAGGTGGAGGTCGAGATGGTAAAGGAGAGTAGGAGGAAGTAGATTCGCCGTGAAGATCATGGAAGATGAGGTGGTAGAGACGGGATGGAGGTAGAAATGGTGGAGGTAAAGATAAACAAGAAGAAGTAGGTTTTCGAGGTGGTGGAGGAGATGGAGATTGAGGACGATGAGATAGTGGACATGGACATGGACATGGAGGTAGTGTATAACAGAAGGTAGAAATCTGCATCTTATAAAGTTCAAGGTAACGAAGTGATCATAACATTTGATTATATATGGTAATTATTAATGTAGAGAAAAGGAAAAAGTTAAAGGCGTCTTGTACTGATAAGCCTAAAATCATGATTGGCAAATTTGATGGTTGTGGTCATCTGTGGATGAGCTAAAAAACACCTCGCAAAATGGATCGGCACTTAGTCCCCGCAAGAGTATGTTTATGTAATGACAATACTTGTAGTACGGCTTGACCTTTTAAAAAATGCCAAATCTACTTGTCAGTTGTCTATCACCATGTTTGTCAAATCCAACTCTATATGATGAATGGTTTAATATGTTATGTAAGTATAGTCCATCATGTATCATAAGATAGTTTGGCCCGTATGCATATAAGTACCAAAGTATTCAACTAGAAAACATGTATACTTGTAAATTAGCACGATGACTGTGTAGCTAGAGGAATGTCAAAGAGCATCATAATACAAGTCACAAGTGTTCACTCCAATTACAGTTATCTTCATCTAAAAAAAGTTATTTCTTGTTATTATTAAGTGAGACCAATATGTTTGTTCTTTTTTTTTTTTTACAATTGTTAATTTGTTAGTACCAAGTGTTCTTCGTATGCTTTGTTGCTGTACACAATTAATAATTATCTAGTACATTTTGCTATTACCAAGCGTCTCTACACGCTTTATAATTTATAATGAATGTCATCACACTTGCTAATTACAAAGATTCAATTATTAATAACAAATATCATATGCGACACTTTGAAAAGGAAAAGCTATTGCAATTGTTCAGAAGCATAGAACTTCTAAATAGAGTGTCCTAGTGACACTAAGACTCCTCCTACTGTAAGATCTTGGAAGGTACTAGATGTACGCAACATCACATTTTATTGGGATACTTCAACTCACATCTGCCATAAAACACATCTTGTCAAAAGACAAACCTCCGTGCCAATTGTTGATCTTTAAAGTTGGCATTTCCCCCCCCAAGTTTTAGAGAAGTAATAGAAGGAGAAAATGAAGATGTAGTTCTCCTTCATAACCTCTATTAATTAGCACTCTTCGTGAATGTGAATATGGTTTCATCATCAACAATAGGTGTGATCTAAATCTTTCCATATAAAAATTAAGCTTGAAAACGGGAAAGATAAATGAATTGAGTGCTTTTTTTACTTGATGAGGATACGTGGACAAGTTGAAGAGGCAGTAAAGATGTTCATGGAGCCAGGATGGAAGGTGTTGGACGAGGAAATGAGTAAGGGTATAAAATATAGTTTGCTTGGCCGAAACCGATATGATACAGACGATACTGATATAATTTGGCATGTATCAATCCTATACCGATACTGACCGATACTAACCGATACTAACGTTGTGGATCTATTTTCTAGTCAATTCGACAAAGAAAATTGAACGAAAAGACCAATCAACAATTGTGTAAAGACATAATAAGGTTGTAAAAGCATGTAAATGAAGAAAATGTATCTACCGCAAGTAAACCAATCGACAAGGGTAGCTGTTATTACATTCAATTTTAAAACTACCAAGAAACAACACATGAAATACTTAAAATTATGGCTAAATATATAATAAAAAAATTCTAAAAATTTAGTAATTTATTAATAATTATTTGCTTTCCGATATTAAAAGATCCGATATTCCGATCAGAAACCGTCGATACCGTCGATATTGCCGATTCAGATACTCATAGGAAGGGTCGGATACCGATTCCTATACCGATACTACGAACCTTACTATAAAAAATGCACACACATTTTGTTAACACAATAGGGAATAAAGACAAAAAGGTTCGTAGTAGCAAAGCGAGCAAAACAATAGTACATGGTATTGATGTGACATTGTTTTTATTCAAATTGGCCATGATTTCATTATATACCTTAAAATCAGATAAGACCGTATGATGCAGATGTTACATGTATGTATCGACCACTTTTTAACCCTTGATCCTTAACGTCAAGTTCCATGTATACCATAGTTTATCGTATCGGTTGATACCGATCCAATACAGCCTATACTAATACGGTTTGACATGTCCCGATCCAATATTGATACTGATCGATACCGACAATGGGGGTCTCTTTTTCAGTCAATTCGGCAAAGAAAATTGAACGAAAAACACCAATCGACAAGAATATAAAAGCATAGTAAGTTTGTGAAAGCATGTAAACGATTTTTTTTTATTGTAGATTAACCAATCGGCAATGACAAAGTTCTAAACGGCGGTAGGCGGGTGCGCGGTGGAGAGAGACCGCCAACCGCCTAAGTGGTCGATACATTTTGAACACTTTTTACTATTTTACCACTGTTTTTTGCATAATATGCATATTTTAAGGGTGTTCCATGTAGGGGTGAGCATTATTCGGTTTTGGACCGAAAACTGAACCGAATAAGAGATTCGGTTCTGTTTCGATTTTGGGTTTCGGTTTCGGTCGAAAACAGAAAACCGAATAAGAAAATTTAGTTATTATATATATATATATATATATACACACACACACACACACACACACACACTATAGGTATATACTAAATAAATTTAGGTATATTTAGTTACTATATATATTAAAAAAGCACAAGTAAACCAAAAAATTAAATAAACCGAAAATCAACCGATTTAATTCGATTCGGTTATGGATCAATTCGGTTCGGTTTCGGTTTTGCTTATTCGATTTTCGGTTAAATTCGGTTTTTAGTAATTCGATTCGGTTATGGATCAATTCGGTTCGGTTTCGGTTTTGCTTATTCGGTTTTCGGTTAAATTCGGTTTTTAGTTATTCAGTTCGGTTTGAACCGAATTAACCGAATGCTCACCCCTAGTTCCATGCATAACTAAGTTGTAGAACGAAGATTTATAAAGTTTTGCCACCCTCCGTTGGCCACCTATTCCACTGCCTACCGAAAATCGGTGCGGAAAGAGACCGTCTACCGCCTATAGAACACTGGACCACAATGGTGACTACTATTCCATCCAATTCAAAAAATACTAAGAAACAACACAATAAATACTTAAAATTATGCCTAAATGTATAAAACATTTTTTCTAATTTTTTAATAATTTACTAATAGTTATTAGCTTTTCAATACCAAAAAATCCAATATTTTGATTCGTAACCGTCGATAGTGTCGACACCGCCGATCCCGATACTAATAGGAAGGACCCGATACTGATTACGATACCCGATAATGTGAACCTTGGTATATACTTTATGGCACTTTAATACCGTGAATTATTTTTTAGGCAAGTTCATATCGTGAACTTTAATACCATGACAAATCGCTTTTTTTTTGCACTTATGAGTAACGTTAAGGTCGAAATAAGCATAATGACCCTATACTAATTCATTTTCATTTAATAAAAATATTCTAAATTAAAAAAAAACATCACTTCCTAGCTTTAACCCTCACCCTACTCCCACCCTTGCCCATCACTCCCGTCCCCGCTACATGTGTGTGTGGTGGTGAGCGGTGGTGAAGGGTTAGGTTTTTAATTTAAAAAATATTTTGAAGTCATTTTTTTACTTATTATTTTTTTATTGGAAAATTTTAAAAATGTCTAGGACCAAAAATGTCTCGAATGGTCGCGTGCTTTACAGTGGAGCGTTAAGTGGGATGGCAGGTTAACAGCAGGAATAACTTGATATTACTTGAAATGTCCACCGTATTTCTTGCCCAAAAAATTAGTCCAGGGTATTAAGATGCCAGAAGTTGATAGTTTCATGGTATTTAAATGAAAGTTAGCTTCTTTTTTTTTCATGTTCTTGTATTCTGGAACAATTTTCTTAGTTCCAAGAGTAGTATATTGGTTTCACTAGCTGATGTTGGAGTTGATGGCCTCTTGAAACTCCCAGTGATCATGGCAAAGTTAAACAGTAAGGAGGTTGCTTCTTCTGATGTTCCGTCCGTGTTGGAGGAGACAATTGGCAATGTTGTTGAATCTGCTCCAATTGAGTCAGTTAATATGGAAGAAGAGACCATGATGGTTGTTGGTAAGTCTGAGGAAGAAGAGACCAAAGAGAACGAGAAAGTAGGATCTCTTGGAACTGATGTTCCTGAAGGTGAGAAGGTGGGTAAACAAGAGAAGACAAAGGAGGTCAAAGCTACAGAAGAGGTTAAAGCTGATAGAGTAGATGTAAGTGCATCTAAAAGAAAGATCAAAAGGTTAAAAAACAGGAAGAAGAAAGCAGTTGCCAGAGCCGCAGCTGCTAGTGAGAAGAACAAGGAATCATTTGCTGGTGCTGTTGTTCCAGATGAGAAACCAAAGGAGAAGCGTAACAATCAGCCAGGAGCTTCAACTGTGGATAAGAAGAACATGAAAATGGCTGACGGTATGGGGTTGATCTTCATGTGCAATGCTAAGACCAAGAAGGATTGCTTTCATTACAAAGTTTTGGGTCTCCCTGCTAGCAAAAAAGAGATGGTAGAAAAAGTTTACAAGGGTATGAGATTGTTTTTATTTGACATTGATCTCAAGCTGTTGTACGGAATCTATAAAGCTGCTAGTCCTGGGGGTTACAATCTGGAACCAAAAGCATTTAAATCAGCATTTCCCTCTCAGGTAACAAAAAAGCCTCTCTCTTTTCCTATTGCTTTCTTTTGGAATTTGAAGATGATAATCCTGATTCCAAACGCACAAGGACACGTGCTTTTGTTATGAGATGTTCAACAGAGTAGATCAAGGAGTTGGAGAATAATGTTTTATTTCAGATGAGGCTATTTTGTGTGAGTTAGTCATGTCTGGTCTGGTGCTTCTTCTACAATTCATTTCAATGCCAAGATAACATTACCTTTAACAACAAATACTGGTAATACTTATGGCAGTTGTTTTTGTGAAATGTTTCCATGAGGTAACTCATGTGGAGAAGGCATGAGATAATTATTACCAAGGATGTTTTGAACTTCACCATGCATGAATGTGTGGTATTTTCTTCTTGTCAGGATGGATATGATATTTGTAACCACATCGGACGGTGTTATCAAGTTTTTGCTATAGCATGTTTTTAACGAAGACATAATACATATATTTTTTTTTGTCCCTTATTATGTCCCTACTATACCTTTGTTGTAGTAGTGAACTTTTTAATGTTGTTTTGTTCATATTTAGTATATTATTGTACTCCCTTTTTAGTCCCAGATTGGATAGGAATTATAGAGGGACACTCACCTAGGGGAGAGCATTTGTCGGTTTTAAACCGAAAGCCGATCCAGATTGAAGCGAAGTAGTGAAGATATTCGATTTTCTATAGTACGGTTCGATTTTCGGTTTCGGTTTTAGTTTTTAAAATTTTAAGTTTTTCAGTCCAGGGTTCAGTTTTAAAATTTGGGAGCTGAACCGAAAGCCGAATTATAGATATTTGAAATTAATCTCTATGATTTTTTGTAAGTTCTCTTGTTTTATGATCTCTTCTATTCCATTTTTGTAAATTTATGATAGGTTATCTCATCCATCCCAACTTTATCATCAATTGTTTTTCAGTTGAAGATAATAGCTTTGTTTCAAAACCCTCAAAGGTGGTCATTTTTTTCTTCATTTATTCCTTATAATTTCAATCCAATTTTAGCTAAATCAGTCACAATCATTTCTATAATTTATTTTTATATTTTTATATTTTGAATTTTTAGGTTTTTTTTGCTAAATTAGGAACAAAGATACTCATTTTTTAATGTACTTGATTTTTTTTGCTTAATTTTGGCAAAAGCCCAACCCATCAAGAAAAGTCGAATCCAACCGAAATAACCGAACCGAAATTTAATACGGTTCGGTTTGTGTGAAAAGTCGGTTTGGTTGTGTTCGGTTTGAACCGACTGAATGCTCACCCCTTTACTTCTTAATATTTACTCAATACCTATCCATGAAAATCTATTAAGTTTAGCTTAAACATCGTATCGGAGCAAGGTTCTCTTTGGACCAAGCTCCCCACCCTTCATTTTCTACAAAAGTACCCGCACATCCAAGTTATCCAACCTTAGCTGCCAAACCACCCTATCCCGCAACCATCCTCCCTGCCATACCCTTATCCCGCTCCCAGATCCCTATGCCACCAACCACCCTGACCTAAACCCAAATCTTAGCTCCTGTGCTACCCACCATAGACCAGACCTACCACTCTATTGCTGACCTGAACCCTAACCCTAGAACCTAATTAAGAATTTCATCCTGCTCCGCCCCCTGAGCCTTACCTTCCCATGGTTTTTCATTAGGCAAGAATATTAAGTTGTCTTATTGTTTAGTCCCACATCAGGAAGAGAGAATAGAGAGAACCTTTAGTATTATATGATAATTTACTAAAAGGCTAACAAAAGTGGATTTGGGCCATGGAGGAATTGGGCTTGGTAAGATTGGGCTTGATGTTATTATATATTCAAGTCCTTTTTTGTCTTGGGCCCTTCTGTTTTATGAAAGGACCTTTGTTAAAAGTTATGAACTTTGACAAGGTGTCTTGCTTTGCTTAGGTGCACACCCCTCTTTGCACTTTGCCCCTATAGACCCCGAAGGACCTTGGCATTTAGGAACGCTTTTCGTCTATGACAACTATAGTAATTTGTACTTTTCATGTTTTCTTCTCTATTGCATGAAGTAGTAATTTTGTGTAATCTTGGTAAATGATGGTGGTTTGCTCGGATACTACTTTGTTACATTTTGTTGTTTGATGTTCACCTTAATTCATTATCTTACATGTAAAAAAGATTAGAAAATGCTCCCGGGGGATGTATAGTTGATAGACTCAAAGCAGGGCCGGCCCGGAGTATTTTAATGCCCAGGGCGAAACCAAAAATGATACCCCTTGTTCGGATATATTGAAAACAAAGTGTTAATTTTTTGGAGAAGATTCATTGTTTCATTATCATGAGCGCATTTTACATTTAGGGTATCGTTAAAACATCGTTTCTCTTGAAAAAATAGTACCATAGAAATTTAAGTAGAAGCGTCTTGATCACGTTTAAACACAATATCATAAAATATTCTACAAAATCAAAAAAACTCCTAGACACAAACTCTTGCACCATTTTTCATATAATTGAATAATCAAACAACATAACTCATTCCAAATTTCCAACTCAAGTTCGACTAAACAACATCTAAAAACTAGATCAATTTAAATATCAAATTGGCTTTTTCCGTAATGGTTAATTAAAACAATGAGAATGACATCTTTGTAGTGAACATTTCGTTCCCGCACATGATCCAAATACCGAATTCAACAATCCCCAAATCATCTTATCACTAATATTTGTTAAACATCCACTACGTAATATAATATTTCAAAGTATGTTATGCAAAAATTGAAAATCAGTTTACTCAAAATTCAATAATTCATCAGTGCAACTCAAGATCATTAAAGTTATTGTCGCTATTAGCATCACCAATAATAAAGTTCATCATTAAAACTCGAATTTTAGATCTCAAGTTCATTATCTGGAGATTGTTCAATGGAACTTGCGTCATCGTTTCAGTGAGTAATTGTTGTCTTAGTCGCAACTCACGTCAATTCAACGATTATAAAATCCTAATTCTTAACTTCAAATCCCTAAGTAGATTTTAAAATTATGGACAATAGAAGAGGACATGAAGAATAAATTGAAAGAAAAATAGGAGTTTGGGATTCAATTATAAGTAGAAGAAAGAAGGAAACGAGAATTAAAATTAACAATTTTCAGGAACACTTATCGTTGGCCATCAATTCGACTCTGGAATTGGAAGACAAGAAGTTCTTCTCTGGAATCGGAAGGAACAAACTTTCACTACTGTAAAAGTAATTGCCATTTTTTTTCCCTTTTACCAGCTCTTTTATTATATATTAATATTATATAATATATATTACTAACTCTTAAAATTATTTGGGGTCCCTTGGATCTTGGTGCCCCGGGCCCACGCCCCGTTTGCCCCTCCCCCGGGCCGCCCCTAACTCAAAGTATATAAGTGGGATAATATATAGGAGATTGAGATGCCACCGGAGGTACCAACTATACCATTCATATATTATGCCATATAGGATCTAGTTTCTTATGCCCAGTCACTTCTCAACAAGCATTATTTTCCCTTCAGCCTCCAGTTGAAGTAAAAATTGAAGTGATTTCTATATATTTAGCCATCCAAAATGGAGATCCACATTGCTTATCTTTATCTTTATGTTCTAAGACGTGGGGTTAAAAGAATGTAAGCTCCTTCAGCCTAACATCCGATAATACAGTTTGAAGATTTCCACCACATGGCAAATCATATTTTAATAGTTTTTGAATAATTGGACGAATAACTCAACTGACAATTGAACTTGAATTGGGCCAACTGATTCACAATTATTCATATTCTTGTGAGCACTGCTGTCTCATCTTTGTTAGATATAGGTACTTATCTGGACACTAATATTAACTTGTTTGTAACTTACAATTTTCTAAATGGCAGGTTCGTTTCACTGTGCTGAATGATTGCTCGCCCTTGCCAGAAGAGAAGTTTAAGGCTGCAATTAAAGAAAATTACTACGGGAGAAACAAGTTTAATTGTCAATTGTCTGCAGGACAGGTAGCCAATTTCATAACATCAAACCTCAACTGTGATTCGAACAGCCATTTCAGTGATCTTAAAAAACAATTGTGTATTTCATCATTATATCCCCTATTATATGGCTTATGAGTTCTATGCACCAGGTGAAGAACTTGTGCAAGCTCTTCAAGACTGCAGGCAAGATCTCTTCCTCTAGGAAGAGGCCTCGTGAAGATGCCAGAGCAGAACCGGAACCTAGTTTCGTTGATCGGGACCGCAGAAGGCTACGGCATGAAAGGGCAACAGAGGGGCGCATCCCTCCAAGGATTAGGGGTAATGATTTGTATTCAAGAAGGGAAGCTTATGCCTCTACCCCTCGAGTGGTAGCAGTGGCGCCATCGCTACCTCCCCCATCATATGTTTATGACCGGCTTGTGGACTGCAGGAGAGATCTGCCACCATCAGTTGCACTGAGTGATAGTAGGATTATGGATGTGGTGGGTATGAGGGCACGTGAGCCTATTGAATATCGTGATCCATATGCCTTATACAGGGAGCCTCTTCTGTACCGAGAAGCACTCTACCCTCCTGTGAATTTGCCTTCTGCATCATTTGCACCTCCATATCCTCCCTATTGAGGCAAAAGGTATTTGGTTACATCTCCCTTTGTTTATTTGAATAGCCATGCGCACAACGCACTGTCAGGAGTCTAATCTAGAGTATCTACTATGCAAAATCTGTGTTATGCTGACCTTTTCTGCTGTTGTCTTGTATGTGCTATCTAAAATTCGTGTATGGATTGACAAACTTTCTGGTCTCCTTAGCGTCCAACAATGCCAACTTTTATTTGAGGACTAATGCTAGTATTACTTTGTTCTTTATCCTGCACTGCAATATTGTGCCAAGTGGTGTAACAATTGTGGCACTTTCTGCTGACTCAAATTTCTAGTTTTGATTTGGTTATCGCTTCACTTTGTTGGGTATGTGTCATGCTGCAGGCAAGTGGTCGAGTGTAACCTTTCTATGGATGTTCTGTTTTTCCTTTGGGAATTGACAGTGTCTCGCCACTTGTTGCTATCATGATTTGCTTGTGCTGTGGGTTTCATTCTTGAGTTATAAGCAGAGTCATTGTCTAGTATAATCGAGTAGATTATTTTTTTTTTTTCTTTTGCATGCTACCAGCGACAACAGTGATGGATGCAATGATGGGTGTTACCTACATCAGCTCACGAGTTTAGCTGTGTAATTATAGGAAATCATCTCCTCACTTTATAATGTTTGACTTATTGTTATTTTCAAGTTTAAGTGGGTTGCCTGATTAAAATTATCTTCTGTTATCCGGAAGACTGGAACATGATCGATGATTAGTGTAAATAGCCGTTGGTGGCCATTCCTGGGGATGGACTTAGGCCTCGTTTGGTTCACGGAAGTGAAATTGATTCCTTTGTACTTTCTATGGGAATGGAAAATGGAAAAGTAAAGTAGAATTCCTGTCACATTTTCTTTCCGTTGTTTGGTAAAACAAGGAAACCACCTAGGAAAGACCATTTGATTTTTTTTTCCAATGTTTGGTTGGTGCAGAAAAGGAAAGCAAAAATATATCAATGATCCAATAATATCCTTATCTTTTAAAATAAAAATGACATTATGAAACTCCAAAGGGACCCAGAATACGAGGAGTTAATGGTAAAATAAACAATAACACATGGTTAGTTTTGTCATAATTTTTTGTAATAAATGTTGGGAGGAGGGAAAATCAATCACATGGGTCGAGTGGAATCATATTCCCTCCCATTTTTCCTCTTGTCAGGAAATTGATTCCCAAGTTTGTGGCTACCAAACAAAGGAAAGGAACAACTTTCCTTTTCTGGTTCCTTAAATCCGTAAACCAAAGGAGATCTTAGGTCTCGTTTGGTTCAGTGTGATGAAATCGTAATTGCAATGTAATCAAATAAATTTTTTTTTTCATTTGATTACATTACAATTACATTACAGAACCAAACCGGGTCTTAGTTTGTCTTGCTTTGCTCCATTGTTACAAAACATGCACCTAATTCATATTTTCTAATGGATTGTTAGTGAAAACACCAGAACGACAATTGTTAATTATTGGAACTATGATATTTTTCTATAATGTATTTGATATGATTCCACTAAGCCACTTCCATACAAAAAAAACCACAACATGACTAACAACTTTAATTTTTATTTGTTGGACCTCATGTTGAAGGTCTTGTAGCTGTTTTATTTCCGAGATGAATGAAAAAAAAAAAAATTAAATAGCAAACCCCAAATATTGGGAAAAAGACTTTGGTGCTGTTTTATTTTCAATTTGACTCTAGATTCAAATACAGGAAGTGGTAGAGCACCTCATTATTGTGGTATGAAAATGGATATGTTTCTGAAGATTAACCATATCAGTATAAGTGAGTAAAGACATTCATTCGAAGGTTAAAACTCAAATTGATCAATGATAAGACTACTGATATCAAGCCCGGTATGAACATGCATTCATGTGTTTCAACAAGCTTGGCATTGTTGGACCAACTATTGAATAACACGGTAGAGAGAATCATGCACTTGTATAGTTGAAGGTGAATGCAGACCAGAAAAAGGTTAGGAACCCACCCTGGTCTTTGTACGTATGAACCATTTTCTGCTAAATAACACTGACATGTCTTAAAGTTTTTCCAAAGACGGACAAATATTCAACAATGCAGCACATGTCACTGCCCATGCAATGCTTCAAACCCACTCCTCTGCCTAAACAAGACCTTTCTCGGCTCTAGCATGTTGATGTTGGCATGTCTCCATCTCCAGTCTCTCTCTATTGGCTGCTAGCTGCTGCTTCACAGTTTCTACTACTAACATGGTCCGTGGCTTTCACACTTGTCCTTGCACATTGTTATTAATTCCTTGTATATATATGAACACTTCATATGTGTGGAAGCATTTGTCATAGATCGATGTAGATAGCATTAATGTATCTGATGGGAAAGAAACGCGGAAATCTTTTCCCAAATTAGAGAGTACCTGCGAGAGAATCGAGCAAATAACGCACAAACCAAAACACCAAACACAATCACGCAGACACAGAGAATATTTGACGTGGAATCGGATCCCCACAACACTTAGAAGCAAGAACAATGATTACAAGGCTACGAAGAACGAGAACGACGACTAGAGATTACCCGAACGCGATCGCCTTCGAAAACGACCTTCAATCCTCCGTCTTCTCTCCCAAAGTTGCAAAAATGGCACTCTTGCCTCCTTCCTCTCTCTCCTCTTGTTGTGTGCTACAATTGTGTTACAATAGATTAGGGTTTGGAAATCCCAACTTAACTTCCTAATCCCGCAACAAACTTGGACCGTTTGATTAGATCCAATGGTGAAAAATCACCCCAAATTTCCGCTCAGCCCCGACGACACAGAGTTCGGCCAGAACTCTGTGTCGGGCAACCAGAACCTACCAGCAACATTCTGGAATGGCCAGACCGAGTTCGGCCAGAACTCGGCCTGGAACCGAGTTCGGCCCGAACTCGGTGGCCCAGTTCCAGAAGCTCTCCTTTGGAGCAGCGGCAACAGTAGCAACTCTTCGTTGCCTACTTCCCGAGCTTCTTCGACATCGAACGGCGCTCGTCGCACTCCGGGATCTTTTTCACATAGGTTGGAAACCCCACCCACTCCAACAAATCTCCCCCTTCACAACTATGGGGAGGATGTCGTCATCCCGACGATCTGCCTGCAGTACTCAAACTTTCCCCTTGGTAGAATCTTCGTGAACATATCATCTCCGTTGTCATCTGTATGAACCTTCTCAAGCTCCGCGTCCTTCTTCTCAACCACATCCCGTATCCAATGATACCGAGTCTCGATGTGTTTGGACCGGCTATGAAACGTCTGATTCTTCACAAGGTGAATCTCACTCTGACTGTCGCAAAGCAAAGTATACTGCTCTTGCTTCAGTCCCATTTCCTGCAGCAGCTTCTTCATCCACAGCAACTCCTTGCAAGCCTCCGTCGTCGCAATGTACTCTGCCTCTGTCATCGACAAGGCAACACACTTCTGCAACCGCGACTGCCACGACACCGCTCCTTCCGCAAACATCATCACGTAGTCCGAAGTCGATCGCCTCGTGTCTACATCTCCAGCCATATCAGCGTCGGTATACCCGACCAGCTTCGACTCGTCACCACCAAAAGAAAGTCTCCAATCGGCAGTGCCCTGAAGGTATCGTAGAATCCACTTGACCGCACTCCAATGTACCCTTCTAGGATTTGAAAGATACCTGCTAACTGTGCCAACTGCATGAACGATGTCTGGCCTCGTACACACCATAGCATGCATAAGGCTCCCCACAGCTGAAGCATATGGAACCCGCTCCATATCTTCCTTTTCGTCCTCGGTGGATGGACACTGCTCCTCAGTGAACTTAAAGTGAGCCGCAAGGGGGCAACTCACTTTCTTCGATCCGTCCATACCGAAACGCTGAAGTACCCGGTGAATGTACTTCTTTTGGGACAAGTGTAGCAACTTGGACTCTCTTTCTCGGCTGATCTCCATCCCAAGAATAGTCTTCGATGTGCCCAAATCCTTCATAGAGAAGGCCGCGTCCAGTTGGCGTTTCAACTCCGCTATCCTAGTGGCATTCTGACCCACTAATAGCATATCATCAACATAGAGCAATAAAATAATGAAATCATCCTCGGCAAAATACCTCACAAATGTACAATGGTCCGACGTCATCCGTGCATAACCATGCTCCCCCATAAACGACTCGAACTTTCTGTACCACTGCCTCGGAGCCTGCTTCAGACCATACAAGCTCTTCCTTGTAATGCCCGTGGTTCGTATCACGTATTGGAAATACGTGTACGTATTTCAGACTCGTATTTTTGGTTTGTCATAATTAGTGAGCCTTGGATTTTATTTTGCATGTTGCATTAGCATGGTTCATCATGGCATTGCATTGGCTTGGTTTGGTTCGGTTTAGTGGGTTTAGCTTGGTTTGGTTTTGTGTGGATCACTCCCACCTACCACCACTCCCCACCATAAATATCTATCCCACTCTCTCTCTCTTCCATTATTACTCATTACTCATTTCTTCTTCTCCATCTTTACTCTTCACCTACCAGGAGAGAGTGGAGAGCTTAGGCAAGTGCATCTTGCTTCATGGAGGAACCCCATTTTTATTGTTCCATTGTCTTCCTCATGTGTTTCTAAACCACTTTAGTACTTATCATTTTTCATTTTCATGGTTAAAATTTTGTAGATCTAGCTTTGTGGTATTTTTGGTTTCCAGGACTTTTGATCCATCACACTTGCATATTTTTGCTAGTTGATGGTTCCATGTTGTAGAGAATTTCGTTCTACCCCATTTTGACCTATGGAAGTCCAAATTTGGACGCCTGTGGAAAATTAGGTGGTGTGGAGAAGCCATAGTATTTTTCATGAACCTCTTCTCAGTTGGTAACAAATTTGTGGCTGGCTTGCATTTGTTTTGGCCGCAGGAGTCTTGCCTAGCCGCATGGGCATGGCAGCATTAATTATTTTCTGACATGATGGCACTTAATAGCAAGCATAGTAATTTGGACAAGGCCTAATAATTAATTGCCACGTACAACTTGCAATTGTATGCACATAATGTAGTGGTGAGCCGCATGAAATTATTAATAGTTTGAGCTGCATGTACTTGCTGGCCATTTGAATTATCATAGCCGCATGGATTTGATTTTACTACTTTGCTTGCATGGGAACTCCACTTCAGCCACATATGATTGTATTGGCATATTAAATTTGCATGCAAGCAACTCTAGTCGCATAAGGCATCCTATTTAAATGTATTGGTCACTACATCCACAAACTCCAGCCGCATGCAAAGCATGAAGTCAATGCTTTGCTCGGCCGCATGGTATTCATAAGCATAAATGCCTTGCTCAGCCGCATAGCATTATCAATGCTTAAATCCCATGCTTTGTTAAGAATGTATTAAAGGCATTACTAAAGCCTTGAAGTCAATGCCTTGTCAGGATGCATTAAATGCAATATTAAAAGCATTAATCCAAAGCTTGTTCCAGGAAGAGCATTAATTGCATTATTAAGTATTAAACCTACTGAATTATTCCGGAAGGCATTTAATGCATTTCAAATGCATTTTCTTAAGGCTTGGTTAATGTATTTCCTTGAAAGCTAGCCGCATAAGGCTTTTTCCTTGATACATTTGTTTTCTTAATGCATTTGCAAGCATTCTCCAGTACTAGCCGCATAAGGAATCATTTAATATTAGTTGCTTGTTTGCATTTTCATGCAAGCAAACCACATGGCCATTATTTATTTATTTTCGTTTGTTGTACCTTCATGCAAGTAATGTGAGGGTGAGCCGCATGGCCTTGGTTATTCCTGGACCGCATGGCAAATTGCCATTGTGTGCTGGCCACGTGGGTTTAATGCATTGATTATTGTTGGGACCCACATGGCCACTATATTTGAGTGGCCATGTGCCCCTTTTCTTTGTTTGAGTGGAAGCTCGCATTTATTGTCTTTCCACTTTCTGTCTTTTCTGACTGCATGAATATTTCTTGTTAGCAATTACTCTTGGCCGCATGGCCCCCTTCAACTATTTTCTGGCCGCATATGCTTTGGCTGGCCGCATGGGTGGCCTCCCACTCTCTTTGACCGCATGTTTGTTCTCCCACTTTTGGACCGCATGGGTCCCACTTTGATTGTTTAAATGTTTTATTTGGCTAAATTATGGTCAGAATTTCTTCCCACTCCCAACATGAAAGTTGTAGAGTTTTTCCTTGGCTTCAGGATTATATATAATATTAATATATTATTATTTAATTGTGCAAGTTTCTCTCTTTCTTGATAATTGGCATGACTTGATAGTGACCCGCCGTGGTGCACTCCCGACATGATAACTTGACCTGATAACTTGACAGTGAACTTGACATGATATACCTGACATGATAGTGGCCCGTCGTGGCGCACTCTTGACATGATAAATCTGACATGATATTCCTTGTAATGCTGTTGCGACGGCTAACACGACATGACAAGATTGAATAACTTGGACACCGTGGACAATTGTGCTTGTACAAATGAACCCGTCTTGTCTTGCATCATGTCTAGGACGGGGATCCCTGAGTACCACGGTCAGGGGTACCCACTGAAATCAACTAAGGCTAACAACTAGAATAAATCCAGTAGTCATGAAGAGATTTCCCAGCTACAGGCAATCCCGTTATCTGGGCGCCCCACTTGGGATCTGTAGCCTGCCGTCGAGTAGGGCACATTTCCAGCACACTGTCATGTGTTGCACCCTCTAAGTCACCTAAGGGTACATGCGTTTCCTGGACGATGTACCCACTTGAGTTCAACCCCTAATTACGTCCGGATAGCCTGGATGGTCTGCAGGGCTTGTGGCTGTGGAACAATTTCGCTGCATCTTGTTAGTAACTAGGCTTGTGATAACCCTAGTTAGTTAAAGTATCAAGCCGTACTTATTGCTTGGCCGTGATTGTTGGATGGAGTTCAATCAGTCTAGTCTTGTCTTGATCATGTACAAGATTGTTACATGACCGGTTTTCTTATTTTATCTTGCCGATAAATGGTAGGAGAAACCAAGTTCGGTTCAGACGAAGGGTTACAACCCCGGTCCTTGTTTGGTTTACGGGTTGTAACCTGGTTAGCTGAATAGTCCCATGGTTATCTCATCGTATATCACCTGTCATGCTTTTCTTTAATTACTGTCTTTTATATATTTTTACTCTTGTGCTAATTGCTGGTTTTAGTTCCTAAGTGAAGCCTCCTTTGTGGCACTTGCTCCTTCTGGGGTCTGACCCAGCTGGTTTTGTATGGCCAGATACCAGAGCAGCTCCAGACGATCTACCGAATCTCCAGCCACATGGTGACCACTAGACGGAATCCTGGCAATGAGTGGGTTTATTTTGGCTCTCCCACTTTATTGTAAAATTATTCTTTTGAGGCGTTTAGCCGCCGAGCAAGTGTTAGCTCGTGTACATTTTTTACTTACTGTCTGCCTACGGGCTGTGACATGATTGGCAACCTTGGGTTGATCATGTATGACTAAACTCTTGCTAGTCCTCATATTTTGTAACGACTAGCTTCATGATCAGCTGAATATGTAATATTTGGGATGCCTTAGTATTGTATATCTGGTGATCTTACATCTTATAACATCCACTTACTTGCTTGTGATTGAGACACTAGGCTTGTTTTTGACCTTAAGAGACTGATGGCTTGTAGATAAACCCTCATATATCTAGACAGCCGTGACCGTATAGTGGAGTGGATTCCATTTCATTATACGTAGCTGGCTATGTCTGCCCCCGCTCTCCAGTATTCTGGTTCTGGGGCGTGACATGGTTTAAGTGGTGGCCCATGCAGGTCTTGTAAATCAAGATATGTGAGGGTTTACCGAATAGATGTCTCAATCAGTACTCGCCCTTGATCTCTGCTCGTATCCCTTGATTCCTGAAATTCTTGTCCTGATCACATGCTTGTAATCGTTGATCTGTCCTGGTCCTTCCTTATTGTTCCCATGTCGTCTTCTTCAGCGGCATTGAACCTGGACCTGCCGATCAGCAAGACGGATCACCTCCCGTGGACCAGCAGCAACCAGAAGATCAGGCCCAGCACTCAGGAGCAGCCTCCCGAGTCGTACCTACTGGAGGAGAGCCGCCAGTTCAGCCAGTCCAGCCTGCAGAGCCCGATGATGGCACTTTGGTAGGTCTCATCAGATCATTGTTGGCTTCCTAAGATCGTAGAGGCGATGCCTTGCACCAGGCAGTGGAAGATGCTCTGAACAGAGGCGGTCATCCAAGGAACAGTGCAGCCAACAGTTTCAAGCGCCTGAACCCTCCGTTCTTCGATGGCAGTGAAGATGCTATTGCTGCTGACGCGTGGCTCCAGGATACTGAAGTCATTCTAGAGGCAGCCAGAACCCCAGAAGACGAGAAGGTGGCCGTGGTGCGTCTACAGTTATTGGATCTTGCCCGCAGCTGGTGGGCAGCACATGCCGTGGGATTAGTGGCCCCTATTCCATGGGCACTATTCAGAGAGAGATTCCAGACTAAGTACTTCGATGCGGTGGCTCGGTACGATCTACAGACCAAGTTCACCAATCTGAAGCAAGGAGGAAGAACGGTCGACGAATATGCGGCCGAGTTTTCGAGGCTCAGTCGGTTTGCTCCCACCTTGGTGGCGACCGAGTTTGATAGAGCCCAGCGGTTCCAGCAGGGGCTCCACCTCGAGATTTTGTTGGCAGTGGAACAGTTTGAGCATCAGACTTTCGATGCAGTACTGAGGGCAGCTAGGAGGCACGAGTATACCTCCCACAGGATAGTGGACAGGACCGGAGGTCGAAAGCGATCTCACGGCCAGATGACCCAGTCGACAGCACCAGCCCCGGCAGCTAGGGCTTTGACAATTGGAACTCCGAGGCAGAAGGCCTCAGTGACGTCGGTCACGTCCCCTCAGCAACAGAAGCAGAAGCAGTCTTCCGCAATGGACTGCACTCATTGTGGGAAGCCGGGGCACGTTGTTTCGGAGTGTCGCAGAGCACAGAGATTGTGCTTGGCTTGTGGAGCACTGGACCACAAGATAGGGTCCTGTCCGAATAGAGCAGGTTCCTCCTCATCGGCCCAGACTAGTCCCTCGGTAAGGGGACCAGCCCCAGTCCAGCAGCAGCAGCAGTATCCATTGTCGAGGTCATTGTCGCCTCAGGCCCAAGTATTTCAGCAGCAGTACCAGCCTCCGAGGCCATTACCGCCTCAGGCCCTAGCCTTCCAGCTACAGAGACCCCAGTAGTATGCCCAGGTCCAAGCTCAGATCCAGAACCGACAGAGAGGTTCCTAGCAGGATATCTTTCCTCTTTCTCGTGCCTTCGATTTCCTTGCTTACATACATGATTGCATGATTGATTGCTTAGTATAGCTTGCCTGAGATTAGTATAGCTTGTCCTTGCCACTCTAGCCTCTTGATTGAATTCCGAGGACGGAATTCTTTTAAGGTGGGTAGAGTTGTAATGCCCGTGGTTCGTATCACGTATTGGGAATACGTGTACGTATTTCAGATTCGTATTTTTGGTTTGTCATAATTAGTGAGCCTTGGATTTTATTTTGCATGTTGCATTAGCATGGTTCATCATGGCATTGCATTGGCTTGGTTTGGTTCGGTTTAGTGGGTTTGGCTTGGTTTGGTTTTGTGTGGACCACTCCCACCTACCACCACTCCCCACCATAAATATCTATCCCACTCTCTCTCTTCCATTATTACTCATTACTCATTTCTTCTTCTCCATCTTTACTCTTCACCTACCAGGAGAGAGTGGAGAGCTTAGGCAAGTGCATCTTGCTTCATGGAGGAACCCCATTTTTATTGTTCCATTGTCTTTCTCATGTGTTTCTAAACCACTTTAGTACTTGTCATTTTTCATTTCCATGGTTAAAATTTTGTAGATCTAGCTTTGTGGTATTTTTGGTTTCCAGGACTTTTGATCCATCACACTTGCATATTTTTGCTAGTTGATGGTTCCATGTTGTAGAAAATTTCGTTCTATCCCATTTTGACCTATGGAAGTCCAAATTTGGACTCCTGTGGAAAATTGGGTGGTGTGGAGAAGCCATGGTATTTTTCATGAACCTCTTCTCAGTTGGTAACAAATTTGTGGCTGGCTTGCATTTGTTTTGGCCGCAGGAGTCTTGCCTAGCCGCATGGGCATGGCAGCATTAATTATTTTCTGACATGATGGCACTTAATAGCAAGCATAGTAATTTGGACAAGGCCTAATAATTAATTGCCACGTACAGCTTGCAATTGTATGCACATAATGTAGTGGTGAGTCGCATGAAATTATTAATAGTTTGAGCCGCATGTACTTGCTGGCCATTTGAATTATCATAGCCGTATGGATTTAATTTTACTACTTTGCTTGTATGGGAACTCCACTTCAGCCGCATATGATTGTATTGCCATATTAAATTTGCATGCAAGCAACTCTAGTCGCATAAGGCATCCTATTTAAATGTATTGGTCACTACATCCACAAACTCCAGCCGCATGCAAAGCATGAAGTCAATGCTTTGCTCGGCCGCATGGTATTCATAAGCATAAATGACTTGCTCAGCCGCATAGCATTATCAATGCTTAAATCCCATGCTTTGTTAAGAATGTATTAAAGGCATTACTAAAGCCTTGAAGTCAATGCCTTGTCAGGATGCATTAAATGCAATATTAAAAGCATTAATCCAAAGCTTGTTCCAGGAAGAGCATTAATTGCATTATTAAGTATTAAACCTACTGAATTATTCCGGAAGGCATTTAATGCATTTTAAATGCATTTTCTTAAGGCTTGGTTAATGTATTTCCTTGAAAGCTAGCCGCATAAGGCTTTTTCCTTGATACATTTGTTTTCTTAATGCATTTGCAAGCATTCTCCGTACTAGCCGCATAAGGAATCATTTAATATTAGTTGCTTGTTTGCATTTTCATGCAAGCAAACCACATGGCCATTATTTATTTATTTTCATTTGTTGTACCTTCATGCAAGTAATGTGAGGGTGAGCCGCATGGCCTTGGTTATTTCTGGGCCGCATGGCAAATTGCCATTGTGTGCTGGCCATGTGGGTTTAATGCATTGATTATTATTGGGACCCACATGGCCACTATATTTGAGTGGCCACGTGCCCTTTTTCTTTGTTTGAGTGAAAGCTCGCATTTATTGTCTTTCCACTTTCTGTCTTTTCTGACTGCATGAATATTTCTTGTTAGCAATTACTCTTGGCCGCATGGCCCCCTTCAACTATTTTCTGGCCACATATGCTTTGGCTGGCCGCATGGGTGGCCTTCCACTCTCTTTGACCGCATGTTTGTTCTCCCACTTTTGGACCGCATGGGTCCCACTTTGATTGTTTAAATGTTTTATTTGGCTAAATTATGGTCAGAATTTCTTTCCACTCCCAACATGAAAGTTGTAGAGTTTCTCCTTGGCTTCAGGATTATATATAATATTAATATATTATTATTTAATTGTGCAAGTTTCTCTCCTTCTTGATAATTGGCATGACTTGATAGTGACCCGCCGTGGTGCACTCCCGACATGATAACTTGACCTGATAACTTGACAGTAAACTTGACATGATATACCTGACATGATAGTGGCCCGTCGTGGCGCACTCTTGACATGATAAATCTGACATGATATTCCTTGTAATGCTGTTGCGACGGCTAACACGACATGACAAGATTGAATAACTTGGACACCGTGGACAATTGTGCTTGTACAAATGAACCCGTCTTGTCTTGCATCATGTCTAGGACGGGGATCCCTGAGTACCACGGTCAGGGGTACCCACTGAAATCAACTAAGGCTAACAACTAGAATAAATCCAGTAGTCATGAAGAGATTTCCCAGCTACAGGCAATCCCGTTATCTGGGCGCCCCACTTGGGATCTGTAGCCTGCCGTCGAGTAGGGCACATTTCCAGCACACTGTCATGTGTTGCACCCTCTAAGTCTGTAATGCCTGTGGTTCGTATTACGTGTTTTAGAAATACGTGTACGTGTCTTTTCTTGTATTATTCCTTGTTTAGCTCTCGGCTTGGTTTAACTCTCGGTTTGGGTTGGCTTGGTTCGGCCGGCCCAATGCTTGGTTCATCATGGGCCAAGGGTGGAACACCTTAGCCTATGCTTCTCCTTCATTTCCACCACAACTTCCCTCTTTATTATCCCCACCAACCTTCTCTCTCCTCCATAATTCTCATTTACTTCTCCTTCCCCTACCATTACTCTTCTCCACCAACCAAGAACACCATAGGCAAGTGCAACTTGCTTCCACAAGAGAACTCCTTTTGATGGTTTCATTAGCTTCTCCTTATGATTCTAAACCACATTAGAACTTGTCATTTTCCATTTTAAGGCTTTAATTCTTGTAGATCTAGAGTTTTGTTACTTTCGGATTTTGGTGGTTTTGATCTATTAAACTTCTTTGTTTTCAAGTTTTGATGGTTCGATGTTTTAGAGAATCTCTTTCTACCCAATTTTGACCTTTAGAAAGTTGGATTCGGACTTGTTTTGACCAAGATATGGACAATTGAAGCTTAGATTCAACTTTAGAGTTCTTGCTGTTCTTGCCATTTGGAGAAGACAGTGAACAGTGAGCTAGCTTTTTAGCTTATGCCACTGAGCTGCGCGCGCTCTTTAGCACAGCGCAGTCGACCCCCATACGCTGCCTTTTGGAAGCGTATGACCTGAGCTGTACGCTGCTCTTTAGCGAGCGTACGCTAACTTGTGTACGCTGCTCTTTAGCGAGCGTACGCTAACTTGTGTACGCTGCTCTTTAGCGAGCGTACGCTAACTTGTGTACGCTGCTCTTTAGCGAGCGTACGCTGACTTGTGTACGCTGCTCTTTAGCGAGCGTACTCTAGCCTTGATACGCTGCCTGTTGGTAGCGTGTCTTGAGCGTACGCTAGCTTGAGCGTACGCTGACCTGTAGCTTGAGCGTGCGCTGACCTGTAGCTTGAGCGTGCCCTTGTGTACGCTGACCCTTGCGTACGCTTCCCATTGGAAGTGTATGGAACCTTTGGTACGCTAGCTCGAGCGTACGCAGACCTGAGCGTACGCTAGCCTGAACGTAGCCTGGCTTGAGCGTAGCCTGATTACCCTTGATCTTCTATAGCCCTGTATATTGATATTTTATTAGATATTTAACGTCCATTTTATATCCTTACGCCTTTTGTCATGAACTTGATAATCATGGATTTGTTTAATATGTTTGGAAATAATACCTGAGCATGACACGATAGTGACCCGTAGTGGTGCACTCCTGACATAATGACCTGACATGACCTGATAGTGGTCCGTCGTGGCGCACTCCTGACAAGTACACTTGACATGATAAACCTGACATGTTATATCTTGATAAGCTGTTGCGACGGCTACCTGACATGACATGACCTGTATAAATAACCTGGACACCGTGGGCGATTGTGCTTGTACAAATAATCCAGTCCTGTCTTGCATCATGTCTAGGAGGGGACTCCTGAGTACCACGGTCAGGAGTACCTACTAAAATGGACTAAGGTTAATAACTAGATTAATACATTAGTCATGAAGAGATTTTCCAGCTACAGGCAATCCCGTTACCTGGGCGCGCTTGGGATCTGTAGCCTGCCGTCGAGTAGGACACATTTCCAGCACACTGTCATATGTTGCACCCTTCAAACTGCTTAAGGGTACATGTGTTTCCTGGACGATGTACCCACCTGAATTCAATCCTAATCTTTCGACCTGGGTAACCTGGATGGTCTGCAGGGCTTGTGGCTGTGGAACAATCTCACTGCATCTTGTTAGTAATTAGGCTGGTGACAACCCTAGATAGTTAAAGTATCAAGCCGTAATTCTTGCTTGGCCGTGAAATGATTGGATGGAGTCTAACCAGTCTAGTCTTACCCTGATCCTGTTCCAGATTATTGAACGACCAGAATGCTTGTATTTATTTTACCGATAAATGGTAAGAATTTCAAGTTCTGTTCAGACGAAGGGTTACAACCCCGGTCCTTGTTTGGTTTACGGGTTGTAACCTGGTTATCTGAATAGTTCCATGGGTATCTCGTCGTATATCATCCTGGTGTATTTTTTTTATTTCCAGTTCTTACTTTTATTCATATCTTGTGCTGATTGCTGGTTTTTAGTTCTTAAGTGAAGCCTCCTTTGTGGCACTTGCTCTTTCTGGGGTCTGACCCAGCTGGTTTTGTGTGGCCAAATTTCGGAGCAGCTACCGAGGATCTACCGACCTTCCAGCCAGATGGTGGCCACTAGACGGAACCCTGGCAACGAGTGGGTTATTTTTGGCTCTCCCACTCTATTGTAAAAATTATTCTTTTGAGGCGTTTAGCCGACGAGCACCTGTTTAGCTCGATTGCAATTACTTACTGTCTGCCTACGGGCTGTAACATGATTGACAAGTCCTAGGGTTGATCATGTATGACTAAACTCTTGCTAGTCCTAACATTTTGTAACGACTAGCTTCATGATCAGCTGAATATGTAATGTTTGGGACGCCTTACTATTGTATATTTAATGATCATACATCTTGTAACATTTACTTACTTGCTTGTGATTGAGACACTAGGCTTGTTTTTGACCTTAAGAGACTGATGGCTTGTAGATAAACCCTCATATATCTAGACAGCCGTGACCGTATAGCGGTGTGGATTCCATTCCGTTATACGTAGCTGGCTATGTCTGTCCCCGCTCTCCAGTTTTCTGGTTCTGGGGCGTGACATGGTTTAAGTGGTGGCCCATGCAGGTCTTGTAAATCAAGATATGTGAGGGTTTACCGAATAGATGTCTCAATCAGTATTCGTCCTTGATCTCTGCTCGTATCTTCTGAATCCCTGGATTCTTGTCCTGATCATATGCTTGTATCGTTGCTCTGTCCTGGTCCTTCCTTATTGTTTTCTATGTCGTCTTCTTCAGCGGCATAGTACCTGACCCGGCCGATCAGCAAGGCGGAGCACCTCCCGCGGACCAACAGCAACCTGGAGATCAAGCCCAGCATTCCGAAGTAGCCTCCAGAGTCGATCCTATTGGAGGAGAGCCTCCAGTTCAGCCTGTCGAGCCTGATGACGGCACTTTGGTAGGACTCGTCAGGACCTTGATAGCTTCCCAAGACCGGCGTGGAGATGCCTTGCACCAGGCAGTGGCGGATGCTTTGACTAGAGGTGGTCATCCAGGAAACAGCGCGGCCAACAGCTTCAAGCGCTTGAACCCTCCCTTCTTTGACGGTAGTGAAGATGCTATCGCCGCAGATGCTTGGCTTCAGGACACAGAGGTGATTCTAGAAGCAGCCAGGACTCCAGAGAACGAGAAGGTGGCCGTTGTGCACCTGTAGTTGTTAGATCTTGCCCGCAGCTGGTGGACAGCGCAGGCTGTTGGATTAGCAGCACCTATTGCTTGGGCAGTATTCAGAGAGAGATTCCAGACCAAGTATTTCGATGCCGTGGCTCGGTACGATCTACAGACGAGATTCACAAATCTGAAGCAAGGAGGCAGGACGGTCGACGGATATGCGGCCGAGTTTTCCAGACTCAGTCGGTTTACTCCCACCTTGGTGGCAACCGAGTATGATAGAGACCAGCGGTTCCAGCAGGGACTTTACCTGGAGATCTTGTTGGCAGTCGAGCAGTTTGAGCATCAGACTTTTGATGCAGTCTTGAGAGCAGCCCGGAGGCATGAGTATACCTCCGAGAGGATTATGGATAGGGCCGGGGGTCGGAAGAGATCTCACGGCCAGATGAATCAGTCTTCAGCACCGGCCCCGGCAGCCAGGGCTTTGACTATTGGGGCTCCGAGGCGAGCAGCCTCAGTGACGTCGGTTCAGCATTCAACTCCGACGCACCCTCAGCAGCAGCAGAAGCAGAAGCAATCTTCCGCAGTGGGTTGTTCTCATTGTGGGAAGCCAGGCCATATGGTGGCAGAATGTCGCAGGGCACAGGGATTGTGTCTGGCTTGTGGAGCACCAGACCATAGGATTTGGTCCTGCCCGAACAGGGGTGGTTCATCATCGTCCAACCTTTCTAGTTCTTCGGTGAGAGGACCAGCTCCGGTCCAACAGCAGCAGTATCCATTGCCGAGGCCCTTGCCGCCTCAGTCCCAGGCATTTCAGCAACAGAGCCCCCAGCAGTATGCGCAAGCCCAGGCCTTGAGTCAGAGTAGGCAGCGAGGGTTTCAGCAGAGGGGACCAGCACCCCGAGGGCACGGTCAGGCTATGGTGATGACCGTGGAGGAAGAGTTGGCACCAGGTGAGGTAGTGGCAGGTACTATTCTCGTCAACTCATTTCCAGCTTCAGCTTTATTTGATTCTGGTGCATCGCATTCATTTATGTCTGCACGATTCGCGACACGGATAGGATTGGAGCCCGAGTCATTATCAGTAAGGCTTAATATACTTACTGGTAACGGACTTGTGGGAGTAGATAGAGTATTTTTCTCGTGTCGGATCGTAGTTAGCGGTAGAGAATTCCCCGCTAGGTTGATAGAGTTCCCGATGGCCGATTATAATGTGGTCCTAGGGATGGATTGGTTGAGGAACCAGTATGCTAGGATAGACTGCCATATTGGTAGGGTTGTTTTTAGCATTCCAGGAGAGCCGGAGTTTTCTTTCTCCCGAGGCGAAGTTGAGTCATCTCGTCCGATATTGCGGATGGCAGTAGCAGCAGTTCAGTTGCCCAGGATAGTCGAGGAGTTTCCCGATGTTTTTCCAGAAGAACTTCCAGGTATGCCTCCGGAGCGGGAGATCGAGTTCACTATAGACTTGATTCCCGGGACAGCCCCAGTATCAGAGAGAGTCTACAGGATGGCGCCGTCAGAGTTGGAGATATTGTACAAGATGATTGAAGAACTCAGAACCAAGGGATTCATTCGTGCAAGTGGATCGCCTTGGGGAGCCCCGATGCTTCTTGTGAAAAAGAAGGATGGTACGTCCAGGTTATGTGTTTATTATCGTACCTTGAACTCACTGACAATCAAGAACAGATACCCTCTTCCGAGGATAGATGACTTGTTTGATCAACTCAAGGGGGCTTCAGTCTACTCGAAGATTGATTTACGCTCAGGTTATCATCAGATCAGAGTCAGAGAGCAGGACATCCCGAAGACGACTTTTAGATCAAGATATGGGCATTGGGAGTTCCTCGTTATGCCTTTTGGAGCAACCAATGCGCCGGCCGTATTCATGGACCTCATGAATCGCATCTTCATGCCTTACTTGGATCAGTTTGTGATCGTGTTCTTGGATGACATCCTGGTCTACAGCAAGAGTGAGGCGGAGCATGAGCAGCATCTCCGTATAGTTCTTCAGACTCTCAGAGAGCACCAGTTATATGCCAAGTTTAGTAAATGCGAGTTCTGGCTCGATCGTATTTCGTACTTGGGTCATATCATCACTCGAGGAGGAGTAGAAGTGGATCCCCAGAAGATTGTGGCTATTGAGTCATGGCCAGTGCCCAGTACAGTTGCAGAAGTTCGCAGTTTCCTCGGATTGGCTGGCTATTACCGGCGATTTGTTTCAGACTTCGCTCGGATTTCAGCGCCATTGACGCAGTTGACCCGCAAGGATGCACAGTTTGCTTGGACAGCAGAGTGTCAGAGTTCTTTTGAGCAGTTGAAGCGAGGCCTGATAACATCTCCTATTCTCACGCTTCCAGATGAAACCGGAGGATTTTCAGTGTATTGTGATGCTTCAGGCAGAGGTTTAGGATGTGTTCTGATGCAGCATGGGAAGGTAATAGCTTATGCGTCACGGCAACTTCGTGATCATGAGAGGAATTATCCAACCCATGACTTGGAGCTGGCAGCAGTGGTGTTTGCACTTAAGTTGTGGAGGCACTACTTGTATGGAGACAGGGTGGGGATTTTCACCGACCACAAGAGCCTGAAGTATGTTTTCACCCAGAAGGATCTTAACATGCGTCAGAGAAGATGGCTGGAGCTTCTTGTGGATTATGATGTCAACCTGCAGTATCATTATGGAAAGGCCAATGTTGTTGCAGATGCATTGAGCAGGAGAGCGGGAGTTTATTTCCTAACAGCGCAACCAGAGCTGTTAGCAGATCTTCAGAAGATGGGTATAGAAGTCGTTCTCCCTTCCAGTGTGGCATTGATGGCCAGTATGCAAGTTCAGTCCACTATAGTCGAGAGGATCCGGATGGCACAGTCAACAGATTCCAAGCTTCGGTAACTCAGAGCAGAGTGTGAGACGGGACAAAGACCAGAGTTATATATTTATGAGGATGGTACACTTAGGCATGGTAAGCGTCTTTGTGTACCCAGTGGAGATATCAGACAGGAGATCATGTCAGAAGCGCACAGTTCGCAGTATTCCATCCATCCCGGCAGTACGAAGATGTACCGTGATATCCGGCAGCATTTCTGGTGGAATGGCATGAAGCGGGAGATAGCTCGGTTTGTCTCTCGGTGTTTGGTTTGCCAACAAGTCAAGGCTGAACATCAGAGACCGGCTGGACTTCTTCAGCCCTTACCGATTCCAGAATGGAAGTGGGAGCATGTGACCATGGATTTTGTGACTGGACTACCTAGATCCTCGGCTGGTAGAGATGCTATCTGGGTTATAGTTGACAGGCTCACGAAGGTGGCTCACTTTCTTCCATTTAGAGTTGGTCAGTCGACGGCTCAGTTAGCAGAGATGTACCTCAGACAGATTATCAGATTGCACGGTGTGCCAGTCAGTGTCACCTCAGACTGAGATTCAAGATTTACGTCGCACTTTTGGCGTAGCTTGCAAGAGAGTTTGGGAACTCACCTCCAGTTCAGTTCAGCATATCACCCGCAGACAGATGGATAGTCGGAGCGCACGATCCAGACTCTTGAAGACATGTTGCGGTCTTGCACACTTGACTTCGGTGGTTCATGGGAAGATCATTTGCACCTGGTGGAATTTTCATACAATAATAGTTTCCAGGCCAGTATCCAAATGGCACCGTTCGAGGCACTGTATGGCAGGAAGTGCAGATCCCCGTTAGCCTGGGATGATGTTGGAGAGAGACAGATGCTTGGTCCAGAAATGATTGCCCAGACAGTTGAGGTGGTCATGAGAGTCCGAGATCACCTTCGAGTTGCCCAAGATCGCCAGCGTCATTGGGCCGATTCTCATCGGCGCCCTCTCGAGTTTTCGGTCGACGATCATGTATTCCTGAGGATTTCGCCTAACCGTGGCGTCATTCGTTTCGGCGTACGGGGCAAGCTTAGTCCTAGGTATATAGGACCGTTCGACATTCTGGAGCGAGTAGGAGATGTATCCTATCGTCTCGCTCTTCCACCGTCGCTAAGCGAGGTGCATGACGTATTTTATGTATCCCAATTACGACGGTACATCCCGGACCCGAGCCACATCCTGGATCATTCGAAATTGGTTGTTGGTACTAACCTTTCGTATGAGGAGAGGCCCGTATCTATATTGGATCGAAGAGAGAAGATCCTCAAGAACAAGACTATCAAGTTAGTCCGAGTTGCTTGGGGTCATCACTCTTTGGGGGAGTCAACGTGGGAGCGTGAGGATGATATTCGATTACGATATCCCGACTTGTTTGACTCGTGAGGTATAATATCTTTCTTATGCCTCATGCCATCAATTCCTTGCTTGCATGATTGATTGATTGCCTAGTATAATTGCCTGTGAATAGTGTAGCTTGTTCTTGTCCCTCTAGCCTCTTAATTAAATTCCGAGGACATAATTCTTTTAAGGTGGGTAGAGTTGTAATGCCTGTGGTTCGTATTACGTATTTTGGAAATACGTGTACGTGTCTTTTCTTGTATTATTTCTTGTTTAGCTCTCGGCTTGGTTTAACTCTCGGTTTGGGTTGGCTTGGTTCGGCCGGCCCAATGCTTGGTTCATCATGGGCCAAGGGTGGAACACCTTAGCCTATGCTTCTCCTTCATTTCCACCACAACCCCCCCTCTTTATTATCCCCACCAACCTTCTCTCTCCTCCATAATTCTCATTTACTTCTCCTTCCCCTACCATTACTCTTCTCCACCAACCAAGAACACCATAGGCAAGTGCAACTTGCTTCCACAAGAGAACTCCTTTTGATGGTTTCATTAGCTTCTCCTTATGATTCTAAACCACATTAGAACTTGTCATTTTCCATTTTGAGGCTTTAATTCTTGTAGATCTAGAGTTTTGTTACTTTCAGATTTTGGTGGTTTTGATCTATTAAACTTCTTTGTTTTCAAGTTTAGATGGTTCCATGTTTTAGAGAATTTCTTTCTACCCAATTTTGACCTTTGAAAAGTTAGATTCGGACTTGTTTTGACCAGGATATGGACAATTGAAGCTTAGATTCAACTTTAGAGTTCTTGCTGTTCTTGCCATTTGGAGAAGACAGTGAACAGTGAGCTAGCTTTTTAGCTTATGCCACTGAGCTGTGCGCGCTCTTTAGCACAGCGCAGTCGACCCCCATACGCTGCCTTTTGGAAGCGTATGACCTGAGCTGTACGCTGCTCTTTAGCGAGCGTACGCTAACTTGTGTACGCTGCTCTTTAGCGAGCGTACGCTAACTTGTGTACGCTGCTCTTTAGCGAGCGTACGCTAACTTGTGTATGCTGCTCTTTAGCGAGCGTACGCTAACTTGTGTACGCTGCTCTTTAGCGAGCGTACGCTGACTTGTGTACGCTGCTCTTTAGCGAGCGTACGCTAGCCTTGATACGCTGCCTGTTGGTAGCGTGTCTTGAGCGTACGCTAGCTTGAGCGTACGCTGACCTGTAGCTTGAGCGTGCGCTGACCTGTAGCTTGAGCGTGCCCTTGTGTACGCTGACCCTTGCGTACGCTTCCCATTGGAAGTGTATGGAACCTTTGGTACGCTAGCTCGAGCGTACGCAGACCTGAGCGTACGCTAGCCTGAACGTAGCCTGGCTTGAGCATAGCCTGATTACCCTTGATCTTCTATAGCCCTGTATATTGATATTTTATTAGATATTTAACGTCCATTTTATATCCTTACGCCTTTTGTCATGAACTTGATAATCATGGATTTGTTTAATATGTTTGGAAATAATACCTGAGCATGACACGATAGTGACCCGTAGCGGTGCACTCCTGACATAATGACCTGACATGACCTGATAGTGGTCCGTCGTGGCGCACTCCTGACAAGTACACTTGACATGATAAACCTGACATGTTATATCTTGATAAGCTGTTGCGACGGCTATCTGACAAGACATGACCTGTATAAATAACCTGGACACCGTGGGCGATTGTGCTTGTACAAATAATCCAGTCCTGTCTTGTATCATGTCTAGGAGGGGACTCCTGAGTACCAAGGTCAGGAGTACCTACTAAAATGGACTAAGGTTAACAACTAGATTAATACATTAGGCATGAAGAGATTTTCCAGCTACAGGCAATCCCGTTACCTGGGCGCGCTTGGGATCTGTAGCATGCCGTCGAGTACGGCACATTTCCAGCACACTGTCATGTGTTGCACCCTTCAAACTGCTTAAGGGTACATGCGTTTCCTGGACGATGTACCCACCTGAATTCAACCCTAATCTTTCGACCTGGGTAACCTGGATGGTCTGCAGGGCTTGTGGCTGTGGAACAATCTCACTGCATCTTGTTAGTAATTAGGCTGGTGACAACCCTAGATAGTTAAAGTATCAAGCCGTAATTCTTGCTTGGCCGTGAAATGATTGGATGGAGTCTAACCAGTCTAGTCTTGCCCTGATCCTGTTCCAGATTATTGAACGACCAGAATGCTTGTATTTATTTTACCGATAAATGGTGAGAATTCCAAGTTCTGTTCAGACGAAGGGTTACAACCCCGGTCCTTGTTTGGTTTACGGGTTGTAACCTGGTTATCTGAATAGTTCCATGGGTATCTCGTCGTATATCATCCTGGTGTATTTTTTTTATTTCCAGTTCTTACTTTTATTCATATCTTGTGCTGATTGCTGGTTTTTAGTTCTTAAGTGAAGCCTCCTTTGTGGCACTTGCTCTTTCTGGGGTCTAACCCAGCTGGTTTTGTGTGGCCAGATTTCGGAGCAGCTACCGAGGATCTACCGACCTTCCAGCCAGATGGTGGCCACTAGACGGAACCCTGACAACGAGTGGGTTATTTTTGGCTCTCCCACTCTATTGTAAAAATTATTCTTTTGAGACGTTTAGCCGACGAGCACCTGTTTAGCTCGATTGCAATTACTTACTGTCTGCCTACGGGCTGTAACATGATTGACAAGTCCTAGGGTTGATCATGTATGACTAAACTCTTGCTAGTCCTAACATTTTGTAACGACTAGCTTCATGATCAGCTGAATATGTAATATTTGGAACGCCTTACTATTGTATATTTAATGATCATACATCTTGTAACATTTACTTACTTGCTTGTGATTGAGACACTAGGCTTGTTCTTGACCTTAAGAGACTGATGGCTTGTAGATAAACCCTCATATATCTAGACAGCCGTGACCGTATAGCGGTGTGGATTCCATTTCGTTATACGTAGCTGGCTATGTCTGCCCCCGCTCTCCAGTATTCTGGTTCTGGGGCGTGACAATGTCACCTAAGGGTACATGCGTTTCCTGGACGATGTATCCACTTGAGTTCAACCCCTAATTGCGTCCGGATAGCCTGGATGGTCTGCAGGGCTTGTGGCTGTGGAACAATCTCGCTGCATCTTGTTAGTAACTAGGCTTGTGATAACCCTAGTTAGTTAAAGTATCAAGCCGTACTTATTGCTTGGCCGTGATTGTTGGATGGAGTTCAATCAGTCTAGTCTTGTCTTGATCATGTACAAGATTGTTACATGACCTGTTTTCTTATTTTATCTTGCCGATAAATGGTGGGAGAAACCAAGTTCGGTTCAGACGAAGGGTTACAACCCCGGTCCTTGTTTGGTTTACGGGTTGTAACCTGGTTATCTGAATAGTCCCATGGTTATCTCATCGTATATCACCTGTCATGCTTTTCTTTAATTACTGTCTTTTATATATTTTTACTCTTGTGCTAATTGCTGGTTTTAGTTCCTAAGTGAAGTCTCCTTTGTGGCACTTGCTCCTTCTGGGGTCTGACCCAGCTGGTTTTGTATGGCCAGATACCGGAGCAGCTCCAGAGGATCTACCGAATCTCCAGCCACATGGTGACCACTAGACGGAATCCTGGCAACGAGTGGGTTTATTTTGGCTCTTCCACTTTATTGTAAAATTATTCTTTTGAGGCGTTTAGCCGCCGAGCAAGTGTTAGCTCGTGTACATTTTTTACTTACTGTCTGCCTACGGGCTGTGACATGATTGGCAACCTTGGGTTGATCATGTATGACTAAACTCTTGCTAGTCCTCATATTTTGTAACGACTAGCTTCATGATCAGCTGAATATGTAATGTTTGGGATGCCTTACTATTGTATATCTGGTGATCTTACATCTTATAACATCCACTTACTTGCTTGTGATTGAGACACTAGGCTTGTTATTGACCTTAAGAGACTGATGGCTTGTAGATAAACCCTCATATATCTAGACAGCCGTGACCGTATAGTGGAGTGGATTCCATTTCATTATACGTAGCTGGCTATGTCTGCCCCCGCTCTCCAGTATTCTGGTTCTGGGGCGTGACATTCCTCAACCGGCAGACCAAATGTGACTCGTCCTTCTCACAGAATCCCTCTGGCTGCTCCATGTACAGCTCATCCTCAAGATCACCGTGGAGGAATGTCGTCTTCACATCCATCTGCTCGACCTCCAAGTCGAGACTGGCTGCTAATGCTAGCACCACCCGAATAGACGAATGCTTGACGACATGCGAAAAGATCTCATCATAATCCACGCCTTTCCGCTGACCGTAGCCTTTAACTACCAGCCTCGTTTTGTATCGAGGGCGAGTAGCATCATCCGTCTGCTTCACTCTAAACACCCATCGATTCTTCAAAGCCTTCTTACCCTTTGGCAACCGACCAGCTCACAAGTAGAATTAGTGTGCAAGGAACTCATCTCCTTCTGCATGGCCTCCATCCACTCCTGCCTGTGTTCGTCTTCCATAGCCTCTGCAAAGCTTTCGGGCTCTCCCCCCGTCATTCAATAGCACATACTCATTCGGTGAGTATCTCGTAGATGGTCGACGATCTCTGTCGCTCCTTCTCAGTGGAGCCACTGGTGCTGGCTGTATACCAACAGCCTCCTCCCCTTCAGGAACTGTCTCCCCGGCATGCTCATCCTCCTGAGGGACACCCTGACCACCATCAGCAGGCTGATGATCAAGGTTGGGAGCTACTCCATGTACTGGCTCCCCCATAACTGGATCCTCTGCGATGTCCTCTGGAAACTGCTCGAAGCGAAATGACTCTAACTCAGGCAATTCCTCAGCCTCAGAAGGCGTATCAGAATCCTGAGTGTTGGTCACGGTCTGATCCTCGACGAATACCACGTCCCTGCTTATGTAGAGCTTTCTTCCCACTGGGTCGTAGAGTCTATAGCCAAACTCATCCCGACCGTAGCCAACAAAGACGCATCGCCTCGTCTTCGGCTCAAGTTTGGTCCTCTCGTCCTTCGGTACATGCACGAAGGCCTTACAACCAAACGCCCGCAGGTGATTGTATGCCGGCTCTTTGCCGTACCATACTTTGTCAGGCACATCACCCTGCAAAGGAGCACTAGGAGAGAAATTAATAGCATAAGCAGCTGTGAGAAGAGACTCACCCCAATAACTGTCCGGTAAGTTTGCTTCTGACAGCAAACACCGCACCCTCTCCATCAGTGTCCTGTTCATGCGCTCCGCTACACCATTGAGCTGAGGTGTCTTTGGCGGAGTCTTCTGGTGTCGTATCCCCTGCTCTCTGCAATACGCATCAAAGGAACCGATGTATTCGCCGCCATTGTCGGACCGAACACACAATAACTTCTTGCCCGTCTCTCTTTCAACAGAGGCCTGAAACTCTTTGAAAGTATGCAGCACCTGATCCTTGGTCTTTAAGGCATAGACCCAAACCTTCCTGGAACAGTCATCAATAAAAGTTACAAAGTAAGATGCACCACCAATAGATTTTACCTTCATAGGACCGCAGACATCCGAGTGAATCAACTCGAGCAACGCCGGCTTCCTTGAACTTGGGTGACTTTGGAAAGACACCCTATTTTGCTTCCCAGCTAAGCAGTGCGTGCACTTCTCCAACTTTGTAGACTTGAGCCCTGGAATCACCTTCCTGTTCACCAAGTAGCTCATCCCCTTCTCGCTGATATGGCCGAGCCGCCTGTGCCACAACTCGGTAGACGCATCACTGACTGCGTTCACCTCATGTGCCTCCTGTGCGCTCCCCTCTATATAGTAGAGACCGGACTTTTTGCTTCCTCTGGCAATCACCAACGAACCTCTGGAAAGCTTCCACTGACTGTTCCCGAAGAGACTGAAGAATCCCTCGTCATCCAACCTTCCAACCGACACCAGGTTGAAACGGATATCAGGGACATGACGAACATCCTTGAGAACAAAAACTGCACCCGTCTTCGTTCTCAAATGCACATCTCCAACGGCAACCGCCTTCGACATATCTCCATTGCCCATCTTCAACACTCCACAGTCGCCTGTTGTGTAAGTGGCAAACAGTACCATGTTGTGAGATACATGCGCTGAAGCCCCTGAGTCCACCAGCCAAGAATTGTCATCGCAGGCGAGGTTAGTAATGACCTCATCACCTACGACGATCACATCGCCTCCATGCATCGAGGCCGCCGCTGTAGTGTTCTCTTCTTGCTTCCCCTTGTCGCCCTTCTTCTCTCTCTTCCAAGCGAAACAATTCCGCTTGATGTGGCCCTTCTTACCACAATGGTAACACTCTGAGTCCTCGTACCGACCTTTGAATTTCCCCCTGCTCTTGTCTCTGCCACCACCTGGACCCCTACTTTTGCCCCTTTCGCGGCTCTCTGAAACCAATGCCTCTGAGTGGTGGGATGTGGATGAAGTGCCCTGAGAACGTCTCCGCATCTCTTCATTCAGCACCCCGCTCTTGGCAAACTCCAGACTGACCACGCCTTCCGGAGCAGAAGCGATCATAGATACTCGTACGATCTCCCACGAGTCTGGCAATGTACACAGCAGCCATAGTCCCTGAACCTCGTCGTCGAACTTGACTCCCATAGAAGATAGCTGGTCAACCACGTCCTGGAAGTCACTCAAGTGATCCGTAATAGACGCCCCATCTTTGTACCGCAGACCCATCATCGTTCAGATCAGGAACAACTTGTTTACCCCGGTCTTCTTCGCGTACAGATATTCCAGCTTATCCCATAACGTCTTCGCGTGCTCAATATTGGCAACGTGGCTGTACACGTTCTCGTCAACGAACTGCCTGATGTATCCGCACACCTGTATATGCTCGAATTTTCAGTCCTCCTCGGATTTATCACTGGGCTTCTCGGATGCAAATACGGGCAGATGTAGCTTCTTGACGAACAACAAATCTTTCATCTTGCTCCGCCAATAGTGATAGTTGGTGCCGTTCAGGTTCACCATGCGCATCGGCTTCGCGTCCATCTCTCCTCTCTAGTTTCTGTCAACTCCTAACACCCTTCTGAATTCCAGAACCTGGCTCAGATACCACTCTGATGGGAAAGAAATGCGGAAACCTTTCCCCAAACTAGAGAGTACCTGCGAGAGAACCGAGCAAACAACGCACAAACCAAAACACCAAACACAATCACGCAGACACAAAGAATTTTTGACGTGGAATCGGATCCCCACAACACTTAGAAGCAAGAACAATGATTACAAGGCTACGAAGAACGAGAACGACGACTAGAGATTACCCGAACGCGATCTCCTTCGAAAACGACCTTCAATCCTCCGTCTTCTCTCCCAAAGTTGCAAAAATGGCACTCTTGCCTCCTTCCTCTCTCTCCTCTTGTTGTGTGCTACAATTGTGTTACAATAGATTAGGGTTTGGAAATCCCAACTTAACTCTCTAATTCCGCAACAAACCTGGACCGTTTGATTAGATCCAAGGGTGAAAAATCACCCCAAATTTCCGCTCAGCCCCGACGACACAGAGTTCGGCCAGAACTATGTGTCGGGCAACCAGAACCTACCAGCAACATTCTGGAATGGCCAGACCGAGTTCGGCCAGAACTCGGCCTGGAACCGAGTTCGGCCCGAACTCGGTGGCCCAGTTCCAGAAGCTCCCCTTTGGAGCAGCGGCAACAGTAGCAACTCTTCGTTGCCTACTTCCCGAGCTTCTTCGACATCGAACGGCGCTCGTCGCACTCCGGAATCTTCTCCACATAGGTTGGAAATCCCACCCACTCCAACAGTATCATCTTCCTCCTGATAATATTACAATTAACCTTCCAATGAGTTATTTCAGTGAACTTTATTGTAGAGAAACCTATTGTTTGCCTCGTCTCGGACAGAGACATATGGTACTGACTGCATAAAGATATATTACACATCACTGTTAGCAACCTAATTAAATATAGCTGAAGAAGATCAATAAGAATTAACCTTAATGATTTATGTAACCTCTCCTAAAAATTTAGGATAAGTCTTTGTTTCTCCGTGTATATAATAGTGATACCATTGTCATAATCGGAGTGGTGTTGGAGCGGATGCCTGAAGGGTCTAGCAAGGTTCAAGCCTCCCAGTTGTGTGTGTGAAATTAAAAAATAAATAAATAAATCAAATCGGATATACAATGCCTTTGATTTCTTTTTACCTAAGTTTCTTAAGCTGCATTTTAATTGTACTGCCCCTTTATTTTGTTGTAACATGAGTAGGTTTTGGAAGGTCATGTATGTATGTTGACAGATATATACCCGGCCGAAGCCAATATTAATGTAAATGATCATCCAGTCACCAGTGTTGCAGATGACCTCTAGCCTAGTGGTTAAGAGAGATGCATGCGGTCCGAGTGGTCAGGAGTTCGAATCCCAGTGGAAGCAATTTCAGAAACAATTTACCTGGTTCCAAAATATATATATATATATATATATATATATATATATTGGTAAGTATAGTGTAATTCATATATATACGTACATTTGGCATCGTGACTACTGCATATACGTATGTATGTTGTCTTTAATTTATACATGTTCTGCATGCTTATATATATATATATATATATATATATATATATATATATATATATATATATATATATATATTGGTAAGTATAGTGTAATTCATATATATACGTACATTTGGCATCGTGACTACTGCATATACGTATGTATGTTGTCTTTAATTTATACATGTTCTGCATGCTTATATATATATATATATATATATATATATATATATATATATATATATATATATATATATATATTGGTAAGTATAGTGTAATTCATATATATACGTACATTTGGCATCGTGACTACTGCATATACGTATGTATGTTGTCTTTAATTTATACATGTTCTGCATGCTTGGCAGCTGGTTGCTGATGCAACATACATTCCTTGAAACCCAGTCCGTCCATCTTTAATCAAAACTTTAACATTTGATCATATCCTGACTGACTCGAGCACGTTGCCGGCCTGTCTCCAATTTCATTCTATATTCATCTTAATTTGATTTTGGCAGTCAGTCAGTCCTCTTCTTCACATATTTTATTGGTTCCCAATCCAATCCAATATATATGTATAATTGGTCAGTCAGTAGCTTTCATGCATGTTGATGGCTTCATCATCAGTTTGAAGCTATAACTTCATTAAAGATCACCTTCTCATACCATATGAAAATATGTATAAATTAATATAAGCTACACATACCATATATATGCACGTAATTAAATGGCCATACTTGCTGGTCTGTTCTGATAGTTAATATTGAGAACAAGTGAAGATGGCATCCACATAATTTTCCTGTATTTTTCAGACAAATAATAATGAGATAAAGGAGATATATAATAATCAAGCCAAATTTCAATCATAGTAAAATCAGCAGTACAAACAAACGAACTACGAACTATATAATTAATAACAAGGTACAAAAGGAGCGACCAATCGAGATTAACAATTGAGCACTGTTAGGAGCATTTTGTATCCATCCCCAAAAAACATGAATAATGTGGGAAGACTATAATACTAATTAAGAAGAGAAACGTTCACAAACAACTATAGAAAAAACAGTTTATATTTTTTAGTTGAGATTTCAAATCCGGAATCCAATTTTTGCCCAAAAGTATCACAGATATATATATATATATATATATATATATATATATATATATATATATGATCTCTAGCCTAGTGATTAAGAGAGATACATACAGTCCAAGTGGTGGTCAGGAAATCGATTTCCAGTGGGAACGTTCGTCACAATTACCTTATATATATATATATATATATATATATATATATATATATATATATATATATATATAAAGTCAAACAGAGCATTCGTATTCAAAACCACCAAAAGTAGCAAGCATGCACAGAGGCACCTCCAAGAGGAGGCCTCGAAACAAGCCCAAAAGGTATACTGTATACCCAAAATTTCCCTTCTTAGTCAACTCATTTCGACCGACTACTTATATACTAGCATATGTGCACGTGCCTTGCACGTATTTTAACATTTTTAATTAGTTTAGAAAGACTTTTTAGGAAGACCAAAGGGTAGTCATCCTAATTACTATGTTGTCCTTATTAAAATTAATGAACTATTTTTAATTAGTATAAGTATGTAAGGGTATTTTCGGAATTCAAAAATTTCACCATCTAAGTTTTCCTATTATATAGTAGAATATATATATATATATATATATATATATATATATATATATATATATATATATGGGCATCCGCCACCTCCACTCTCCACTCTCTGTCACAATCCAGTTGGGCAGGCACCACCACGGCCCACCTATTCGTAGGAACACGTCTGCCTCTTGAAAAATAAGTAAACCCCCCGCGTAAATTTGGGGTGGTTCTGGAGGAAGCGCATCAATGTCCAGGGCCGGCCCGAAGGATTGGGTTGCCCTATCCTGGAGCTAATTCTGGTTGCCCCTTGACTCTTATTGTCAGCTGGTCCTGGTGGTCATCCATGATCATGACCTTGGGTGGGATCATGTTGAGCCTGGGGGGTTGCCCTAGCAGAGGGGGTTGCCCAAGCCCCAAGTCTTGTTCGGCTTACCCCAGGGCCAGCCCTGAATGTAGCCACATTAGGGATGTTCGTTCCATCGATGCAACTGAAGAGACCTTTGAGGGATTTGTCCACCGCATTGATTGTGATTAATTAAGCATAACATTGAGGGAGACTTATTAATGATTATGGCACCCCACTGAACTTGTTTAGAGCATCTCCAACCCTATTGTCTTGTTAAGTGTTGCGAGTCTTAGGTGGCTCCTATGTGGCATGAGCCACAAGACAATGTCTTTTTTATGTCGCAAAATTATATCTCAAAAGACAATGAGATAGAAAAACTCTCTCCAATGCAAAAGTATTGAGGAGACAATAAAAAGTATTGTTTCCAACTCCAAGGCAACTTTTAAGACAACTAGTCATTTTCTTTCTTTTTTCTAATATTTTTTATTCATAATTGATGACATGGAAGAGAAGACATTGTCAAGTGCATTGTCTAGAACAAGACAATCATCTTCACAATGTCTTCTTTAATTTTTGCCACATAAGCTTCACAATTGACTTGACAATTGGAACTTTTGAATAAAATTTTGTCATTCCTATGTGGCAACAACTTTTCTCCAAAGTCACAATAGGGTTGGAGATGCTCTTAGGGACGAGGGTGAGCTGTGTTTTTTTTGTGTATAAGATAATTATCATCAAGACAGGCAGCTGTCCTTGATTCGGTGTTTCAATCACATCTCCCCCCTTTATGACATGTGGACCCTATCGATAAAAACCAATAAAATTTACAATCCTACAATAAAATCGGACTACCAAAATTATAGTCATGAAGTAAGTTATGTTGCTCCTGAGATATGAAAAAATTGATAGTTTAGCAAGTCAGAAGTTGGAAAAAAAAAAAAAAAATTGTGTCCTTACAGATATAGAGATAATGTACCTTTAACACATATGCTAAATAAAATTCTTTTGTTCTTATTATTTTTTAAAATTTCATTTTTAATGTTATGACTTAAAAAATGTTAGACTTGGATCTATGGAGAAAGGAGAGGGGATATATAAGTAGTAGAAGATCTTGAAGTAGTAGAAGGTCGAGATTTAATATATATTCTCCAATGTGTTATATCTAATTAAAGTATGTTCAGAGACAAGATAAGGGGGAAAAGTCAGAAAACATCACAAATTTGAGTTCTACATCCACACGGAAAGAAGATTAGTGTCTATAATAAAGAAACAAAATCTCGGCAGAATTAGCGGTAAAAGGAAAGAAACCGACTCGAAAGTAATATATAATTAATGCTGTGGTTGACAATTTAGACCTCTTGGGTACATACATGTATGAACAAGCAAACCAAGTATTAAAAAATAAAAAATAAAAAAAGTACAAGATAAATCATATTGTATGTTACCTTTTCCTTGCTTTGAAGAGAATAATATTTTGACATTACAAACCTGCTATAGATATATTAGTACTGTACATAATGCATGGACGATTGTACCGGGACGTGCATTCGATTTATTTGATTTAAATCAAATCAAAATAGTCAAAATTGGGTGAACCAAAATTTTAAAAATCTAAATCTAAATTTAACCAAAATTATGCATAATCGAAACCGAACCGAACCAGTAGATCGATTCGGTTTACGGTTTATTCGGTATCGATTCGATTTACAGTTTATTCGGTATAGATATTCTTATTGTTTAATGGACTCGGCCAAAAGTTAAGAGAGTGGTTAAATTGTATTAAAAACACAAATTTGATGCATACAATTGTTGTATTTTAAAATTAGTCGAAAAGTTGGACTAGTGTTTAAATTATCAAAGTTGAGTTTTAAAAAATATACATAAAATTATTGTTTTAAAAAATACACATTTTTAATTATATAATATATTTTATTATATCTTAAATATATAAAAACAATTATTATTCAATAATTATTATCTTGTAACTTTTGACTAAAGAAACCACATACACCAATACTGGTAAAGAAATTTAATATCAATACTCATAAGACAAGTTCGATATCAATACTACGAACCTTGATTTGAACTCTTACAAAGATACCTAACACTGCTAATTATTAGATTCTTGCTACTTTTTAAGTGATCTTGTGCAAATACTTGTGTTCAATGGCGGAAACTATATAAAAATTGGCGTGGGCTTCAGGCACCCAAAAGAAAATTCTATATGTTTTTTGTTTCCTTCATAGCAGTCAGTTCATACCTATATATTCCATCCAAGTCCACTCCAGTATGAATTTCTGATTTTGCCCTTGTCACTATGCGTTTATGTCGTGTTGTGGTATTGGAAAAGAAGATGGGTTAGAAAAACTTGCATAACGTAGATCGTATGCAAAGAAATAGTTCGACTACAGAAACTCAAATAGGAACACACAAAAAGAAACATCGCAACTATAGAAACTCAAATAGGAATTACATTAAGAACTTACGATAGGATAATGACACGTGTACAAAATTTCCTGTTTAGACCATTTTGTTTAGGCCTTAAAAAAAGGTTGATGGATGAGATGCGTACGTAATTATCTAACAATTTGTCATTGATGAATTTTAAAAATTGGAAACTCATGAGTTCCTCTAGAATTTTGGAAAAAGAAATATTGGCATAGCATGCCAGTAGTAGTACATAATATTTGAATTGTTTCAATAATATGCACATGATGCAAATGCAGATTAATACAGCAAAACAAATGGTTCTTTACTTCTTTAGATGAAGAACAATGCAATACTTGCTGCTTAAGCTTAGCACATATATTTAGCTGATGCTGTTGCTGATGCTGACGCATACATATCTCGTGCATGCATTGACTTATCTACTAAAGTAGGAAGAAGGATAGAAATTGGTGGGTTCACACTTTATTCCTTTCCATTTTGCAAGAAACTTCAACTTGTGCAGTTGGAACAGTTGCCAATCTGCACAATTAAGTAACTACTTCATAATGCTTATCCCTGTAGCAACTATATATACGGAAATTTTCACTCAGAGCATACAAATGTTGGTAAATTGCAACCAAAGCATCAAATTTTACCAAATTCCGAAAAAAGCACCAAAACGCCCTTAGGAAGGGCGTTTACTATTTTTAAATATTTTTTAATCTTTTTTTTTTCCTTTTCCGTTAACGACGTTAAAACTAAAAACAAAACGGAGTAAAAATAAAATAAAATAAGGGAAACGTCCATCGTAAGGGCGTTTTCGTCTGCAGTCCTTTCCACGTGTCGCCGGGAGCTGCGGGAGCGGGTGTTGACAAATTTTTATTTTTATTTTTATTCCCACTGCTTGTAGCCATTTATTTTACGAAAATTTTATTTGACAATCAAAGTATTGACAATCAAAGCATTCTCTTCAATTTAGAAATTCTAGAAATTTCGAGGGGTGTTTTTGCAAAAAAAAAAAATACAAAACGCCCATGGGATGGGCGTTCTTTTCAATTTATTTGCAATGTGATGCACTAAAAATACATTATTTATATTTTAGTCCTTTACCTATGGTAGTTGGTAACATTTCAATTTATTTGCAATGTGATCCACTAAAAATACATTATTTACAATGTGATCCACTAAAAATACACTCTGAGATCCATTTATTTCTAAAAATTATTTATTGGAGACCCAAACACTAACCTAAACACAAATATCCTAATTCATTCAAAATCCAAAGTCTAAATAACCCTTTTATTTTTTTGATTGAATATTAAGAAAGAAATAATAATAAATAAAATAATTTTACTAACTACTATGAATTAGTAAAATTATTTTATTTATTATTATTTCTTTCTTAATATTCAATCAAAAAAATAAAAGGGTTATTTAGACTTTGGATTTTGAATAAATTAGAATATTTGTGTTTAGGTTAGTGTTTGGATCTCCAATAAATAATTTTTAGAAATAAATGGAACTCAGAGTGTATTTTTAGTGGATCATATTGCAAATAATGTATTTTTAGTGGATCACATTGCAAATAAATTGAAAAGTTACCAACTACTAAGTTAAATGACTAAAATATAAATAATGTATTTTTAGTGGATCACATTGCAAATAAATTGAAGAGAACGCCCATCCCATGGGCGTTTTGTATTTTTTTTTTTGCAAAAAAACCCCTCGGAATTTCTAAATTGAAGAGAATGCTTTGATTGTCAATACTTTGATTGTCAAATAAAATTTTCGTAAAATAAATGGCTACAAGCAGTGGGAATAAAAATAATAATTTTTTTTTTCAACACCCGCTCCCGCAGCTCCCGGCGACACGTGGAAAGGACTGCAGCAGACGAAAACGCCCTTACGATGGACGTTTCCCTTATTTTATATTTTTTTTACTCCGTTGTTTTTAGGTTTAACGTCGTTAACGGAAAAGGAAAAAAAAGATTAAAAAATATTTAAAAATAGAAAACGCCCTTCCTAAGGGCGTTTTGGTGTTTTTTTTCGGAATTTGGTAAAATTTGATGCTTTGGTTGGAATTTACTAATATTTGTATGCTCTGAGTGAAAATTTCCGCTATATATATGCTAATATTAAATAAATAAATAAAATTTGTATTTATTTCTCAATTGTTAATCATATTTTCAATACCTCCCTTTTTATTTCATTTAGTGTTGCCCTCCTCCAATTCTAAAAAATAGGCTATTTTTTGTTGAGTATATTTAATAATTATGAAGGAATGTGAGAGTAACACTAACTAAAATAAAAATGAAAGATAATGAAGATATAATTATCAATTGGGAGAAGGATTAATATAAATAACTCAATAAATAACTAGCTAGCTAGCTACTTGATAACTGATAACCATGTTAGATTAAAGTATACAATGGTTGGTAGGGGGTTTGAAAAAAATTATACTCAGATTCGATTTTAAAAATATTAAAATACATTATTTGATTTCCGACGGCCAAAAGTTAAAAATCGAATAAAATTTATAAAAGTATGTAAATTCTCAGTTCATTTTTCGATCAAACGTCATAACTATTGTGTTGAGTCATTTTTTTACATTTTTTTTATTTTCTTGTAATTCTTTTGTTGAAGTGACTGAAAAAATGAATCCTATGTTGATATTGGTAGTTGTCAATAATTTAGGAATATAAAAAAAAAACGATATAATATAGTCTCGATTGACTGATACTGTCCAACTTTTGGCCGAAATCCCTAGCTAAGGATAATGTAGAATAGAAGTGCAACATTAAACCAATTAAGGACTCGATATGATAGGATGAGTCTCTTGAATATATTCGTTTAGTCCTGAAAACAAATTCCAGGTCAGGTCAAGTCAGCTATAGTGAGGGAGCTGATCTATACATAGTAGCTGGTTCTTTTTTCTTCTTCTTTAATTTAATGCGGTGAGGGTGATATAATTAAACTGATCACGTACGTTTTGTGTTGGAATTAATTCCTTAGTTGTTTCTAAAAGATGAAAAGGAAGAAAAGGGACTTTAGTCCCACATCGAAAAATGAGAAAGGATTTGAGAATGCTTAAATAGGAAGGTGCACTTATGAGAAGTGTGAAACAACCAAAGGGTTGTTAGTGGGTGACAAGTGTTGTTTTAGCCTCTTCATGAAAATCTCGGGCTCGGGCGTAGTGGCGATAGTGGCGATAGTGTAGACGCACTTGTGCACTTGTGCAACGTGGCATCGGGCGAGCGGCGTAGGCTCGGCCCACGGGCCTCGGGCTCCTCGCGGCGATTCTCGCCCCGAGAATTCCTATTTTTTGCAGCAGCCCACTCAACGAAAAGGTGAATGAATATGTGAAAAGATGAATGAATGTTGTTTCGGAAGGGTCGCGACTTCACGAAACAACACCAATTCATCTATAAATGCAACAGATTTTGAGTCCAAAGACACAGAATTCAAGCATTCATTCCTCTTACTTTACTCTTCCAAAGTTTCCAGAAAGGTGTTCTTCCCTACGCCGGTGTCTCACAGCGTCTAGTGAACCTCCGGCAGAAGGCTGTCTTATCCTGGGTGTTCTGGCGTGCTGACTCCAAGGCGTTAGAGGAGTGCCCGAAACACTTTAAGGAAAGTGCTGCTAAATGCACGATTCAAGCCTCGACGACGTATTCAATTTTGCAGAACTGGTCAGTGAAGTTCAATCAATTTCTAACAATCTTAAAGTGTTGCAAATAATGGCGTCCGAGGCTGCGATTTCGAGCATCAAGGTCATGAATCAGGATCTAGTCAAACTAGATCGCTTCGACGGGACAAACTTTACACGCTGGCAGGACAAGATGATCTTCCTCCTGACAGCACTGAAGATCTACTACGTCCTCGATCCAGATCTGCCACCCATTACAGAACCCACTGCAGCAGATACAGATGCGGTCAAGGCAGAACGCAAAAAGCGAAAAGAGGACGAACTGCTGTGCCGTGGTCACATTCTGAACACCCTGTCGGACAGACTGTATGATCTATACACAGAAAATCCTTCGGCAATTGACATCTGGAAGGCTCTGGAATTCAAATTCAAAGCAGAAGAAGAAGGTACAAAGAAATTTCTAATATCAAAATATTTCGATTATAAAATGGTTGATACAAAGCCAATACTGGCCCAAGTACATGAACTACAAGTTCTGGTAAACAAACTCAGGGCAGTGAAGATAGAACTTCCGGAACCATTCCAAGTTGGTGCTATAATTACTAAATTACCAGCATCTTGGAATAGTTATCGGAAGAAACTACTTCACAGCTCTGAGGATTTCTCACTAGAACAGATTCAAAAATACCTTCGAATCGAAGAGGAATCGAAGGAAAGACAGAAATCTGATAACAGCGGAGTTTCCAAAGCCAACGCGGTGAGCGCAAAAGGCAAGAAACCTGCAGGAAAGAAGAACTTTCTCGGTCCTAAGAAAGACCAACAAAAGTTCAAGAATTCCAGCACCGCTAAAGGACCCAAGACCGGTTGTTTTGTATGTGGCAAAGCAGGACATTATGTCAGAGACTGTCGGGTTCGAAAGACCCAAAACAGCGAGGTAAATCTCACTGAGACAGATAACATAATTGCTACGGTGAGCAAACTTATGACGGTCAAAGGAAAGGCTCCAGGATGGTGGTACGATACTTGTGCTACCGTTCATGTTTCATACGATAAAGCAGCTTTCAAGACCTACTCTGAAGTCAATGATGGACAAGAAGTTCAGATGGGAAATGAAGGACATTCATCGGTCGTGGGAACAGGTGATGTGGAAATCCAATTCACTTCCGGGAAGAAAGTAACTCTGACTAACGTGCTTCACGTCCCGGATATGAGTAGGAACCTCGTCAGTGGAGTCTTGTTGGGTAAACCAGGAATAAAATCTGTCTTTGAGTCGGGCAAATTAATTTTGACCCGTAATGGTGTATTTGTTGGAAAGGGTTATACCGATGAGGGTATGATAAAGCTTTGTATCATTGAGAATAATATCAATAAAGTTTCTACTTCTGCTTACATGATTGAGTCTTCTTCTTTATGGCATAGTAGATTAGCGCATATAGGTACTAGCACTATGAAAAGATTAATTAAATATGGATTAATTTCATGCAATTCTGAAGATTTAGATAAATGTGAAATTTGTGCAAAATCCAAAATGATTAAGAAACCTTTTCACAGTGTAGAGCGTAATACCAATCTACTAGATTTAGTTCACTCTGATTTATGTGAATTTAATGGCACATTATCTCGAGGAGGTAATAAATACTTTATTACCTTTATTGATGATTGTTCTAGATTTACATATGTATATTTATTAAAGCATAAAGATGAAGCCTTTAATGCTTTTAAAATATATAAATCAGAGGTTGAAAATCAACTTGGTAGAAAGATTAAAACACTAAGAAGTGATAGAGGTGGTGAATATTTTTCTTTTGAATTTAATACTTTCTGTGAAGAAAACGGTATTATTCATGAATGTTCTGCACCACGGACACCTCAACAGAACGGATTAGCAGAAAGAAAAAATAGAACTTATCAAGAAATGATAAATGCAATGTTAATGCATTCTGAATTATCATTTAATTTGTGGGGAGAAGCTTTACTTACTGCATGTCATATAATGAACCGAATTCCTTTGAAGAAAACTGGTATTTCACCATATGAAATATGGAAAGGCCGTAAGCCTAATATCAGTTATTTTAGAGTGTGGGGGTGCATAGCTTATTACAAAAATATGGATCCTAAAAGGACCAAATTAGGTCCTCGTGGAATCAAAAGTGCTTTTGTAGGTTATGCTGCCAATAGTAAGGCATATAGACTTTTAAACTTAGAGTCTAACATTATTGTCGAATCCAGAGATGTGGAATTTTTTGAGAACCTTATTACTAAGAATAAGGATCCAGAAATTCCTGCTAATGAAGAGTCTCGTGAGGAGAGCTCTTCACGGTTAGTTGAAAAACAACCCGAGCTTCGGATCAGCAAGAGAGTTCGAAAGGCTAAGGATCTAGGACCTGACGAAATATATTCTCAACTTATTTCCTTTTATCTAGTGGAAGGAAATACAGAGAAATTTATTCGAAAGATTCCTATCATTCTTCAGGTGGAAGATGATCCTAAAACCTTTAAGGAAGCAATAGCTTCGCGGGACTCATCTTTTTGGAAAGATGCTATCCAAGATGAAATGGATTCGATAATGTCTAATCACACTTGGGAAATTGTCGATCTTCCCAAAGGGTCAAGACCTATTGGATGTAAGTGGGTGTTCAGGAGAAAGTATCATAGTGATGGTACTTTAAACACCTACAAGGCTAGATTAGTAGCCAAAGGATTTCGACAAAAAGAAGGAATTGATTATTTTGACACATATGCACCAGTAGCAAGAACGACTACAATTAGAATATTGTTTGCGTTAGCTTCATTGCATCATCTTAATGTTCATCAGATGGATGTCAAAACAGCATTCTTAAATGGAGATCTCGATGAGGAGATTTACATGGAGCAACCGGAAGGGTTCGTGCTCCCGGGAAATGAACAAAAGGTATGCAAACTTGTTAAATCCTTGTACGGATTAAAACAAGCACCAAAGCAGTGGCATCAGAAGTTTGACTCAGCCATAATTTCTAATGGCTTTGTTCACAATGTTTGTGATAAGTGTTTATACACTAAAGTATATGGAAATATTGTGATATTTCTTTGTCTCTACGTTGATGATATGTTGATCATTAGCAACGAGATGAGTGGAATTACAGAAACGAAGAGGTTTCTAACTTCCACATTCAAGATGAAAGATCTTGGAATAGTTGACACTATTTTGGGGATCAAGGTAATTCAAAACAGTGGGGGTTTTGAACTTACGCAGTCGCACTATGTTGAGAAAGTGCTAGACAAGTTCAAACACCTAAAGTTCAAAGAAGTGAACACCCCATTTGATCCAAGTGTTAAACTAGAAAAGAATTCTGGAAGAGCCATCGCTCAATTAGAATATGCAAGTGCTATTGGATGTCTTATGTATTTAATGCAATGCACAAGACCTGATATAGCATTTGCAGTTAGTAAAATGAGTAGATTTACTAGCAACCCTAATAATGAGCATTGGAGGGCTATCGGAAGAATTTTTGGTTATCTTTTGAAAACCAAGAATCTTGGATTACAATATGGCAGATTTCCTGCCGTATTAGAAGGATATACCGACGCTAGTTGGATATCAAGTGTCGGAGATAACAAATCTACGACAGGATGGGTATTTATGCTTGCCGGAGGGGCAGTTTCTTGGAAGAGCAAGAAACAAACGTGCATTACCCATTCGACCATGGAGTCAGAGTTTGTGGCTCTAGCTTCTGCAGGACAAGAAGCTGAATGGTTGAGGGATCTTCTATTAGAAGTTCCGCTGGCTAAGGACAATGTATCAAAAGTGTCAATACATTGCGATAGTCAAGCCACTCTAGCAAGAGCCTACAACGAAGTGTATAATGGGAAGTCTAGACATATAAGTCTAAGACATAATTACGTAAGAAAATTGATCAAAGATGGAATCATCTTTCTTACGTATGTGCGTACCAGCTATAACTTAGCTGATCCCTTTACTAAACCACTAGCTAGGGATTTGGTAAAGTCTACCTCGAGAGGTATGGGATTGAAACTCCTTGAGTAAGAGTTCCAACAACAGCGGCAACCCAATCTAATGTTAAGAAAACCTTAACCTTAGATTCAATGGGTAACAACAAACTGTTGATTTGGATGTATACGACATGATAATGTCGACTGTTGCAATTTGAGGGTTGAGTTTATAAAACTCTTAATGAAGTTCAGTAATGTTGACATGTATCTGTAAAGCAACAGAGATACTGAAAGAACTTCACCTATGTGAATTTAGAGATGGTGCCGTCTCAGTAAAGATCTGGAGTTTATCTTATAAAAATTCACGAGACAGGATCAGCACATGGCCATTAATAGTGCTAAGCAAGAGATGTAGGCGAAGAACTACAAAAGAATGTGTATAAAGTGACACCGATTTTATCACAAGGAATAACTGGTTCAAAGCCCAGCTACCAGAGATTTCGATAAAATCTTGTGTTGCATCTACTAAGGTTAGGTTCAAATCGAAAGATACCTAACTGTATTAACATTCTTTAAGTGATGTATTCTGGAAATTCCTTTCCATCATTTATGAAACAAGTGGGGGATTGTTGGAATTAATTCCTTAGTTGTTTCTAAAAGATGAAAAGGAAGAAAAGGGACTTTAGTCCCACATCGGAAAATGAGAAAGGATTTGAGAATGCTTAAATAGGAAGGTGCACTTATGAGAAGTGTGAAACAACCAAAGGGTTGTTAGTGGGTGACAAGTGTTGTTTTAGCCTCTTCATGAAAATGTAGCCGGTGTTGCCACCGGCAACACCGGCTCCGGCTCCGGCTCCGGCTCCGGCTCCGGCTCGGGCTCGGGCTCGGGCTCGGGCTCGGGCTCGGGCTCGGGCACGGGCTCGGGCGTAGAGGCGATAGTGGCGCATTGTAGACGCACTTGTGCACTTAGGCAACGTGGCATCGGGCGAGCGGCGTAGGCTCGGCCCACGGGCCTCGGGCTCCTCGCGGCGATTCTCGCCCCGAGAATTCCTATTTTTTGCAGCAGCCCACTCAACGAAAAGGTGAATGAATATATGAAAAGATGAATGAATGTTGTTTCGGAAGGGTCGCGACTTCACGAAACAACACCAATTCATCTATAAATGCAACAGATTTTGAGTCCAAAGACACAGAATTCAAGCATTCATTCCTCTTACTTTACTCTTCCAAAGTTTTCAGAAAGGTGTTCTTCCCTACGCCGGTGTCTCACAGCGTCTAGTGAACCTCCGGCAGAAGGCTGTCTTATCCTGGGTGTTCTGGCGTGCTGACTCCAAGGCGTTAGAGGAGTGCCCGAAACACTTTAAGGAACGTGCTGCTAAATGCACGATTCAAGCCTCGACGACGTATTCAATTTTGCAGAACTGGTCAGTGAAGTTCAATCAATTTCTAACATTGTGTTGTGTTGTGTTGTGACATGGGACCACCCACCACCTCACGTTGACTATAACAACCGACGGTGACGGCCGACGGCCAGAGCCGGATCACACTTCCCCCACTTAGACTTCTTGTCTAGTTCAAACCTCTCTAGATCTACCCTTCTTATATATATATATATATATATATATATATATATATATATATATATATATTTTACTTATATTCACTATAAATTATTTTCAACTGTTTAATCGGTTATAATTTAAGTTATTTAAAATTTGACTTTATCTTCTATTCATGCTTTGGGAGTGTATAAATAATACGTAAAGTTCATATATCATCCAAGAAAAAGTTGAAAATAAGAAATCTATTTTGCTCCATAATTTTTTTTTTTTCATTTTTGCCTCGACGTTGACACGATTTCGAATACAAAAGTCGCGCAGATGACTTTGACTCGAATATATTGTGTGCAGATGATTTTGACACGAACATATTGTAGCGCCCCGCTTTCGATAGGCGACGAAACTTCATAATATGCTTGCGCCGAGTCAGATCGGCCGGGAACTTAGATGGCCATCTGACTCTCGATCGCTAAGCTTGGTAAACGAATAACGCCTTGCGGCATCGATTCAAATCGATTTGGACGGAAGTTACGAGAATCGATCCAACTAATGGAACGACTTCTGTTGGAATAAGTCCTAGATGCAGCGGGCTGCATCTCGGCGAGTGAGCTCTCTATAAGAGTCCCTTCGACGGGACCGGACCGCTGTATGGTTTTCTTGGAGCTTTGCCGCTGGGCTTGATGAAGTGCTTTCGCGTCGTTTTCATAGATGCAATTACAATTTCGATGCAAGGGAAAAAGAAGGAATTCTAACAAAGCGTTGGTGCCATTGCAGGAGCTCGCGTAACTAAGGATTGACGTTGCGTAGCGCTTGGACGATCGGCACGAAGCAAAGTAATCGGTGGGTGATTCGACCCTTCTTTTCTACTCTGTCCCGCAAACTTATTCCTTGCTTCGATTCATTCAAATCGAACGATGCCAAGTTAATTGCATGCCAATCCACTACGTCCAAGAACTCAGAAAAACGTATCGATTTAGAGAAATTCACTCTGAAAATACAAGTCTATCACATAAACCAGAAAGTTTAAGGTTCTAGTAAAAAGATAGACTATTTTATGTGCTGCAAAATATTATGAAACGTCGATCGTGGGTTATGATGCCTCGGACAATTTGGTGCCTACGGGACGCTAAATCGGAGTACGGCTTGGGGAACATGAAACGTTGCATGAGTTGAGGGAAATGATAATGTCGTTCAATACTGTCCGCGCTATACAAAACTGGTTGCATATATAAACTGTTCACGCATTGGCATGGTCATGGACAGCTTGTGCACAAGTTGATATTTTCCTCGAATCGATATCCGGGGCATCGGAATCGACTCGACCTAGGGGGAATGATTAATCGTGCTTCGGCACTGATGCATTTCGGAACCGTCAGTCAGGTTTGCAACCTAGACTGAAGGGGCCGAAATGCCATTGAGATAGTCCCACGTGATGTGTAACATCAATGACCGCATATAAGATAGTAGCATGCTCACCTATTGTCTTATGTAGGTGTAAATATTATCTCTGTTTTCATGCAGGGACGAGCACGGCCGTGGTAAAAAATATGATAAACTGCTATGGTTCACTGTATGCTTTATTACGCAAAGATGGCTATCGAATATGAACTGAATTCATTTAGTTCTAATAGAAAGACAACTCTAAAGCATGCCTACCATAACAATCAGAGTCGGTTTAGACGAGTGGGTTCGTCTCGTCCACTTAGCAAGTGTGCTAATCCCATTCCTCCAATTTCCCCAGGTGCGATGGGCGTGCGCAACTAAACTGGAGCTGAAGTACGGAGAGGCGTTTTGAAGCTCTTCCTATGCTGAAGTATTTGAAGCCAATTCAAGTCGACGGCTTTGTATAAAGGGGCGAATGTATGGGACGACAAGCGTAGTTCAGGCAACTTGTCGAATGTATTTTCTTTATGTTTTCAATCAATGTAGCCACAACGGCATCCAATGTAATTACGACTTGTACTTCGTTGCAAGCTATGAATGAAAAGCATTTCTATCTTCCTATACTGCGTCTTATATTCTGATGTGAATTGTGAAGTTTCGACTTGGCGTATTAATATCAAAATAAAAAGATAACCATTTGAGAACTTGTCATCTTGTCTTGCACGAGCGTAACTCCAGGCTCGTGCGGCATCACGTCTTAGCGAGGACGATCGAATCGGCAAAGTAACACCGGGGACGAACGATTTGTCGACTCGGGACGTGACAAATTGGTATCAGAGCCCAGTTATGTTTCCTCGGATTTTCGAAAGATGTTTCATTGTTGGAATGTCCGTTGCGATGGCTCGATTGAATGCTTGTCGGCATGCTGCGTGAAATACAAGTTCCATACAGGTAAGCCCGTAGATATTTTTGAAAAATACTAACGGATTTACATTATTTGTAGGAATGACTAAGCGAGATAAGAAAATCGCCGGCCCAACAACCCAAACCGTGGATAGTACGTCGAGCACAAAGAGCACTGGCCCTAGCGAGACGACTATGGAGAAGATGCTACAGTTGATGGAACTGCAGCAGCAACAGCTTCATATGCAATTCAAAGCCCAATTTGATGTGCAGCAGAAGCAGATGACCGTCCTGACTCAGATAGTGAGCAGGATGGCAGGCGATACCAAGGCGACGGACGCAGTACTCGAGGGAAAGCACGGTGATCCAGAAGAAGACGAGGAGGAAGAAGTCTCCCCGCAAATGATAAACTCTCCTTCCATGCTCAAAGTGAAGGAGTTTCGCAAAATGAATCCGCCGAAGTTCAACGGCCGAGCGGAGCCCGACATGATAGTAGGATGGCTCGCAGAGATGGAGGACTTGTTCGATCTCCTCTGCATCGAAGGGTCCCAGAGGGTGGCCTGTGCGGCATTGCAGTTACAATTAAGAGCACATGACTGGTGGGCGGCGAAGAAACAAGAGATCTGTGAAACCGATTCCAACAAAAAGATTTCTTGGAAAATGTTCAAGACAGCCTTCTTTGAGCAGTACGTTCCTCGCGCCATCCGTCGACAAAAGGGGGATGAGTTCATGATGTTGAGGCAGGGGAATATGAGTGTTGAAGATTATGATACAAGCTTCTCGAAACTTGTAAAATTTGCCGGCGCCTTCCTGCCCAACAAAGAAGAATGGTACGAGCGTTTTCAGCAAGGCCTCAACGAAGAACTGCGTAGGGACGTCATGAACCAACGATGCCAAACTTATCGTGAATCCTACGAAGCTGCACTTGATAGTGAGCGAATCTTTGGCCGTATGTCACAAAGGGCCCTGCCTGTCGTTCGTAACAACTTCAACAAGCGTCCTAACGACGCCGGAGGATCGGGAATATCTAAACGTCCGAACACATTTGATAACCGGGGCCATGGCGGACCATATTGCAGTAGATGCGGTAGGCGTGGTGTCATACTCAAATAATTATTATTACTTTTATTTTTATCATATTGTAATTAGGATTTTTTTTTTCTCTCATGACCATGTGTCCATAACCCTAACCCTAACCCTAGCCCTACACCCTACCCATAACCCTAACCCTATCCCTACACCCTACCCATAACCCTAGCCCTAGGGGGGGGGTGCTAGGTGTCCCTACAAGGGATGGGGGGGGGACACCTCACCCCCCTACACTCTTCTATCTATATATATATATATATACATATTCATTCTCTTCATAACCAAAAAAAAAAAAAAAAAAAAAAAAAAAAGAAGAAGAAACAAACACACACACACCCACACTACCCGACCCCCCCCTCCTAGCCTTGCTGCTGCTGCTGCCGCTCCTTGCTGCCGCCGCCAGCGCCGCCCGCCGCCGCCGCCAGCGCCGCCCGCCGCCGGCCAGCCTCCAGCCCCCTCTTCTCCACTTCCTCCTCCTCCTCCACTTCATCCCCTCCATCATCATCTTCTTCCTCCTCTTCAAGAAAAACCTAGGTAAGGTTCTAATTTCAATTTCTCCTCTTTTCCTTCCAAATTTATCTAGGTTAAATTCTAATTTAGGTTTATTCTTGGATTCATGACCTAGGTTTAGAAATTGGGAGAATTGAATCCTAGAAATACTTCAAAGAACCCAAGGCAAGTCCTCTCCCTTTTCCTCTTGTAAATCGCTTTGAAAATTGTTCTCTTAATTTTCTTGAATTAATTTAGGTATATATTAATTCTGGAATTTTTGGAAATCTTAGCCAAAAATTCCAATTTTGTTGAGTATAAGTGAAAGTTTAGGTTGTTATACTACATATATATGTGTATGTATGCACTGGATACATGAATGAAGGTATTGGACACGTTACAAATGAGTTATATGAATTAGGGCACAACCTTGATGGATACGGAGATATATATATATATTCATTTATACAAATTTTGGACACGACATGGACACTTCTATATTATATATCATTGGAAGTTATAGTATGTAAGAATATGTTGAAATTGATCTTATTATGTAAAATATATGGACTTTTAAGGTAATTAGTCTTAAATAAATTTTATTAGTCTAATCCGGAGGTTCTTCTAATAAATTATACTTTATATAGGTATTGGTAAACTTTGTTTTGATTATTAGAATTTAAAAATTTGTATGAGATCATGTTTAAAATCTTGGAATTAAATTGTTTATAATTAGTAATGGAACAATATAGTCAACTATGTCTTCTTGCATCTACAAATTTGAGTTTTCACACTTAATGAGGTATTATAAATTCTTATATTTATACTTGCGTGGCCGGTGTTGAGTTGTTCCGCCGAAGGGGTCGGCGTACCCATTTATTAACTGCGTGGTTCCGGTGTTGAGGGTTGCTCCACCGAAGGGGCCGGCGAGCCCGTATATATTCCTTTATTTCATGTTTTGTAAATTGTCAGAGCTCCTAAATACAAAGGAGACTCTGCCGAAATTTTTGAAAAATTTAGGAGATAGACAAATTTCTGACTTTCGGAAATTTTAGAAATTTTCCTTTTCTAGGAAGCATTGGGCGGGGAGAACAACTGAATATCCCTAGATATCCCGTAACATAATAACCATAAAAAGGCTGATCAGCAATTCCTGAATATCCTGATGAGTACTTCTATATAAGTACTAGCCCAAGAGAGGCTCCTGAATATCCTGATGAGTACTTCTATATAAGTACTAGCCCAAGAGAGGCTCCTGTCCTGCTACTTCTATCCCGACAGTAACATCGGATAGTTGGTTTTAGCCCAAGGGAGGCTCCGAAATTACAACCTGATCCCAGGTTAACGGGATTGTTCACGGGAATTATTTAGGGAATTAATTCAGAGTTTTGTTCTCAAAATTGCATTGCATTTAGTCTACTAAATTTTATTTCACTCCAGAAACAACCCCACCTATCAAAGGTAGGTAGTTCTTGATTGCTCAAGGGAAGCAAATCCTGTTAAGAGCTCAAGGGAAGCTCAGAGAAATTCTTCCAAATTTATGGATGTCATTTACATTTCTTTGATTTTAGTCAACTTATATGATAATGCTAGTCGGCATATTTCCTTCTTTTAGAAAACTGTACCTTTCTTTTGTATGCTTTACCGTCCTTGACCGAGGACTTGCTTGTCGTTTTCTAAAACGACCTAGTATTGTTCGCTAGGTGAAGAAGAAGACAACCCCGCCGAGGTACTACCACAGTACGACGAGGAATAGCCGCCTGGGTAATTGCAGTTAGGACCAGTACTACCATAGCTATCTTGCTAGTTATTTTTGTAATAAATTTGTAACTTGTAAAAGTATTGTTGAAGAAGTCTTGTATAATAATTACCATATGTATAATAAGACGAAATCTCTGGCATTTTCCATTTTTGCTGATGTTTACGGGCGACAATCGCGGATTTCGGCGCGTAGCCTGGGGATGTGTATGACGTCACCGTTCCAGTTGGGAAGCGGGACGTGACACGTCCCTTTTAGTGGTAGCCCATGCAGGTCAGCGAAAATGGAAAATCCAGAACGGACCTTAGGCCTAGACGTAGGTTTTATACTCAGATAGAAAGCTTTGATTTCCAATCATATTTTAGAAATCCTTAAGTAAGGTAGATAAATAGTTGGTAGCTTTTTTTCCTTACAAATTCCTCTTTCCTGTCTAGATCTTAAATCCTACTAAGGAGTTACTAACCTAAGGAAGAAATACTTTTATTTTCTTTTCAATCTAGGTCATGCCTCGGTTTGCACCCTTCGCAAGACTGGGAAATGATAGTCACAGCCTAGACGAGTATTATGCATTTGTAAAGAAGATGTGGCACGTAGCCCGTAAAGGAATGATCGAAGCCTATGGAGTACACTACGAATTGAAATATCCAGTAGTGTCAGACATAGATGATGAAAGGAAGGAGTATTACAACTCGGTACATTATTATGTCCTGATAAAGGCAGAACCCACCAAAGGCCCAAAGACTGATCGCAATGGTACCTTGGAAGAATGGCTGCAGACTCATCCAAACGCAATAGTGCACAACATCAGGAAGATGTGGATTTAGATCCTCAAGCATATATGTATATGGAATGTATGTAATATATGTAGTAAGAATGCAAGTAAGTAGGGAATATGGACTTAGATCCCTAGTATCTATAGATGATAAGTATGTGTATGTAGCTAGAATGAATGGAATGTAAGATATATCTGCATGTAGGTAGAATGTGACCAAGTATGTATGTAAGCCAAGGGCATATTGATCTATAAATAAATAAAATATGCTTTTCTCCTTATGTTCCTTATAAGAAATTCTTACATAGGATATCCAGGATATGGACCTGTTTATACCCAGTTTGGAATGGGATGGAAGCGAGTACACCTTGTACCTGTACCAACGCTATGCCAGGATGCTATGGAACGCACCCGACTGGTATGACATTCATGTCTACCAAGTATTCTATGGAGTCAGGCGTCCTATGGTACGAGACGTGGAGGATGGCGCTGAAGTATACTTTGAGTACATCACCTACTGTCTTTATGTCCGAGACCCGAACCGCATCTATGTCGGATTGCACGGCTACGAAGGCACCATGGATGACTTTGAGAGGATGTATACAGAAGTGGAGATCCTTGCTGAAGGGAGGGAGCTTATTGAAGCCGTAGCATAAGATGTCTTAACCCTGTACATAGTGAAGAAGGAGTCCTTTCCTTGTATTTTGGCATCTGCAGATATGTACTTGTATGTAGTAGAATAGTTTACCATGTCGCGTTTTGGAATGATGGGTGACATGAGTAACTAAGTAGCAAGAATGTATGTAAATGAAAAATGAGAGTAAGGAGCACCATTTTGTAATTACTCTCATCTTAATGAATGAATATATATATATGTACGAAGTTTCATGATGCACTCTTGTTGGAGATTACGAGTTAAACACTTCCCTAAGAATTGCGTTTTTCCTAATCTCAGGATATGGACAACCACGGCCAGTCAAGTACTCCGCCCCCTCAAGAACCAACTGTGGCCGATATGTTTCGATTATTCCAGCAATTATTGGAATCCCATAATCAGCAGGCCAATGCAGCCCATGTTGCCAATACAACCATATTGGAACAAATGCAGAACCCCAAGAAAACAGAAGAGAGAAACCTAAAAGATTTTCGAGATCTTAAGCCACCTAAGTTCAAGGGAACTGAAAATGCAATGGAAGCGGGTCAATGGTTGAAAACCATTGAAGGCTTAATGAAGGCCGCAAAGCTCAAAACCGAAGATATGGTGCCAGCAATCCGTATCCAGCTAGAAGATATCGCTGGATACTGGTGGAGTGCTGAGTACCCTGAAGATTCCGATGAGGTCATGACATGGGCAGAATTCAAGAAGAAGTTTGAGGAAAGATTCTATCCTAAATCAGCACGAATAGAGTTAGAGCGGCAATTCAACTATCTTAAACAAGGAAGACGCACCGTCGATGAATATGCTGTAGAGTTTTCCAGACTCAGTCGCTTTGCTCCTAACATGATAGCCGACGAAGAAACAAAAATTTCTAGGTTCCTGGAAGGGCTCGGGACCCAATTGAAAAGCAGGGTCGCGTCCTACCGGTGCCAGACCTTTTCTGAGGTAACAGAAGCTGCTCGAGACCAGGAGAGAATCCTGAAGGAGGAGCAACCTTTCCGGTCATCACAACCCAAGAGAACTTTTGAGGAAGGATCATCCTCTAACAAGAATCACTGGCAAGGACCACCTAAGCGTCCTCAGAATGGCAACTCGGACAAATTCCTTATCTGTGATTTCTGCCAGAAGCCAGGACATAAGAAGAGTGTATGTAGGAGAAGATTGGGGCTTTGCTTGAGGTGTGGAGCAAATCATCCAATCAGTCAATGTCCTCAGCCGCCTGCGAATGGAGCAAGGATACAAGGCTTCACTCAAGGATACCGACCTCCAGTTCAAGGGAACCAACCTCGACCAATGATACAGGCACCAACAGCGCAAGCGGGAATGGCTTATGGAAATCAGCAAAGGCCGCCCTATGCCCCTCAGGCTTATCAGTTTCAACAAGCACAACGAGCAGCTCAAGCTCAAAATAATAACAAGAAAAGGAATAGGCAAGGGCGAGCATTCATAATGGGAACTGAAGATGCGAATATCCCTGGAGAAGTAGTTTCAGGTACTATTTTAGTTTCTTCATACCCAGCCTCAGTATTATTTGATTCCGGGGCTACCCATTCATTTATAGCATCTTCTTTTATATCACAACGTGAAATAGAATCACAACCTCTACCTAAATCATTGAAAGTACTCACCGGTAATGGAATAGTAGAAGTCAGTCGAGTATGCCATAGATGTCCCATTAAATTGGGTGGAGGAGCTTTTCGTACCCGATTGCTTGTCTTTCCAACAAGCAATTATGATATAATATTGGGTATGGATTGGCTAACTGCAACATTAGCCAATATAGACTGCGGTCAGGGGAAAATTTCATTCCAACTCCCTGACGGCGAGTCTTATGAATTTGCAAGAGACCAAAATGAGTTCAATGCAGAGGAGCTAGAGAGATTTGAATTACCAGTACTGCTGCAAGGAGTAGTAGAGCAATCATTTCCAAGGGTAGTAGAAGAATTCAAGGATGTGTTCCCAGAAGAATTACCAGGGCTACCCCCAGACAGAGCCGTAGAATTTTCTATAGATCTAATACCGGGAGCTGCACCCATAGCCAAGAAGATATACCCAATGAACAAAGAAGAGCTAGTTGAGTTAAATAAACAGATAAAGGAGTTATTGTCAAAAGGGTTTATTCAGCCTAGCGCTTCACCATGGGGTGCACCAGTATTATTTGTGAAAAAGAAAGATGGTACCCTACGCCTGGTGATTGACTATAGGGCTTTGAATGAGGTTACCATCAAGAATAAATATCCCTTACCTAGGATCGATCAACTGTTTGATCAGTTAGGAGAGGCAAGGGTATTTTCGAAAATTGATTTGAGATCCGGATATCATCAGGTAAAGGTGAAAAAGGAAGACATCCCAAAGACTGCATTTAGAACTCGGTATGGGCATTACGAATTCTTAGTTATGCCATTCGGGTTGACAAATGCACCCGCTATCTTTATGGACCTGATGAATCGAGTATTCTATCAATATCTGGATAAATTTGTGATTGTATTTATTGATGACATCCTTGTATACTCTAAAAGTGAAGAGGAGCATGAAAGACATTTGAGGATAGTATTGCAAACTCTGCGAGAAGAACAATTGTATGCTAAGCTTAGTAAATGTGAGTTTTGGCTGGACCAAATACCATTTCTAGGACATATTGTCAGTGGAGAAGGCATCTCGGTAGATCCAAAGAAAGTAGAAGCAGTTAAGTCTTGGCCAACACCTAAGTCAGTAGCAGAAATCAGAAGCTTCTTAGGATTGGCTGGCTATTATCGGAGATTTGTAGAAAACTTTTCAAGAATTGCAGAACCTTTAACCCGTCTTACTCGGAAGGAAGAGAAATTTAATTGGACGGAGAAATGTCAAGCAGCATTTGACGAGCTGAAGGAAAGATTAATTACAGCTCCAATACTAGCATTACCCTCTGGTTCAGGTGGATATGAGATATATAGTGATGCATCAGGTAAAGGTTTAGGATGTGTACTGATGCAGCACGGGAGAGTCATAGCCTATGCATCCCGACAATTAAAGACACATGAAAGGAATTATCCAACTCATGATCTCGAACTTGCAGCGGTAGTATTCGCACTCAAGTTGTGGAGACACTATTTATATGGAGAAAGAATCAAAATATACACAGACCACAAGAGCCTAAAATATGTATTCACACAAAAGGAGATTAATATGAGACAGAGAAGGTGGTTGGAGTTACTGAAGGATTTTGACATGGAGCTGACCTATCATCCGGGCAAAGCTAATAAGGTGGCTGATGCCTTAAGTAGAAGACCCGAAGCTTTCTTTATGAATACACCCAAAGAAATCCTTGAGGATTTGAGAAAAATGGGAATTGAAGTGATACGCCCGCTAACCGAAGGAATGTGGCAAAACTTGCAAGTACAGTCCTCCTTAATAGATAGAATTAAGGAAGCCCAACAGAATGATTCAAAACTTCAGAAAATATGGAAACAAACAGAAGAGGGACTCCAGACCGGGATAAGGAAGCATCCGGACGGATCATTAAGATTCGGAGACCGATTATGTGTGCCCAGTGGAGACTTAAGAACAGAGGTTATGTCAGAAGCCCACAACTCACAATATTCCATTCATCCGGGCAGCACTAAAATGTACAAAGATTTGAGACAAACATTTTGGTGGCACGGGATGAAGAGAGAAGTCGCCAGATTTGTATCAAGATGTCTTGTCTGTCAGCAAGTAAAAGCGGAGCATCAAAGGACAGAAGGACTTCTCCAGCCGTTACCCATACCCGAATGGAAATGGGAGCACCTCACCATGGATTTCGTGACAGGATTGCCTAGGACCCGAAGGGGTAATAATGCTATTTGGGTCATAGTAGACAGACTTACCAAGTCCGCTCGTTTTCTGCCCTTTCGAGTTGGACAGTCAACGGAGGTCCTGGCCGAAATGTACATGAGACAGATTGTTAGCCAGCATGGAGTGCCAGTGAGTATAGTATCGGATAGAGATACCAGATTCACTTCACATTTCTGGAGAAGCTTGCAAGAAAGTCTTGGCACTAAATTAAAATTTAGCTCTGCCTACCATCCCCAAACGGACGGCCAGTCTGAAAGAACCATTCAGACCTTAGAAGACATGCTGAGAGCGTGTACTTTAGATTTTGGAGGAGCATGGGATGATCATCTACATTTGGTAGAATTTTCATATAACAACAGTTATCATGATAGTATCAAGATGGCTCCTTTTGAAGCACTATATGGTAGGAAGTGCAGATCGCCGGTATGCTGGACCGACGTAGGAGAAAGACAATTGTTGGGGCCAGAATTAGTAACACAAACAGTGGATATCATCAAAGCAATAAGAAGTCACCTGCAAGCAGCTCAGGACAGGCAGAAGATGTGGGCGGATAAGCATCGAAGAATATTGGAGTTTCAACCCGGAGAACACGTATTTCTGAAAATTTCACCAACTAAGGGAACCATCAGATTCGGGACCAGAGGAAAGCTAAGTCCCAGATATATTGGACCATTTGACATCCTGGAGAAAGTTGGGAATGTGTCATATCGACTCGCCTTGCCGCCAGCACTAGAAGGAGTTCACAATGTATTCCATGTTTCCCAGCTACGAAGATATGTACCGGACACGAGCCATATACTCGATCACTCAGAAATCACCATCGGGCCTACACTCCGGATAGAACAGAGACCCGTTGGGATCTTGGATCGAAGAGATAAGATACTCCGCAACCGGGTCATTCCGTTAGTACGAGTTGCGTGGAGCAGGGATTCTCCTGGAGATTCAACTTGGGAGAAGGAAGAAGACATGCGGAGGCAATACCCGTATTTATTTCCCTAAGACAGGTCAGTAACCATATTGCTAGTCTAATTATTTCAAATTCCGAGGACGGAATTTTTCTAAGGAGGGTAGACTTGTCATACTCAAATAATTATTATTACTTTTATTTTTATCATATTGTAATTAGGATTTTTTTTTTCTCTCATGACCATGTGTCCATAACCCTAACCCTAACCCTAGCCCTACACCCTACCCATAACCCTAACCCTATCCCTACACCCTACCCATAACCCTAGCCCTAGGGGGGGGGGTGCTAGGTGTCCCTACAAGGGATGGGGGGGGGACACCTCACCCCCCTACACTCTTCTATCTATATATATATATATATACATATTCATTCTCTTCATAACCAAAAAAAAAAAAAAAAAAAAAAGAAGAAGAAACAAACACACACACACCCACACTACCCGACCCCCCCCTCCTAGCCTTGCTGCTGCTGCTGCCGCTCCTTGCTGCCGCCGCCAGCGCCGCCCGCCGCCGCCGCCAGCGCCGCCCGCCGCCGGCCAGCCTCCAGCCCCCTCTTCTCCACTTCCTCCTCCTCCTCCACTTCATCCCCTCCATCATCATCTTCTTCCTCCTCTTCAAGAAAAACCTAGGTAAGGTTCTAATTTCAATTTCTCCTCTTTTCCTTCCAAATTTATCTAGGTTAAATTCTAATTTAGGTTTATTCTTGGATTCATGACCTAGGTTTAGAAATTGGGAGAATTGAATCCTAGAAATACTTCAAAGAACCCAAGGCAAGTCCTCTCCCTTTTCCTCTTGTAAATCGCTTTGAAAATTGTTCTCTTAATTTTCTTGAATTAATTTAGGTATATATTAATTCTGGAATTTTTGGAAATCTTAGCCAAAAATTCCAATTTTGTTGAGTATAAGTGAAAGTTTAGGTTGTTATACTACATATATATGTGTATGTATGCACTGGATACATGAATGAAGGTATTGGACACGTTACAAATGAGTTATATGAATTAGGGCACAACCTTGATGGATACGGAGATATATATATATATTCATTTATACAAATTTTGGACACGACATGGACACTTCTATATTATATATCATTGGAAGTTATAGTATGTAAGAATATGTTGAAATTGATCTTATTATGTAAAATATATGGACTTTTAAGGTAATTAGTCTTAAATAAATTTTATTAGTCTAATCCGGAGGTTCTTCTAATAAATTATACTTTATATAGGTATTGGTAAACTTTGTTTTGATTATTAGAATTTAAAAATTTGTATGAGATCATGTTTAAAATCTTGGAATTAAATTGTTTATAATTAGTAATGGAACAATATAGTCAACTATGTCTTCTTGCATCTACAAATTTGAGTTTTCACACTTAATGAGGTATTATAAATTCTTATATTTATACTTGCGTGGCCGGTGTTGAGTTGTTCCGCCGAAGGGGTCGGCGTACCCATTTATTAACTGCGTGGTTCCGGTGTTGAGGGTTGCTCCACCGAAGGGGCCGGCGAGCCCGTATATATTCCTTTATTTCATGTTTTGTAAATTGTCAGAGCTCCTAAATACAAAGGAGACTCTGCCGAAATTTTTGAAAATTTTAGGAGATAGACAAATTTCTGACTTTCGGAAATTTTAGAAATTTTCCTTTTCTAGGAAGCATTGGGCGGGGAGAACAACTGAATATCCCTAGATATCCCGTAACATAATAACCATAAAAAGGCTGATCAGCAATTCCTGAATATCCTGATGAGTACTTCTATATAAGTACTAGCCCAAGAGAGGCTCCTGAATATCCTGATGAGTACTTCTATATAAGTACTAGCCCAAGAGAGGCTCCTGTCCTGCTACTTCTATCCCGACAGTAACATCGGATAGTTGGTTTTAGCCCAAGGGAGGCTCCGAAATTACAACCTGATCCCAGGTTAACGGGATTGTTCACGGGAATTATTTAGGGAATTAATTCAGAGTTTTGTTCTCAAAATTGCATTGCATTTAGTCTACTAAATTTTATTTCACTCCAGAAACAACCCCACCTATCAAAGGTAGGTAGTTCTTGATTGCTCAAGGGAAGCAAATCCTGTTAAGAGCTCAAGGGAAGCTCAGAGAAATTCTTCCAAATTTATGGATGTCATTTACATTTCTTTGATTTTAGTCAACTTATATGATAATGCTAGTCGGCATATTTCCTTCTTTTAGAAAACTGTACCTTTCTTTTGTATGCTTTACCGTCCTTGACCGAGGACTTGCTTGTCGTTTTCTAAAACGACCTAGTATTGTTCGCTAGGTGAAGAAGAAGACAACCCCGCCGAGGTACTACCACAGTACGACGAGGAATAGCCGCCTGGGTAATTGCAGTTAGGACCAGTACTACCATAGCTATCTTGCTAGTTATTTTTGTAATAAATTTGTAACTTGTAAAAGTATTGTTGAAGAAGTCTTGTATAATAATTACCATATGTATAATAAGACGAAATCTCTGGCATTTTCCATTTTTGCTGATGTTTACGGGCGACAATCGCGGATTTCGGCGCGTAGCCTGGGGATGTGTATGACGTCACCGTTCCAGTTGGGAAGCGGGACGTGACACGTGGGCACCGAACCACCGATTGCTTGACAAGAGCCTGCTTCAAGTGTGGCGAGGTAGGCCACATAGCAACGTATTGCCCGCAGAAAGTTCAGAATCAACATAACCCACCAAGGAACATTCCAAATCCGCATAAAGCGTCGATACTGCAAGGCGCGAATGCGGTGCCCGTCAACCAACAGAACCAACGCCACGGAGCTCAAGGCCGAGTTTATGTCTTAACTCGGGACGAGGCGCTTGCGTCCGATACGGTTGTAACAGGTATATTACTCTACAAAGATATACCTGCTCGAGTCCTATTCGATTCGGGTGCGACGCATAGCTTTATATCTGCTGATTATGCGAAAGAAAATAAAATAACCATGCAATCACTAGATATAAATATTAGCGTTAGCACTCCGTCGGGAGTCGATATGCCTGCGAACTTTATTTGTAGGGATGGCCATATTTGCGTCGGGAGAAGATATCTATCCTTGGATGCCGTCGTGCTAGACATCAAAGATTACGACATAATCCTGGGCATGGATTGGTTGGGCGCTTGTCATGCAACGATCGAGTGCGCGGAGAAGAGAGTGGTGTTTCGCCTTCCTGGTGAGACAGAGTTCTCATATTCATGCGGTACGGCCTCGAAGACGGCGATGATGGTATCGACAATCTCGGCAAGGCGTATGTTGCGTTCCGGCTGTTCGGGATACTTGGCATCAGTTCGAGACACGCGGACGGATAATACAAACACAATGCAGACTGATATTGTGGCAGATTTTTCTGACGTTTTTCCTGATGAGATGCCCGGGATACCGCCGGATCGAGAAATTGAATTCAGCATCGACACCTTTCCGGATACACGACCGATATCAAAGGCGCCTTACCGAATGGCTCCAGCAGAACTGAAGGAGCTGAAGGTGCAATTACAAGAGTTGCTAGATAGCGGATTTATTCGCCCTAGCGTCTCTCCGTAGGGAGCTCTCGTACTGTTCGTGAAGAAGAAGGATGGGTCGTTGCGGCTATGCATCGACTATCGGGAACTCAACAAGGCGACCGTACGAAACAAGTATCCTTTGCCGTGAATCGACGACTTGTTTGACCAACTGCAAGGCGCGACAATATTTTCAAAAATCGATCTTCGTTCAGGCTATCATCAATTGAAGATCAAGTCCGACGACGTATCGAAGTCTGCCTTCCGTACTCGATATGGTCATTACGAATTCCTCGTCATGCCGTTCGGTTTGACGAATGCCCCAGCCGCGTTCATGGATCTGATGAACCGAGTCTTCCGACCTCAAATAGATAAATTTGTAGTCGTATTCATCGACGAAATCTTTGTCTACTCAAAGAATCGTGAAGAACATGTGGAACATTTGAAGACGGTACTGCAGATTCTGCGTGAAAATAAATTGTACGCCAAGCAGAGTAAGTGCGAGTTCTGGATGAGTAGCGTGACATTCCTCGGCACGTAATCTCTACCGAAGGTGTCGCGGTGGACCCAAAGAAGATTGATGCGGTGGTGGATTGGAAACGACCTGCCTCGGCTAGCGACATTCGGAGTTTCCTGGGCTTAGCGGGCTACTATCGTAGATTCGTGCGAAGCTTTTCAAAACTAGCGTCGCCTCTGACTCGTGTCACGACCCGGTCCCAATTACTTGGGTCGAATCGGATCATGCCCAGCCTGCATCGTTGTTGAGACGGCGGCAGTAAGCTGTATTCAGTAGTGAAACTCATGCAGATAAAAATTCTAACGAATATAAAAATCTTTTATTCAATTTAAAATTTCTGAAATACAACAACCATTAATACAACAATTACACTTGATACATTGGTTAATAAATTACTATCCAGCTCTACTGTTCTTGGGTTCCAGGTTCTGCGAGAACAGGCATCAGATCTTCGACGACGCAATCACCTAAAAATATTGGTCTCCAATCAGGAGGGAGCAAAGTACAATTTATGCTAATCTTGATAATTAATTTAACAATAAAATCATGCACTTTTAAACAGTTTTGAAGATGAACAGTTTTGAAATAATACAGTACAGTGATGTGAATAGGTAATAAATATGACCGGATTGGGTTACAGTAGTATCCTAGCGATACGGTATGGCTTGTCCCCGTGTGAAGAGGGGAAAGCTAATACAGTCAGTTATCCTAATTTTGGATTTGGTCATATCCACTACTCTACTCCCCCAGTCCCCAACAGTACAGTCAATACTCCCGAAAGAGTTCGTGTTTGAACAGTGGTTTAAAATTGCAGTGAAGTGATTATTAAATAATTGTAATCAACATAAATGTACTTGCCTTTGATTATGACTGGATTCGATTGTTGATTCCGGGTTGATGCTAGTACAGTCCTCGAAATCCTACGATTGAGAATTAGACTCAGATATCAGGTTTACCAACCTAGCTATGCTAGTTGAAATCTCTATTTGCGTCCTAGTCCAATTTTAGTTCTTTAATTAACCAAACACAGAAAAACACGGTTATTAAGTGCGTTGATTTAATACGAGGGAAAATATCATTTTTAACTTTTGAATTCGGGAAAACACCGTCGCTGTCAGATTATTTATGAAAACTTGGTAATTTTTATAAATATAGTTATAAAGCTAATCTTTCTTATTTTAGTGAGAAATACGTGATTTTTAATTATTAATAAACTCGTCAATTTTTAGGTGAGAAAATAATAATTAAATTTATACGAAAAATACCTTTTTAATCATTTTAATCGTTAATAGCAAAAACTCGAAAAACCAGAAAAGACAGAAAATCTAAGCTATTACAGTCACAGACCAGCCAGCTGGGCTTATGCCCATTACAATTTATTTAGATAAATTGAAATAAGATAAACTGCCGTTAGTCCTAAACTGAAATAGAAATTTAAATAGAAAACAGAAAATAAATAATAAAAATAAAGATAAATAGTAAGTCTCAGATAATGGTCCGATCCTCATCTTGGCTAATTGCCTCAACGTCCGGGCGGGGCCGGTATCGTTTGCACTTAGCCGGGTCCATTGACCGATACGGTCGTCACCCCAATATCAAATATCAAATAAATTCCGAAAATCATTTTAAATTCATTTTGAAAATAATTCAGGATTTACGGAAAAATCGGGCAGCATCTCCTCTGTTTTTGGTCAACCCAAAAACTGGGAAAATGGCGCCGATAATTTCTGCAAGTCCTAAATCAGGGAAAAACCCGCATTTTATATATATAAAACACCCACAGCCAATCCACAGCATAATCGGGACGACCCGAAATGATTTCGGAAGTCCGATTCTAAATCCACAAATCACAGAACGTTCCCGGAAATTTCCGAAAAACTAAAACATACCAAAATCCATTCCCGAAATATTTCGGGAATCCAAAATAATCCACGGGACCTTTCCGAAAGTCCCGGAAAATTACGACGTCGCTAATACCGAATTCCCAAAGGGAACCGGGGACCATTTCATCATCGACAAATAATAATAAAATAGCGGGACAGGGGGTTATACCTCGGATTGCTCGGCTAGAGCTCTCAGATGATAAATAGAAAGAAAGAATAGTCCAGAACAGCGACAAATCCCCGAAATCAGCGCTGGAACCAGCGTCGTCGACGACGAACGCCGAAGAGTTTAGAATATAGGGCACGACAAGGGCGCCAACAGGAGAAACTCGGCGTCGGGCAGTGCTAGGTCAGCAAGCCAGCAGGGGATCGCCGGAAAGACAGCGACCAGAGGGCCGCGAAGGGGCGCGGGGCCGTGGTCGGGCGTAGATGACGCCGAAGGGGCGCGACGCTGTCGGCAGGACAGCGGGCGGCCGCAGGGAGAGGGCGTCCAGAGACGATCGGCCGCGCAAGGGGGCGCCCGCGGGGAAGATGGCCGCGGACAGGGGTCGCCGGACGGCTGGAGCTCGCGGGGGAGCGGGGGCTGGCGCGAAGGGCACGCTGGTCGGGATCGCCGGAGTCGGCGCTGGAGGGCGGCGACAGGGGCGGTTGGCCGGAGTACAGGCCAGGGCGCGGCCGTCGGAGTGGGTCGGCGGGGGATGGCTCGGCGCACAGGGGGTCCGCGGCGAGGAGCGCGGGGAGGCCGGCTGGGCGCGGCGTGGTCGCGCGCACGCTGGAGGGGGCTGCCGCGGGCGGGCTGGACGAGCCAGGGGCGGTGCTCGGGAAACGCGGACGGGAGAGTTAGGGCAAGGGGACGCTGGAGTTGGGGAAAGCTCAGGAAGAATTTGGGAGGGAGAGAGAGTGTTGGAATGGAAGTGGGGAGAGGGGTTTTTATAGGAGAAGGAAAAGCTGTTACCAGAAGGGAAAGTGAAGAGTGGGGGTGGCGACGGCAGTTGTGGAAGCCGAGAGGGCCGGCCGAGTGGTTTGGTAGGGAAGGAAAGGGAAGGTTTTCTTTTCCTTTCTGATAGTTAATGAGAGAGAGTGTTAAAGAGTGAGTAAAGAATTGTTTTGTTTTAATAAGAAAATGATATATATATATATATATAAATATATATTAAGGGATTTTCAAATTAGTTTCGGAAAAATAAACTTGGGTTCAAGATGGATTCGGGACGGGTCTGGACCAACATTAAAAAATCCAGGAATAATAATAATTTAATCTAATTTATAATAAATAAAATAATACTAAAATAAAAATACGGGTTTCACAACTCGCCTCACCCAGAAGGGAGTAGTATTTGAATGGAGCGACGACTGTGAATCCAGCTTCCAAGAGTTGAAGCAACGGCTCGTCTCAGCTCCAATCCTTGCACTTTCAGACGGTCCAGAAGGCTTTCCGATATTCAGCGACACATCCGGAACTGGCCTCGGGTGCGTACTCATGCAGAGAGACAAAGTCATCTCCTACGCTTCACGGCAGTTAAAGCAGCACGAGAAAAACTACCCGACGCACGACCTAGAATTGGCGGCGATCGTCTTTGCGTTGAAGTTATGGCGGCACTACCTCTATGGTGTGGCATGCAGAATCTACACAGATCACAAAAGCCTGAAGTACTTATTTACGCAACGGGAACTCAACCTACGACAGCGACGTTGGCTCAAACTCATAAAAGATTACGAGCTAACGATCGAGTATACACCGGGCAAGGGAAACGTGGTGGCCAACGCACTCAGCAGAATGTTTATGGGAACACTGGCCATAAACAAGGAGATACGGCGAGACCTTGAAGCGATGGGTATCGAACTCGAAATTGAGTATCGACACCTGCACCTAGCTCAGCTGAAGTTAGGATCGAGCCTGCTTAGCAAGATAAAGGCCGTACAGGAGGACGACTCATTCCTGAAGAAAATGCGTGAGCTGATTTCAACGGGAAGGGCGACTGACTTTGCGGAAGACAGAGACGGGACGATGCGACTGAAGGGAAGGCTTTGCGTTCCTGAAACTGCCGAACTCAGAAAAGAAATTCTGACGGAGGCGCATTACGCGAAGTACTCGTTGCATCCTGGAAGCAGCAAGATGTACAAGGACTTGCGCACAAACTTTTGGTGGCACGGCATAAAGAAAGACGTGGCTACGTTCGTATCGCAATACATGGCGTGTCAGCAGGTGAAGGCGGAACACCAAAGGCCAGGCAGCGAGCTGCAGAACATCGCCATTCCCGAGTGGAAGTGGGACAATATCTCGATGGATTTCATTGTGGGATTTCCGAAGACGCCGCGAGGGAATGACGCGATTTGGGTCATTGTTGATAGATTGACCAAGTCGGCTCACTTCATCGCAATTAAAGTAGGATGGAGCATCGATCGGTTAGCGCAAATCTACGTCGATGAGATTGTTCGACTGCACGGGGTACCAGCCTCAATAATTTCGGACAGAGACGGGCGATTTCTATCGCATTTTTGGACGAGCCTCCAAGCGGCGATAGGGACGAAACTGAACTTTAGTTCGGTGTACCATCCCCAAACAGACGGTCAGACGGAGAAGGTAAATCAAATCTTAGAAGATATGTTGCGTCTGTGTGCGATCGACCTAAAGACTAGTTGGGATACGCATTTGCCGCTTGCGGAGTTTACGTGTAACAACAGTTATCAGTCGAGCATTCAGATGGCTCCATACGAAGCGCTCTACGGGAGAAAGTGTCGTTCGCCGATATGCTGGGATGAAGTCGGAGAGCGACAAGTGCTTGGACCGGAACTGGTGGAGCAGGCCGTCGAAAAGGTCCGCTTGATTCGAGATAGACTCTGCATCGCGCAAAGTCGACAAAAGAGCTACGCAGATCTTCGTCGACGACCGCTAGAGTTCTTGGTCGGAGACCATGTGTTTCTGAAAGTAACGCCCATGCGCGGTGTGATGCGGTTCGGCGTTAAAGGCAAGTTGAGCCCGAGATTTGTAGGCCCCTTCGAGATCATTGAGTGAGTTACGACGGTTGCTTATCGGATCGCACTACCTCCTGCCTTAGCTGATGTGCACGATGTTTTCCATGTTTCACAACTTCGAAAATACGTGCACGATCCAAGTCATGTGGTTAGCTTCGATCAGTTGGAGCTACGTACTGACTTGTCTTACTCGGAGGAGCCTATTCAAATTTTGGACCGCAAGGAGAAAGTGCTACGCAATCGATCGATGTCCTTGGTCCGCGTGCTTTGGCGGAACCATTCAGTCGAGGAGTCGACGTGGGAGATGGAGGCAGAGATGAAAGAGAAGTACCCGGCATTGTTTGTCTAAATTAAAAGGTCAGACCCTTGTTCTTAAGTTTCGGGACGAAACTTTTTCTTAGTGGTATATTATGTAGCGCCCCGCTTTCGATAGGCGACGGAACTTCATAATATGCTTGCGCCGAGTCAGATCGGCCGAGAACTTAGATGGCCATCTGACTCGATCGCTAAGCTTGGTAAATGAATAACGCCTTGTGGCATCGATTCAAATCGATTTGGACGGAAGTTACGAGAATCGATCCAACTAATGGAACGACTTCTGTTGGAATAAGTCCTAGATGCAGCGGGCTGCGTCTCGGCGAGTGACCTCTCTATAAGAGTCCCTTCGACGGGACCGAACCGCTGTATGGTTTTCTTGGAGCTTTGCCGCTGGGCTTGATGAAGTGCTTTCGCGTCGTTTTCATGGATGCAATTACAATTTCGATGCAAGAGAAAAAGAAGGAATTCTAACAAAGCGTTGGTGCCATTGCAGGAGCTCGCGTAACTAAGGATTGACGTTGCGTAGCGCTTGGACGATCGGCACGAAGCAAAGTAATCGGTGGGTGATTCGACCCTTCTTTTCTACTCTGTCCCGTAAACTTATCCCTTGCTTCGAATTCATTCAAATCGAACGATGCCAAGTTAATTGCATGCCAATCCACTAAGTCCAAGAACTCGGGAAAACGTATCGATTTAGAGAAATTCACTCTGAAAATACAAGTCTATCACATAAACCAGAAAGTTTAAGGTTCTAGTAAAAAGATAGACTATTTTACGTGCTGCAAAATATTATGAAACGTTGATCGTGGGTTATGATGCCTCGGACAATTTGGTGCCTACGGGACGCTAAATCGGAGTACGGCTTGGGGAAAATGAAACGTTGCATGAGTTGAGGGAAATGATAATGTCGTTCAATACTATCCGCGCTATACAAAACTGGTTGCATATATAAACTGTTCACGCATTGGCATGGTCATAGACAGCTTGTGCACAAGTTGATATTTTCCTCGAATCGATATCCGGGGCATCGAAATCGACTCGACCTAGGGGGAATGATTAATCGTGCTTCGGCACTGATGCATTTCGGAACCGTCAGTCAGGCTTGCAACCTAGACTGAAGGGGCCGAAATGCCATTGAGATAGTCCCACGTGATGTGTAACATCAATGACCGCATATAAGATAGTAGCATGCTCACCTATTGTCTTATGCAGGTGTAAATATTATCTTTGTTTTCATGCAGGGACGAGCACGGCCGTGGTAAAAAATATGATAAACTGCTATGGTTCACTGTATGCTTTATTACGCAAAGATGGCTATCGAATATGAACTGAATTCATTTAGTTCTAATAGAAAGACAACTCTAAAGCATGTCTACCCTAACAATCAGAGTCGGTTTAGACGTGTGGGTTCGTCTCGTCCACTTAGCAAGTGTGCTAATCCCATTCCCCCAATTTCCCCAGGTGCGACGGGCGCGCGCAACTAAACTGGAGCTGAAGTACGGAGAGACGTTTTGAAGCTCTTCCTATGCTGAAGTATTTGAAGCCAATTCAAGTCGACGGCTTTGTATAAAGGGGCGAATGTATGGGACGACAAGCGTAGTTCAGGCAACTTGTCGAATGTATTTTTTTTATGTTTTCAATCAATGTAGCCGCAACAGCATCCAATGTAATTACGACTTGCACTTCGTTGCAAGCTATGAATGAAAAGTATTTCTATCTTCCTATACTGCGTCTTATATTCTGATGTGAATTGTGAAGTTTCGACTTGGTGTATTAATATCAAAATGAAAAGATAACCATTTGAGAACTTGTCATCTTGCCTTGCACGAGCGCAACTCCAGGCTCGTGCGGCATCACGCCTTAGCGAGGACGATCGAATCGGCAAAGTAACACCGGGGACGAATGGTTTGTCGACTCGGGGCGTGACACATATCGCGTAGATGTTGACCCCAACGTATTTGAGATTTAGCACGAGAGTTGATTACACAAACCAACAGAGATTTAGCACGAGAATTGATTTTGAGTTTAAAAGTCACAATTCGATTTCCAAACTCATATATATTTATTAATTATAATCAATTGTTATATTTTACATTTATATTATAATATTTATAATAAATTAATAGCAAATAATTGTTCATATTTTATTTAAAAATTTATTCAATTTCTTATAAGTTTCTAGTTTTATAACAAGATTATTTTTCTTCTATGCTTTGCTAGATTTGGCTTTAATCAGTTCAACTACAAAAATTCAAATAAAAACTAAAAAAAAGGAACCTATTGTAGGATTATGACACGTGAACGAATTATTCTATTTTTTTCAAACTCGTGAATAATAAATCGTTGAATTACATGCATATCATTCCTTAATTGTAAGCAGTGGCGGTCCTGACCCAGTGCAGGCCGGACGACGGTCTAGGTAGGGGTGAGCATTATTCGGTTTTGGACCGAAAATCGAACTGAACCGAATCGAATAAGAGATTCGGTTCGGTTTAAAAAAAATTTTGGTTCGGTTTTGAAAATACTAAATTTTCTTATTTGATTTCGGTTTCAGTCCAAAACCGAAAAAAAAAAATAGTTTACATACACACACACACACAGGTATATACTAAATATATCTAGATATATTTAGTTACTATATATATTAACAAAAAAAGCGAAGATAAACCAAAAAATCGAATAAATCGAAAATCGAACCAATTTAATTTGGTTCGGTTTGATTCAGTTATGGACCATTTCGGTTCGGTTTCTGTTTCGGTTTTGCTTATTCAGTTTCAGTCGAATTCGATTTTTGGTTCGGTTGGAACCAAATTAACCAAATGCTCACCCCTAGCTTAGGGCTCCCAAACGAAAGGTGACACCGACATGGATCTATCTGTTGGAAATATTAGACAGAATTCCTAACGCAAGCAATCAGAAGAAGTAAAATTCAGAACAGGAATTAAGAGTTTTGGATTCGAGGCACGTTACAAATGCTGTCCTTAGAATAGAATTTCGCCCCCACAATTGTGCAGCGGGTTCCAGCGATCTATCCCCGAGATACAACGAATCCTTCGATCCACAGCACCGTGCACCCGGTAGTGAATCCCTCGATCGATCACAGCCTTGTCCAGAGAAAAAGTTGGACGGAAGGAGGAGGAGGAGGGTTCTGGTTGCAACTTTTCTCTTCTGTACGAACAGAGTTCCGAACGGGGAAGAGAGAGAGAGAGAAAAAAGATTTTTCGTATCTGATCCAACAGATCACCTGATTTGATTTTAAAATCAAATCTCTCTGTACGTGGCCAGAATTATCTCCGCGATCCACAAATCCCGTAACGGGATTACTTGGTAACAGTTCTTGCGGAAGACCAGGCAACCGAACCAAAAAAATTAAATCAAATAATAATTAAAAGGAGATAGAAAATTACCTTTATACCCTTGGTCCGGTCCGCGGCGTGCTAAGTGCTAAGTGCGCGACAAATAAACGCGTCAAAAATGCGCACCCACTCGCGGGTTGGATGTGATGTAGCCCATCTCCTACACAACCCACTAAGGAGGGGAAAGCCTTATATGGAGAGGAAAAATTTTTCTCCTTTTCCATGTGGGACTAAAAGAAGAGTGGATGCCTTTTGAATCACACATGTGTGTTGCTTTCCTAGCAACAAATGCATTAAAAAACCAACAATTAGAACTAGCATGTATCATATGACTTTGTAAATAAAATAGGCTTAATTGCACTTTGCTACCCTCAACTATTACCATTTTTCAACTTTGTCCCCTAAACTATTTTTTGTAACAATTTGTTACCCAGATGTTATTTTGGACTAAAATGCCCCTACCCCTAACCCTCCCCCCCTGCACACTCCGGCCGCCCCCCTGCTCACTCCGGCCCCCCCCCCCCCTGCTAGCTCCGCCCCCCCCGCCCCCCACCCCCCCCCCCCCCCCTGCTCGCTCCGGCCGCCCGCCCGCCCCCGCCTCTCCCCTAGGCCGCGGCAGCACGGGAGGAGGGGGGCTGGGGAGGGAGGGCGGGGCGGGAGGCGGGGCTGGGGGTGGCCGAAGCTAGCAGGGGGGGCGGAGCTAGCAGGGGGAGGGGGTGGGGCGGCCAGAGCTAGCAGGGGGGGTGGTCGGAGTGGGGAAGGGGGTGGAGGGAAGGAAGAGGGAAGGACATTTTCGGAATTTTTGAAAAATTAGGTATCAAGTTGAAAAAAAATAATAGTTGAGGTACCAATTTGTTACGAAAAAAAGTTTATGGTATCAAGTTGAAAAGGCGGAATAGTTGAGGGTAGCAAAGTGCAATTAAGCCAATAAAATATATTGTGGTCTAGTGATTATAATGTTAAGACTTTTACTTTAAAGTACTTGGTTCAAATTTTGGTGGCAACAAGCTTTTTTTTTTTTTTTTTTTTTTTTCTAAGTTACTTATAGGGGCCTATTTTGGAAGTTGCGTCCTGGGCCACATGGCCGCCCTGTATTTGTAAGTTCCTAAAAAGTAAAAAACAAATTGCTCACTTGTTTTATAATATTATTGTAAGTTTCTATTTTAATTTCCAATTTGGGTTTTTTAGTTGAACTGTATCAGAAATTGCGTGGCGTCGTGTGGATTATGAATATGGACACATTTGTTGCCTATGAAATTTGGGTGGTTGGTGGGTGGGTGCGGTGGGCGAGGTGGGGGCGATGGGCTCGAGTCTAAACTCTGGGCCCCACGTACGTTTAGATCATTAGAGAGCGCGATCAAAGGAACCTAAAAATATGCATAGGCCGCTGTGGGCCCCAAATAAATTGGCGGGTAATTCCCAGAACGAAACCAAACCTCTCTCCCCAACAAAAAGAAGAAAAGAAAAGAAAAGAACAAATCGTTGAATCCTGACCGTCCGTGATGGCACAACTTGCGATAGAAGCAAAGCTGCAAATTTCGGATCCCTTCCCTCCCTCTCTTTTTTTCCGCGTGTGCTCCCGGCCCAGCCCACACCAACCTTTCCTAATACCGACACTACCCCTACAAAAATCCTCACATTCTTCTCCTCAACCAGACGGGTAGTTTCGTCATACCAGTTCAGTTATTCCTCACTCGGCCGCATCCATGCACATCGACAAGAGAATTAAAATTAATTACGCCACTGCCACTGTATGAGTGTTTGGCCTCTTCCTTCGCCAGCCACCTCCATAAGTAGCCACCTTCCTCTCAACACTTTCCTCACACTTTCTTCTCTTCGCTTCTTCTATTCTCTCTAGCGCCAGCAGCAGCTAGCAATGGCTCTCGTGATCTCCCTCTCCACACTACTACTCCTACTAGTACTCCTCTCTCCCGCCACCGCCCGCATTCCCGGCGTCTACACCGGTGGCCAATGGCAGAGCGCCCACGCCACATTCTACGGCGGCAGCGACGCCTCCGGCACAATGGGTAACAACCAACCCAAAGAATGATTTTTTAGCGATCCCATGCGCATGCATATAACATGTTTAAGTTATTGTTTGATGAATCGATCAGGAGGAGCTTGTGGATACGGGAACCTGTACAGCCAGGGGTACGGGGTGGAGACGGCGGCGCTGAGCACGGCGCTGTTCAGCGAGGGGCTGAGCTGCGGCGCGTGCTTCGAGATCAAGTGCGCCGAGGACCCCCAGTGGTGCCACTCCGGGAGCCCCTCCATCTTCGTCACCGCCACCAACTTCTGCCCCCCCAACTACGCCCTCCCCTCCGACAACGGCGGCTGGTGCAACCCCCCTCGCCCCCACTTCGACCTCGCCATGCCCATGTTCCTCAAGATCGCCGAGTACCGCGCCGGCATCGTCCCCGTCTCCTTCCGCAGGTCGGTGAACTGAACACACACATACACTGTTACAGAGACAAACAAACAAACACTGCTCGATCGTAACCGTCTTCGTTTATTTTCCTTTCCTATTTGTTGACTTTGACTACACCCCCCGTGACAAAGGGCATGTTTGTCATTTCCCTGGCGAAGCTGTAATTAACCGACAGCACATGCTCCCATGCGCCACTGTCCTGTTTGTGCCCGGAAATTCCGGAGAGCGCATTTACACTTGCACCCCTCACTCACTCACTCACCCCTTTTTTAAAAATTTAGTTTAATGTTGTTGATACGATACTAGGGTTCCTTGCAAGAAATCTGGAGGGATCCGGTTCACAATCAACGGGTTCAAGTACTTCAACCTGGTCCTGATCAGCAACGTGGCCGGAGCCGGGGACGTAGTCCGCGTGAGCATAAAGGGGTCGAGGACCGGATGGATGCCCATGTCCCGCAACTGGGGCCAGAACTGGCAGTCCAACGCCGTCCTCGTGGGCCAGGCCATCTCCTTCCGTGTCACCGGAAGCGACCGCAGGACCTCCACCTCCTGGAACGTCGTCCCCGCCGGCTGGCAGTTCGGCCAGACCTTCGCCGGAAAGAACTTCAGGGTCTGATCGTACGTAGTGTCTGTCACTCTCATTTTCATTTTTACAGTTACAATTGTTATTACGAAAGGGATGATGAGAAGTGTGAGGGTGGAAACTGGAAAAAAGAAAAAGAAAAAAGTAAGTCTGGTTGTTTTTTTTGACTGATGGGACTAGTGGCTAGTGAAGTATATTATATTATTATGTTATATTAAATATATTTGTAGTAGCGGCTGAAGTGGCTGAAGAAAAGATAAAGAAATCTTGTGGCCCGCAGTTAGCATTATCATGTCGTCATATGTATGTTTTAATATTTGTTTGGTTTTTGTTAATTTGGGTGGGATTTCATGTAATACTCAATTGTGATGGGATGTAAGAGGAATGAATCTAGTAAATTTATGTTTCTTTACTTGTCTCTATGTCTATTTGTGAAGTAAGTAAGTAAAAAGAGAAGAAAATGAGAGTGATGGGTCAGTCAAAAAGTGTGCACCTGCACCGGCACCGGCTACTCTAGTGTCTCGTGGCTCCACACCAATGGTCCAACATGTCACAATCAGCAAATCTCTCTCTCTCTGACCTCTTGTTGCCATTGCCATGATCCTCCATGTGCGCAAGTACTCCCTACTGGGCTCGGAAAGACCTCTACAAATTGTGTTTCTGAAGAGCAAATGGGTGGAAAGAATGAAAGAATCTATGAGAAATTATTCAGTCAATAGAGAATAGTTTGACAATAAACTATTGGAGGAAAAAAAAACAAGGGGGCCGAGCTCATTGAATAATTTCACCTAGTCTAGACAACAATTAGAAGAGCAAATGTGGAATTATCCGTCCTTAAGCTGAGTTTTCTCTACAAAAATCAATTTTCAAACATGGTTAGGAATTGATGACTAGAGAACTTTGACAAATCAGTCCACACCTAGCTACCAAACACGATGTTGCCTGTTGGATTATACAGTACCCACAGACTTTAAAGCCTTGCACTAGTACGTACAATATCTAGTAAGTATATCAAACAAAGGGGAATTATAAGACTGGACCATAAGTACCAACCATTCTGAGCATGGATCAGTCAGTTTGTGAATTTGCTACCTATCACAGGTTCAATTTATCATTCACAGTGGATGAGCAAGCCAACCGGTCAAATGCTTGCCATCTGCTTCAGCTACCACACTGTCATGCTACTACATCTCTACCAGACTACCATCATCACTTCTTACCATGCCTAAATTAATGTCTGCATCTTTCCATGCAGATCTCGTACATATGTGATCCAAACCAAATTATCCATGTGAATATATTTTCAGCAAATTTTGTAACACATTTTTTATGTGCACCTATGGACCCCGTCGGTGAAAAAGTATTGCAAAACTTGTTGGAAATATTCTATGGGTAATTTGACGCTACGGATTTAACAACGTGATTTCATCGCAATGCAAAATCCGCACGAAAAATGCGAGTCCTTATCGTTACGGTTAAATTAAAAATATATTTATATGTAAATTATGAAAATATAAAGACTTATATAAAAAAAAAAAATTTAAAAATTTGTCAAAGAAACACCCACAGCATTTTCTTAATTTATATCTTTAAATTTACAGTCTACGCCGTTAAGGACGTTTAAACGTCCTTACTAAGAACATTTTTATTAATAATTTTGTTAACTTTTGTTAAAAGAAAAAATCTCCAACCTAAGGGCGTTTGAATAAAAATGTCTATACTAACGACGTTTTAGTTCTACTTCTACAAGTTTGACAGCTCTTATCCCAATTTTCCTAAACTTTAATGTCTTGTACGAAAATTTCTGTAAGTTTAAGATGCAAAGATGAAGCAAGTTTGATGAAATTGTAAAGTCACCCAATGTATATACATACTCATAGAGTTCCATGTTGTGATGTGGTGATGAAGAAGCCCTGCAGGTACTCGATGCATGTCCTACTACTACTACTACTACTACACCAAGCAAGCAAGCACATTGCTATCATGAACCATTAATCTCATGATTTAGAGGTAAATAGAGTACATACCACTGGATTGGAAGTGAAGCTTCCCAGAAGCCGACCCTCCCTGCATCGATCTAAATTGTGATTCAAGTTACTCCACGTTATGAATTCTTTCTTGTAGCCAACTATTCTCACTAACTAGTACTGTTCATGTCTTCAAAGCCATGCGAATTTAATTAGGCTTCTCGTCCTCCATTCATTCGGCTACAATCGCAATTAAAACATACAGACTCCAACCTCTAACCATAATCTGACATCTGCATCCTATGTTCCTCTTCTACCCTATATATATACGGACTCATTATGATTGCTAATTAACCACCAAAGTACACACGTTAACCATAGGATACCTAGCCTGTGTCCTCTAACCTCCTCTAGATTAGAAAAAGAGAAATTTTGAGCAGCACCCTATTTTTTTTAATCCAAATTCAAAGTGCACCCCACACAATTGCCATAATATAAGACACCATCCACTTTTGACGGAAACCGTCAATAGCTGACGGTCAACCCCTTTGACCGATATTTTTTGACGAAAATGCCATCGTCTTCTTCCTCTCCAAACCCAAATCCAAATCCTAGTCCCTCCTCCTCCTCCCGTTCTGCCCCCTCCCCCGCTCACGCTCCGCTGCCACACCCCCGCCCCGCCCCGCCGCTGCCACGCCCACCACCACTACCACCATCATCATTACCACCACCTCACCATCACCACCTTCACCTTCACCACCACCACCACCACCACCACCACCGTCACCTTCACCAACACAACCATCACCACCACCGTGTCCGTTTAAACTGGTGGAGATTTACAAGTGATACTTACTATACATTCACAAGAGATCACTACCATGCATTCACAAGGAGTTTGCCTCCTTTCTCACGTATACTCACATACTAACAAAATAAGAAGAGAATAGGAAGAGAACAAGAGAAAATTAAGGAGCAAAGCAAAAGAGTAGAAAGAGAGAAAGAGGAGGAAGAAAGAGGTCGGAGACCGTGGGAAGGAACAATAACAAGCAGCAGCATCAGCTAGTTGTTTAATTCGTGTACAATTATTTTTTTCTTCAGAATGGTGATGGTGAAGGTGGTGGTAGTGGTGGTGGTGATGGGCGCGGCAGCGGCAGGGCGGAGGCGCGGCAGCGGAGTGGGAGCGGGGGAGGGGACAGAGCGGGAGGAGGAGGAGGGATTATGATTTGGGTTTGGGGAGGGAAAAAACGAGAACATTTTCTTCAAAATTGTCGGTCAAAGGGGTTGACCGTCAGCTATGGACGGTTTCCGTCAAAAGTGGAAAGTGTCTTACATTATGGTAATTGTGTGAGGTGCACCTTGAATATAGGTAAAAAAAAAATGGGGTACAACTCAAAATTTCTTTTAGAAAAATGTATAGACAGAGATAAAATGGTGTCAGATATTCTAAAAATAGTAAGAACATAAGTATCGGCCGATACCGATCCGATGCAGCCGATACCTATACGGTTTGGCATGTCCCGATCCGATACCAACCGATACCCGATACCGACATTGAGGGTCTCTTTTATAGTCAATTCGGCAAAAAATTAAAAGAAAAAGACAAATCAGCAAGGGTTTAAAGCATAATAAGGTTGTAAAAGAAGAAAAATAATCTATTGTATGTAAACCAATCGGTAAGGGTGACTAATATTTCATTTAATTTCAAAACTACTAAAAAATAACACTTAAAATACTTAAAATTACGCCTAAATGTATAAAATATATAATTTTTAATGTAAATAATTTATTAATAATTATTTGTTTTCCGATTTCAAAAAATCCGATACTCCGATCCGAAACCGCCGATACTACTGATATCGCCAATACCAATACTCATAGCAATAGTCCGATACCGATTCCGATACCGTGAACCTTTATTAAGTCTAGTGGGGCAGCCTACTAATCTCAAGTTTTACATGATATCTGATAATGATTAATATGCATTTGTGCCCGTGTCATTATTATTTTAAGTTTGTAATCAAATGTCACAAGCATATCATACATATCAAAGTTGAAAGGGATTTGTAATGGTTGTACTATTAGGTTCAGATCTAGAATACAGGTATCAGATTTTTACAGTTTTCGGATTCTGCAGGTTTTCTCATAGTCAAGAAATTAGACAAGGGAGGAGGGTAAACCCATAAGAAGACCACAGAAAGTGAACAAAAAGTCAGGGAAAACTAACTGCGCCGACACCCAAAACGTTCCCAGGTCAATACATGTTTCATCTATGAACAAAATACCGAATACCAAATTCACCAAATGCAAAAGTGCCTAAAGGATGCCTGATTATTTTCCCATCGCAATGTATTCGTCTCCTTGATTGTCCAAATTCAAGCTGCCTAAAACATTTAACTTATTATCTTGTATCTTCCCATCGCAATGGAGGGTTATCTAGCTTGCTGATGAGAGAAAGCCATAAGGTGTAAATCAGGAAAGTGAGCTGGATATGGGAGCAATGCGACTGTTTTAACAATAGTTAAACTGGAAAACTAGACCCTTTTGGACATATGAAACCAGTAAGGGGAGCCTGTTGCAAGTCACCATGTAAAACGATAAATGGTGACCAAGGGACATGAAAAGAATTGCGGAGCTAGAGATTTCAATATAACCAAAAAAAAAAAGGGAGAACTAAATGGAAAGTAAACGAATATGCTGTCGTCAGAGTGAAGGTGTTTGCATGCTCAGTAGATTAAATCATAAGAAATGAGCAGATATAGAGAACAATTGAGAGGTGATCCTTAGCTCGTACACATGCTAACAATAATCAGTTCAACATAAACCTTTAAAACTTCTTCAATTTAGCTATATCAAGAAAACAGGAAACCTCCTAGCTAGGTATGAAGCTACCATCTAAATTATCACTTAGGAGTGGGATGGACCTCAGAAGAAAGCAGCCTTCACAACCTAAATCAAACAAATGAAAATGTAAAATACTTAAGGACTTAATTTATCATTGCAAGGATCAGGTTATTTGAGCAACAAGTAAAAGGCAAATGATGGAGGATGATCTGAGTTGATGTAATAAACAGGAGAAAACCATCATCTATCTTCCAAGTCTCCCAAGTATTGAGAAAATTTACCCCTTCAATTAGAGATGTCCAAGAAACATGGCGTTGATATCAACTTTGATCAGCTCTCCACTCCTCATGTCATACCTATAATAACCATTGAAACCCCCAAAGTTATGATAAAGAAACAATATTTAAAAGTTCATCAGACACTCTTAATCTAGACAATAATATATAACTGGGAGAAATTTATAGCTATGGATTTCTTGGCGTCCAAGTTTGAGGTTCTTGACGTCTAATTAAGATGGATTCAAATAGTCATCATTTCACGTTTCTCCACAGAGAGTTCTCTATATAGGAATTTCTATTCCATTTAATACTCTAGTGGCCTCGTCCAAAATACTCGAGCAGAAACTAATTTGTAACAAATAATTAAGGAGTAAGGATTTGAAATCTAGACTCCAATAAAAAGTGCAATTTCGTTGATATTGTTATTGACTAGTTGCAAGTCCAGAAGGTCTCTCTCCACCCTGGTTCAACTCCAACGGGGAAATCTAACAATAAGCGAATGCTTTGCTTAATTAGTCTTCTAAACTAAAAGGTAAAGAGAGCTAGAATAAGTTTTGGTTGGAGAATATTGACTCACAAAGCTTATTACAACCAATATCTCCATAACAAGTGTTTGCAACCAGAGAGAACCAACTCATTTAGCACCACAATTGTTTGTCATGAAAACTCAAGCCCGCTAATTCTCTCCTTTGAATAATCTCCCATCTTCCCTTCCTTTCCTTTCCTTTCCTTTATATATAATTTCCATATATATATAACCATTTGCAATCCCGAATTTCAAACACCCTAACTTTGTTTGTATTCATTTTGTCCACCATAACTCCTTTCTACAAATCTTCATAGATCTTGTATAGAACTCAAACCTGACCGCTACAGTGGGTCTAAGTTCAAAACGTAGACACTAGGACTAGCACTACCTGGACTTTACTGAGATTCTTTGTAGACTATTTGGATCATCTGGTCGCAGAGTAGTGTAGATCCAACCCATTGAACTTACTTTAGACCTGTATGATGCACGGGTTTTATGACTGATGGAAACTTGTAAAGATTCTCAGACAAAAAGACTTAAAAGATAGAGGATGCCGGTACCAAAAAGTAAACTATAGTGCAGAAATCAACCTAAAATTCTAAAGAAATGAGTTTACAAACCAATCTGTTGTGAATCGACTCAATCAATTCACAAAAGAAAGCAAATAAAACAAAGAACAAGAGAAATAGAAACAGAATGATCTTTAATATAGGAAAAGAACAAAACTTCCAACTTTGATTGAACGGAACAAAGTAATAAAATCCTTCTAGATGACACTTGAGAGAGTTTTCTCAATCCAAGCATAAAAGTAATGACGGCTAGCCCTGACTATAAATAGAAAAGAAAAACAAACCCTAGGAGGATTATTGTGGTGAAAGACCACAATATCCCTCCATGACTAAAATAACTGAAAGGCCTAAAAAGTGGGCCTAAATGGCTCCACGTCTCCTGCGACGTGTGTAGGTGATAATGGGTGGGCCCGCATCAATACCGCCCCCTAAAAGAGCCACCTTGTCCTCAAGGTGGAAATCTGGGAACTGCGTCTGTTGCTATAGCGGCCTCTTCCTCCGTCGGATCCTCCTCCTCCTCTTCCTCCGTGGTGATCGTCGTGGGGGTAGATCCCCTCTCTGGAAGTTGACGGGATCCGCCGTTTCTCCAAAGAAATTGCTGCCTCCGGTGTTCCTCGCCCCTCCTGGCAACTCCGTCCCTCCCGTCCGAGCTGGAACTCCAGCTAAGCCCCTTCCCGAACCCGTGAACCTGTCACCATAGTTCGAGGTCATCGTCCGACCCCCATAGGAGGCCCCAAGCCCTAGGGCCTCTCCCGGGTGTGGCGCCGGTCCGCCGGGACCGAAATGGTCAGAGGCGTCCGGCCACAGCCGCTCGCCGGCGGCTCCCCTGGCGCCGGCCGGCCCTGGGTGGCGGTCGGGGGCCGGCCAGCGGCCGCCCACAGCAGCCGCGGCCCCGCCTGGGCTCGCGCGGCCCTCGGTTGCTGTCCGGCGGTGATCGCCGGCCGCCAGGGCCCAGCCCGGAGGTGCGGCGGCGACGGCGGTTGCGGGGCAGCGGCCGCCGGACGGTCCTTCCTCCTCCTCGGTCGCCTCCCCCTCCGCAGGAGCAAACCCTAGTTGATCGCCTAGGATTTGGGTTGTTACCGCCTCCGCTTCCTCGCCGTTGATCTTCTTCGAGATGTTTTGTAAGAGCGTCATTATAGCCGTCGTCTCCTTCCGCATGTCCCGCATCTCCGTGCGGAATTCCGTTCGGAGTTCCTGGTTCGTGGATGCTTGATCTTTAACGGAGGCTTCCATGGATTTCTTCAAGCTATCGATCTCGGCGGTGAAGTCCTCCCGAAGACTTCGGATCTTCTCGTCGATTGAGGATCTCGTCCCGTCTGCCATGGCTCGTAGAGGGCTCTGATACCAATTGTTGTGAATCGACTCAATCAATTCACAAAAGAAAGCAAATAAAACAAAGAACAAGAGGAATAGAAACAGAATGATCTTTAATATAGGAAAAGAACAAAACTCCCAACTTTGATTGAACGGAACAAAGTAATAAAATCCTTCTAGATGACACTTGAGAGAGTTTTCTCAATCCAAGCATAAAAGTAATGACGGCTAGCCCTGACTATAAATAGAAAAAAAAAAAAAAAACCGTAGGAGGGTTATTGTGGTGAAAGACCACAATACCCCTCCATGACTAAAATAACTGAAAGGCCTAAAAAGTGGGCCTAAATGGCTCCACGTCTCCTGCGACGTGTGTAGGTGATAATGGGTGGGCCCGCATCACAATCTTCCTTTTAGACTAAATCAACCTAAAAATAACAATCTTCTGTGCTACAAACAACAAGAAGTAGTAAAAAAAACAAAACAAAATTGAATCTTAGAAAAAAGAAGACAATGGGTGCTCATATTCTGTGTATATGGGAGTCTCTCATGCCAGTTTGTAATTAAAGTTCAGAACATGAAAATTTTCCATAATCTTAGCACTCAAAAACAAAAACAAAAACAAAAACAAAATAATGAAAAGGAAATAATTAAAGGTTGCATCATAAATGGCTCAGACACGCACAAATAAAGTCTTCATAAGAGTCCCAAAACGTCAATTTCAGGATCTAGAAATGAGATTAGTCATCATAGCCATCCATATAAAGTACAATCAACATTGAAACCAACAACTAAGAATTCACAACTAAAAAAAGGTATGTAACAAGAAATCCTAAAAATTTTGGAAAGAAAGAAAGACACGGAAGTGGAAAGGAAACAGGGAAAGAGAGAATGGGATCAGGGAATATACATACATATACATGAGCCAAAATATTATTATCAATCATTCTTCCCTTGCTGTTGTAAGTGGGACTCAAGATTCCAACAGGATAGCCACTTTCTCAATCTTCAAGAGAGAACCATCCATGTCCTGGTCCTGCGAGGGCCCAACCATCCTTCCCTCTTGCTTCACTGCTCAGCAGCTGCAATCTCCTTATGCCCGGTTTGCTGTACAGTCTCATTGTCAGATATCCAACTTCACGTGTGATCTTTCATCAACACTTCACCCATTCAATATTTTGAACAATTTTATGGTTAGCAAGTGATAAAAATAGGTACCTGCCATACCAACAAAGGATGAGGATCAATGAAATCAAACATCAGTCCAAACTCACTAGTCACTATAAAATAACAAAGTTCAGCAGTGGCTTTGAAAGAGCAATAACACGAGCAGTAAAATAATACACATTGGCATCTATAGAGTCAACATTTGGGCTTATAATTGAAGATCCTGAACAGGCAATTTGTCATTTCATTTCATAAATCTAAACTAGAGAATCCCCTTCAAACTGCTCACAAATTTTCAGAAGAACTTTTCCACCCCATTTACGGTTTTAAAACTCCGGAAATTCTAACAAGGGGTTGTGTGGAAAGAAGGATATATCAGATACACAGTCAAAAAGGAAAACAAGAACATTAAACTATACACTAATTTGGAAGACCCATGATTGGTACATACATAAATCTCTTGCCTATCAGTTATCTTTTAACCCCTGCTACCTTAGCTCATACATTCCCAGCATAGCTCATCTCTCTCTAAGCATACAGGGGTGAAGCCGAAGGCCTAGGGCAAGGTACCCTCACGCTCCCAACGTCTTCTGAACTCTTCGATGGGATCTGTGGCCATTGCTACTGTTGTGACTTTGAGCACTCACTTTCTGTTCAACCTGAGCATTCCTTGCTGGATCCCTCATTTGAAGTTCTTCGAGCGTGGTCACTACTTCATCCATGTTCGGCCTGAACTTTGATTCTGTTGATAAACACTGAAGGGCCAGTGCAGCAGCCTTCTGTGCTCCTACAAGAGAGTACTGCCCTTCGAGTCGGCTGTCCAGGACTCGAAAAATCCTGCGCTTGTTTGAAAGGTAAGGTCGTGCCCACTCCACCAGATTGTGTTCGCCATTTGGGCGGTTCTTGTCTACAGCTCGCCTGCCGGATAACATTTCTAGCATGACGACACCGAAGCTATACACGTCACTCTTGGCAGTTAAATGGCCTGCAAATTATCTGCTAGTCAGACCAAGGAATTATAATCTGCTTGGCCATCTTTGATTCTTTATGAAAAGAGAAGAACCGAAAAGAACATATAGCAGTGACTTCTAATCCTCAATGATCTGAAAACTAATTTTATATAGATAACTATTCTAGAAGCACAGTAGTTATCTGGATGAACACACTAATCAACTATGATAAATATTTCCTTTTGACTAATACTCAATGAATTAATTATGCAAAATGACTAAAGCCATATCCTCTAACAATTGGTCAGTTGTTTAGAAACAAGAAGCAAAACGTTGTAGCCTATTCCTGTGGATAATTACCTGTAGCAAGATATTCAGGAGCTGCATATCCATATGTTCCCATAACCCTTGTAGAAACATGGCTTTTATCACCAGTCGGACCATCTTTTGCCAATCCAAAATCAGAAAGCTTTGCATTGTAATTCTTTACATTCAGAAGAAATAATTTATTCGCAATAAGTAACTGTACAACAAATGGGTACATTACATACAGATACAGAGGAGAACAGCTTAAAGCTCAACTTACTGAATCAAGAAGGACGTTGGATGTCTTAAAATCACGATATATAACTTTCGTTTCAGCACTATGGAGAAAAGCCAGCCCTTTTGCAGCTCCAAGTGATACCTTCATGCGGAGGTTCCAAGAAAGAGGCTGGAAGTATGAACCCCCTGCATTACCATCAACATATATTTACCAGGTATTGACAGAGAATGAATAAACCCTAACCATGTATCTTAAACAAGACGGTGAAGAAGCTTGTCAGACATTAAGAACTCACTCCTGAATAGATGATTTTCCAAGCTTCCCCGAGGCATAAACTCATACACAAGAAGCCGTTGTGTGTCCTCCGTGCAGTATCCGATCAGTTTCACAAGGTTGGGATGGTAAAACTGACCAAGGTAATTAACTTCTGCCTGTGAAATAAAACAGAGACATTGTAGTTAAATAAAAGGATAAATTGCACTTAAGTACCGTCAAGTATCCAACTTTGGCAATCTCTAACTGCAAAAAAAATGATAGTTCAGTAAAAAAAAAAAGGCACGGGGTATTGAAGTGTCAAAATGGATAGTTGAGGGTATTTAAGTGCAAGCCTAAATAAAATGGATACTGCAATTACCAAAATTTCCTAACAGTATATTGACAAGTCAACACACACTTGTACGAGCGCTGCGGTGCTTACCAACCATTCCTTATGACCCTGGTGACCTTCCTGGTTGAGCCTCTTCACAGCAATGACAATCCCCGTCCCTGGCCTGGTTGGCGTGAGATTGGTCTCATCAAGCCACCCTTTGAAGACGGAACCGAAGCCTCCCTCACCCAACACGCTATCCGGCCGGAAATTTCTAGTTGCACTTTTGAGTTCATTGAAGGTGAAGCTCTTCAGGTTGGAGGACTGCAAGATCTCGCCCTCGCTTCGAGGAGTCAGAGGCACCGAAGAGGACGAGACCCGACTGCTTGACACACTCAGACCGTTCCCGTCTCGGCCGTTCTTTGAGCTCTCCCCTATATACAGCCAAAATTGCATCTTCTTGTAAACTACAGGCACAATAAAACAACATTCTGTATATAAACAACTAGCTAAAAACAATCAACAGAAGAAGAAGAAATTAATTTAGGCATTTTCCCAATAAAATGCACATCCATGACTACCAATAAATAGAATTTCAGGTCTTATACTTCTAAATCCTAAATCTATAGTGAAAAAACTAATTCCAACACTCGAGGAAAGAAAAAGAAAAAAAAAAGAAATGATCTTCGAACTGCAACCAAAATTGATTTCCTCCACAAGAACCTTCATAAAGTTTATATTTTTATCATGTCCCAGCCCCAAATCCATAAATAAAATGCACACAAAAGCTTCTAATAAAAAGAAAGTTAGGGCTTTATTACAATTAACATACATAATTAAAGCGGGATTCTACTTTCCACTACTCAGTATGGAGTGACAAACCTCTAAAATAGAATGATACTAATTCTAGCAAGTCGAACCATAAATAGAAACGATCTAGAAACATTACAGACAGACAGAAGAATGGTAGCAACCAAATTGAAACTTTTCTTTCACAATAAGCCTCATAAAGATTCTATTTTTATCGTGTCCCTGAGCTAAAATATATATAAAAACTAAAAAATATAACGAAAATAAATTTTGGAGCAAAGATTGTGAGTTTCCTGAAGAAGGTTCATAAAGATCCATATAAAATTTTCCAAAAACTTAAAACTACCAAGAAGTAACTATCAAAATCCCCACAAATTTAGAGTAGAGTTTGAGCTAGCACCTGAAGTAGGGACGCTATTGGAAGGGCTGACCGCCTTAACCTTCACGCCCCAGCAATTCCCCATGGAGAAGACAGAAAACCCCAATTTTTTCCTCAAAATTCCTCCCAGTAAAGCTAGGGTTAGTGTTTAGTTTCGCTCTTCACTACTTCTTCTTCTTCTTCTTCTTCTTCTATTTGAGCTTGGCCAAGGTTGACTTGTCTGTACTAATAAAAGTAAAAGAGGAGAGAGAGCATTAATGATCGTTTCCCAATTCGGAGCTTCCTCTCCTCTCCCCCCTCGTGTTGCCGCCACTTTATGCTGTTCCTTTTTTCCTTTTCTTCTCGCCGGTCTCAATTTTTTAGCACTCAAGTACGAACGTATTTCACATATTGCTTAAAGTATGGCGAGTTGCTTGCTCTTCTTGCTCAACAACTTGACTTGAGTAACATTTTATGAAAAGGTACTCATAAAGATTTATAATTACAGAATTGGTAGTAGCAGTACTGTTTTTAAAAGTTATTTTTCGTATAGAGATGATGGGTGGGTGATGCAATAGGGGGTTGCTCTCTCTGCTTTGCTGCTTTGAAACCAACTTGCAGCTCCACTTGCCAACAATCAGAGCCGGCCCTGCGCAATTAGGGGTCCGAGACGAAACTTTCAAAATGGTCCCTTATACATAATGTACAAAAAAATATATATATAAATAAAACAAAAATTAATTGTAGTGAAGATTAGAACGAAGGATCTATTAAATATAAGTCTTGTATTACAACCACTACACTACATTGTTTTTTATTAAAAGAAGACACATGATACATACTAGTTCTATTAGAAAGTTCTATGTTGGTGCCCCTTTTTATCAGGGGGCCCTGGACCGTCGTCCGGCCTGCCCTGGACCAGGGCCGCCCCTGCCAACAATTTGTCAATTTTTTTAATCTTATATTAAAATATATATTTGGAATTGCCACATAAAACTGGAATAATTTTTAGAGAATAATTTCAATAAACCCTCACAAAGTTATAGATAAAAACGAGAAGAAAAGACCATTGGAGACCTGAGTGAGCCGTTCTTTTAGAAATAATGGTAATGATAGACTAGTGAAACGGCTACTTCTTCACTTTGGATCCTAAATAAAACCAGATTGAAATGCAATTATAATCGAAACTGGTCTAGTGAAACGGCTAGTTGTTCACTTTGGATCCTAAATAGAACAAGACTGAAATGCAACTACAATCCAAATTGGTCTAGAAACATTTATAACATAAAACTTTAAGATGCGAGAATCTCGATAATTATTCTTAATGGAAAACCTAATGTAAATTAATATCACAAAAGGCAAGGGTATATGTGATGAACGCATGCATCCTTAAATCTTCTTTCTGTTTGTTTGTTGCCATTCTTGGTTTGGATTGTTCTACTTAATTAAAGAAGCGCTTCAGTTTCCTGGAAGAGGGGTTGGGTTGGGTTATATATATGCTTAAAGCATAGTTTAATTTTTGTTTTGTTTTTCTTTTCTTTTTTTAATTTATTTTCACGTTCCATTCCTTTTTTATATAGGTAGGATTAATTTCCCGGAAGATGGGTTGAGCTGCAGATTTTGGAACTTTGTATTTGAGTGATCATGTATATGTTTTATGCCTCTTCGTGAAGTCATGATTAATTAGTATGTATACCATCTGTTAGAATATTAATTTCTTAAGATATAATAAGTATACCATCTGTTTTTATGCCTCTTCACGAAGAAATGTCATAACTACATAAATTTCTAACCTTTGATTTCATAATAATTAATAAATTTTGAAGTTTAAAATTGAAGAAATATTTCATATTCGATACTAGGACGTCGCAATGGCGTCATGGCTTGGATCACTCGGGGGCTGGAGGAGAGCCGAGGTGGGAAAATTAACACAGACGGAGAACAAATTAACACATGCAATTAAGCTTGAGATTAGGAAGAACCATGTACTGTACTGTACTGTGAAGTTCCCTTCCCAATTATTTCATGGGTGGTCCTCCCAACCAACACTTTAATACGATCGACAATTAGGTCTAGTTTGGTTCGCGGAATGGAAAGGAAAAGGAAATCAATTTTTTTTTTTTGAAAAAAAAATTGTTTTTTTTTTTTTTTTTTTTTTTTTTTTTTTTTTTTTTTTTTTTTTTTTTTTTTTTTTTTTTTTTGAAACAAAGCAACTTTATTCAAGCAAAAGGGAGCAGGAAGCTCCAGATGGCTATGGGGACACCCCAAAAGCCTACAAAATGTGGGGACACCTGACCCCCCATGCAAATACGAAAGTAAAACCTACAGAAGCTCCAGGAGGGAGCACCAAAATAATTGGGAACTAACCCAATAGAAAACACAAACAAAAGGTGGACCCACACAAGTCCAAGCAAAAGTACGAAATAAAACTACACAAACAGCAAAGTGAGCGTTGGAGCTAGTCCAAGCAACCCAAAAACATTTACAGCTCCATGTGGGGACCGGACACCCACAAATCTGAGATGAAGAATCCACGCGCAACCTACTGAGCATGGGTGTCGGTCAAGAGAGCGGACCGTATATCCGCCGGGAGCTCCGAGGGGTGAGAGAAGATCTGTCCTTCCTGCAACGAGAAAGCCAAGGAAGCTAGAGCTTTTGCCACCCCATTAGCTCGAGCGGATACCGATCGGAACGCCGGAAGAGGATTGAGTCGGGACCGAATACTCCGAAGTTTGTAGATTAAAGTCCAAGGAGGAGCCTCTCTATCCGTCATGATGTTGGTAAGGCGTTTAGAGCATGATTCGACCTCGTTGAGGACCCATTGTCCTTCCCGGCACCACGTCGCCGCATATAGAAGAGTATCCAGTTCCGGGACGTGAGACTCAATGTTGTTCATGAAGAAAGAGAAGGCGGCAACGAAGGTACCGTCGGCATTACGAATAATTCCCCCTCCCGCCGTGCACGAAGGATCCCCGGTCCGGCCAGCAATGTTCAGTTTGAGACCTCTGGTAGGATCCATCCAGAAACCCTCCCCCCGCTGCCCGCTGCAGAACAACGAAGGGGCTGCCCTGTCCGTCCCAATCAGGCCTGCTGGAGTGAGGAGACCGCCATCAGGGGGGGCCCGAGCAGCCCCGAGGAGACCAGAGACAGCCCCCCTCCCGTGCTGACCAGGGGCAGCACCCAGCTGGCCGTCCCGGCTGTACACAGGAGCACTGCCCTGACGTGGGGAAGCACCCCAATTGCAGACGTTGTAGGCCGGGGGGGCCCTGCTGTTGTCGGTGGTAGGCGGCTGAGCGCAGCAGTGCGCGGCCGATGGGGGAGGAGCGCAGCAGTGCGCGGCAGCGTGGTTCAGCTGGTCCCGGGCAGCAGCGCCCCCCTGAGTCTGGCTTGGGGCGCACCCAGCAGCAGCCCGCTCGCTAGCAGGAGGGCTACTACCCGCGGGATCAGAGGCAGCAACCTGGAGTTGCAGGGCCGTCGTGATGCGGCCAATAATAAAGTTGATGTTCCTAGTCCCTTTGCCGAAGAGGATCTCATTTCTTTGCTTCCAGATTTCCCACAACGCATTGGCGAAGATGACGTTCCTGCTAATACCCGAAGGAGAAGACAAAGACACGTTATTAAGCCATACCTGAGCAAGTTGTTCTATGTTGGACGGGGCCGTGGAGAGCTGGAAGTAGACCGCAAAGTGTTGCCATATCTTGGTCGCCGTCTCACTCACCACAAATAGATGATCGATAGTCTCCGAAGCCGGCTCCTCACAACATGTACACCTGGAGGCCAACTTGAAGCCCATGGAAAGAAGCCTCGCGTCCACCGGGAGCGCGTTCCGACTAAGCCTCCAGAGGAAGGCCCCGATACGAGGTTGGATGAATTTGTTCCAATAATATGGACTCCATATGTCAACCGGATAACGCCTCCTGTAGAATTCCCAATAGGACTTGGTAGAAAATCCACCATTTTGATTTAAGACCCAACAAATTTTGTCTTTGTCATCATTAAGCACCATTTCATCCAGCTTGTTCTTGGCCTCAATAGGGAGGTAGTCCCGAATATTAACAGTAATCCCGGAAGCCATACTAACTAGAGGAGAACCCACCACCTGTCTAAGAGTAGGGATATAATTAAAAACATTGGGTTTAGTGAGAGTGTTCCCATACCAATTAGCACCCCAAATGGGGATATTCCCCCGGCCCGCAACCCATTGGCAATGAACGTAAACCGTCGGGAGGATAGTCACCATCGATCGCCAAAGGGGAGACGGTTTGTGCGGCATAATGTAGTTCGGCAACGTGGGATCCCCGTACTTGCGCAACATATAATGAGCCCACATCGACTCGCCCGCAATGAGCGACCAACATCTTTTAGCGTGAAGCGCTAACATCACATGTTCGAGAGATCGGATCCCCAATCCCCCCTCGTTCAAAGACCTGCAAACTTGTTTCCAAGAAATCCACCGCCTCCGGTGCCTCTCATCGGAGTTCCAAAGGAAGGCCGCCATGCTTTTCTCAATATACTTAAAGATTTTGTTAGGAGGTTTAATAACCGAAAGAGCATGAATAGGAATAGCATTGAGAACACTCTTCAATAAAGTAATCTTACCCCCAAACGAGAGCAACCGACCTCTCCATCCAGAAATACGCTTGTCAATTTTGGCCACTAAATCCAAGAAGTACTCCGGTTTTGCTCTCCCTTTATAAAGTGGGACCCCTAGGTACTGGATCGGGAGAGAGGTGAGCTTTAACCCGGAACTACTAGCAATAATATCTGCATGACTAGCCATATGGGGTTTGTTAGAAACAATTAAAGAAGATTTCGATAAGTTGATTACCTGACCAGACGTAACAGAGTAGTCCCGAAGCATGGACAGAAGAGACTCCATATTGGAAGAGCTTCCATTAATGAAAATTAAACTATCATCCGCATAGAATAGGTGGGAGAGGGGAAGGCTCCCAATTCTACCCGTGAAGCGCTTCAGATGACCAAGTAGGCTCAACTCCGAAATCTTCCGGCTAAGCGCATCATGAGCAATGATAAAGAGCGCAGGGGAGATGGGGTCCCCCTGACGAAGCCCCCTGAACGATTTGAAATAACCCCCAGTTTTTCGATTCATAGAAATAGAGTACCAGCAATTAGAAATGACCCTGTAAATGAGATCGGTCCAGGTGTGACTGAAACCGAACTTACGCAACACCCGGATGAGGAAGGACCAGTTCACTCTGTCGTAAGCTTTGGACATGTCCAATTTGATAGCCACGTTGCCCCCAATAATTTTGTTGTCGATAGTCTGAATGATCTCATGAGCCAGGCTAATATTCTCATGAATGCTCCTTCCTTTGACAAAGCCCGATTGTTCCCTGGATATGATGAGAGGGAGAACCGAGGAGAGCCGATCCGCCAAGATTTTGGAGATAATTTTGTGCGAAAAGTTGCTCAAGCTAATAGGTCTAAAGTCCTGGCAACTCAAAGGTTTGTTAATTTTAGGAATAAGAATTAAATTAGCCGAACTAATACCTTTCGGAAGCTGTATGCCAAGGAAGAACTCCGTAACAGCCGCCAAGACGTCGACCTTGATGATATCCCAGCAACTGGTGTAGAAGAAGCCCGTGAACCCGTCCGGTCCAGGAGCGCTCTGCGGATTGAGAGCCTTAACCGCCAGTTCCACTTCCGCCTCCGATGGGGTAGCGCACAGCACCAAGTTTTGATCTTCCGAAATTAGGCTTGGGATGCACTCAATGAAGGAATCCGCAGGCAGAGAAGCTTCAGGCCCAAAGAAGTCTGAGAAGTGAGTGATGGCTCGGCCTAGAATAACATGGTCCTCAATAGCCGTACCATCATGTTCATACATGCAAATTTTGTTGCTCGCCGCACGTTCTTTAATTACCGCGTGAAAGAAAGAGGAGTTCCGGTCCCCCTCCGTGATCCAACTCATCCTAGCTTGATCCGCGAGAAGTTGTTCCTCCATGGCCATAACCGATTTGAGCTGTTGTCTAGCGGTATGAAGAGCCAATCCCTGCGCCTCACACCAGCGATCCTGAAGGGACTCCTCAATGTCATCGACTTCTTGTTGCAAATCCCTCTTTTTTTTTCGCAAGTCGCCGAACACATTCCAGTTCCAATCCCTTAGCGTGTTTCTAAGTCTTTTAAGTTTGTTGTGAAGAACCATCAGGGGCGGTCCTAGGCATGGCGTGTTCCAGCAAGTATTAACGAGCTCCTTGAATGTAGGATGGCTGGTCCACATACGTTGGAAGCGGAAGGGGGCCGGCGATTTGTTCGAATCTGCGGGAGAAATGAGAATAGGAGAATGATCAGAATATAAACGGGGAAGATGAGTTACCGTGACGGGGACGTTGTCGAAAAGGAATTTTGTGTCGTAGAGAACCCGGTCAAGCCTCTCCCAAGTGTTAGGATGATTGATAAGGCCATTGCACCAAGTATAGATGGACCCCTGAAAACCAGCGTCCAGCAGACCATTCGCGGAGATAAAGGAAGTAAACTCGGCCGTCGCAACCATGTTGATAGGGTTTGGACCCGACTTTTCGCCAGCAGAAGCAACCACATTGAAGTCCCCGGCGATAATCCACGACGTCCGACAAGTGCCGTAGAGAGCGGACAGGTCTTGCCAAAGCATCCTTCTCGTTCTCATGACACAGCTCGCGTACACCGCCGTAAAAGTCACCTCTTGACGTTGATACAAAATGTTGCAGGACAGAAATTGAGAATGAATCTCCGAGATAGTAAGGCTGATATTGTCATTCCACAAAATCCAAATATACTTGTTCCCCTCTCCTGCATGGAAGAAATTTTTAATATGAAGTTCATTAGCAAGAGCGGGGAGATTATCCCCGTCAATTTTTGGTTCAAGAATAACGAGAAGATCAGGAGAATGTTTACACATAAGAGAGTTTAGGTACTTCCTGGTTTGTTTGTTCCGAATCCCTCTCACGTTCCAGACGATTGTCTTAAACATTAAGGGAAACTTGATAAAGGTTTTTGGCCTCTGTTGAGCGCCTATTCTGCCGAGAATTAGTTGGCAAGGTCGTCGCTTCGGGGATCCTCTTGGCACTTGGATTGTTTTTCTTAGCAGTAGAGCCCCCTTTGTGAATCCTCTTGGGCTGTCCCACATGACTCTCCTGTTGTGCTCCCGCCTTTGACGCCTCATCGTACTGTGTCTCCGTGCCCGGATGCTCCAGACTTTTGTAGTTACCCGTAATAGCGTCTTGTAGGGTGTTGAGCGCCTCCATTTGAGTCTCCGAAGTTGTCATCTGCACCTTTCCCCCCAGTTTGTCACTCGATCCCGCCTCCCGTCGAGTATCTTTCCTTGGCATCCTCTCGCTCCCCCCTGTCTTCTCAATCAACCTGTTTTTCTTGTCTTTGGCCGCCGCCAATTCCGCCGCAAGTTTTTTATTGCTTTTGGCCTTGAAAGCTTTGATGAGCTCTATTTCCACGTCCGGCAGCTCCCCCGGTCCCAGATCGGCGCTGACCGACCATATATCCTGGTCCCCGCTTGACGAATCAGGTTCCTGCTCCTCCGTGTAAGTTGGGTCCAGCCTGCTGCCTTCATCCGTAGAAACAGGAACCGAAGTAGCATAGTCGACAGGACCAGAGCTGGAAGATGGTTCCTCGCCTGCTCCCACTGAATTCTGATCCAGAGAAGCCCCCCCGTCCTGGAGTGTCTCCGGTCTAGGCCCAGTGTGCATCGAATTAACACGTTCCGTCAGGGGAGATCCGCACGAGCGAGCTCCAGACACACTGATCTCTGGGGCTGATACAAGGCCCGCCTCCAGAGGAGGCAAGCTAATCTCTCCAGTGTCCCGATTTTCTTCTGTTGGAATTCCAGCATCTAGATCCTGTGCTAGCAGAACATCAAATTGATTTGAAATATTAATCGGATCCATACCTGAATTGACCAACCTGTCAGACCGACCAGTCCCTATGCTCGATTCCCCGGGTGTATGAAAATGCGTATGTTGATTCGGTCTTCCCAAGATTGAGCCAATGGTCTGATCCTCCGGGGCGGACATAGGCTTCTTGCTGGTTTGCAGGACCTTAGCCGTCTCCCGATTGTTCCGTGGCCTTCTTCGCATCTCCGGGTTCGCTTTGAAGCAATGTTTTATATTGTGTCCCCGAAGAAGGCAGTGTTTGCAATATAAAACATTGTTAATGTAAATCACAGGTTGAATATGGACTTTGTTGCCGATAGTGACATTAATACAATGTGGGAGATCTTTCGAGATATCCAGTTCCATACAAATCTTAACATAGTTGGCCTTTGTAAAGTTTCTCGTTTCCTCGGACAACGTTAGGAATTTGCCGAATGAATTAGCTATTCTTTTGATTGCCGAGGGAACGAAAAACTCAAGAGGAGGGTTCGGGAATGACACCCATACAGAGGCAATCGATGATTCCTCCTTAACATTGAAGTCCGGGCCCCATTTCAGGATTTTAACCGGGTATGACTCAATTTGAATCAGGTTTTTAGTCCAAACTGTCGTGTGGTCCGCCTCACAAGATAAATGGAGAACTATGTGTCTTGCGTCCATCGGGGCAACCGTGTAACTGTCGGAAAGGCCCCATCCAGCAACACATTCCTTGACACGTGAAATTTTCGGGCAACCCGATGTGAATTTGAGTATCAAAGTAAATTGGAAAGGTGTCGCAAGAGACACCCCTTCCTGAGACGTGAAATGAATGTTGATGTCCTGACCTTCCTCCCAGGACGAGTTAGGAGGATTGTCAAGGTGGATATCATGCACGATGTCAGAAGTGTCTCTACTCCTATCCGGGCGAACCATATCAGCAAATGAAATAGTGTTCAGAGCCCTATGTTGCACTTGTGACAAATCATTAGAGGTTTTAGTCAGAGCAGAGGGATCTAACGTGGTTATGTGTTGAGAATTAATCGTGCTCGTGTGAGTCTCAGGGAGGTTCGCATGTGCATGCAGGTACGTAGGAGCGAAAATATTAGGAGGAGTTTTAGAATTACCAGAGGTCCTGTCCTCCGACGTGATAACCGAAGGGAGTGGGGGGAATTCCATATCAGCAGCCACGTGTTCAGCACGGTGAAGACCAGTTGACTGATCCAAGCGGCGGGATGAGTTAGGCTCCATTGGCCAAAAGTCTGCATTAGACTCCGATAGGACCAAGGGATTAGCCATAGTTGAGTTGGTGGGGCCCACACCCACGTGGCCCATTCCTGAGCCAGAATCACGTGAACCAGTAACGGTCGGCAGGGGTGCACGCGTCCCCATACACGGCTCCCGAGAGTTGAACACAGTGCCCGACGTGCCCGCCGGAGAAGCCGCCGGAACAGGAGAAGCCGCCGGAACAGAACAACCGTTCGCCGGAGAAGAATATCCTGTCGCCGGAGCAGAGCGGAGCTCCGGCCATGATCTGCTACGACGGGGACCTGCTAGGTCCATCCCCCTGGCTGACGAGGGTGCTTGGGCGGAAAGCTCCGGGAAGACTCCAGCGTTGGCCGTTCCAGACTGAGGAGGTGGGAGATCTCCGGCCAACTGACGGGAGGGGGATTGATGAGACGACTGGATCAGGCCGATGAGAGAGAGGTGGTCGGTCGTCCAAGGCGGGTGAGGTCGGCGCAGCAGGGTCAAGGGACCCAGCCCTCTCGCCGGAGATGACGGAATGGCCGCCGGAGCGAAGGAGGAAGGGAGTTGAAGGCCACCGGGGGGGTCACCAAAGCCAGGGGTGGCGCATGGCCCCCCGCACAGAGGCGGGTCCCCATCCATGATCCCTGCCGACCTAGAGATAAGCCAGCGTGACCACCGGAGAAGAAACCCACGTCGGAGAAGAAACTGAACTAAACCAGACAACCTGCAAAGAGCACACAAAACCCACGACAACACGTCAGAACGGAAGGAGTGAGTCACCAGAAGCTTACCTGAGCCTGCACTAAGAGGACGCGCCGCCCAGCCGGGCGGCAGAAGCTTGCCGGAGCAGTTGACCGGAAATCCCTCTAAAATCGCCTGAGCAGTTCCCCGGCTTCAGAAGCTGATTCAAAGATAGCACTCTCGTGGGACCCTCCCTTTACACCAAAAAAAAAAAAAAAAAAAAAAAATTGTTCATTGTTGTTATTTTTCCAAGTCTAAAGTCGAGAAATTTTCATGTTACTAAAAATTGAACAAATTTAGATTTCCATCTTCCGTGTCAAATGTTGACCACAAAAAATTGTCACGAGGTTTTTCTTTACGGATATTGGCTGGGATATGTTCTAAATAGCTAGGTTATTCATATTTAATTTATAAGGTATATATATATTCACATGTTGCTAATAAGATATTTGGTTATATTTCTAATTTACAGAATATATAAAGTCAAGTAGAATTTTGGGCTCACATCTTCTTCCTCCTCTCCACATGTGAACGCACACTGTCCACCCATGCACACAAGGTTTTACTTTGTACTCTCTCTCTCTCTCTGTGTGTGTGTTTCTAGAAAAATAAAACAAGACTTTCGATTAGGAAGAGACTGAGTAGTTAGTACTGATAGAAGAGTGTTGGAGTGGGTGGGGTTCCCAACCTATGTGGAGAAGATCCCGGAGTGCGACGAGCGCCGTTCGTGTGTCGAAGAAGCTCGGGAAGTGGGCGACGTAGAGTCGCTGCTGCTGTTGCTGCCCAGGGGGAGATTCTGGAACAGGGGATCCGAGTTCGGGCCGAACTCGGTCCCATGGCGAGTTCGGGCCGAACTCGGTCTGGCCACTCCAGTACTGTGGGGTGAGGTTCTGGATGCTTGACACAGAGTTCTGGCCGAACTCTGTGTCGTCGGGGGCTGAAGCAGATTTTAGGATGAGTTTTCATCATTGGATCTAATCCAACGGTCCAGGTTGGTTGCGGGATTGGGGAGTTATATTGAGTTTTCTCAACCCTAATTCATTATCGCAAGTATTGGGCAACACAAGTTTGAGAGAGAAGGAGGCAAGAGTGCCATTGCAACTTCGGAGAAGAAGACGGAGGATTGAAGGTCGTTTTCGAAGGAGATCGTGTTTCGGGTAATCTCTACTCGTCGTTCTCGCTCTTCGTAGCCTTGTAATCATTGTTCTTGTCTCTGAGTGTTGTGGGGATCCGATTTGGATCGGGAGGAGTTTGTAGAGGGTGTAATTCTTCTATTCCATTAGTGGAGGCTTCTCAGGGTTGGACTCCGATCGTCCCGTGGTTTTTTCCCGCAAGGGTTTCCACGTCAAAAATTCTCTGTGTCTGCGTGATTGTTGTGTGTGCTTGTTTTTGGGTTCGTGCGTTGTTTGCTCGGTCCTCTCGCAGGTACTCTCCGGTTTGGGGAAAGGTTTCCGCGCTTCTTTCCCAACAAAGAGAAGACAGGGTGTATTAGTACTACTCTTTAAACTTTATGTCCCCCATAAAGCCAATCCCAACCAAAAAAAAAAAAAAAGCCAATTCATGTGGTATTAGGTAACTAATTAAATAATAAATTATTTCATTTAAAACTAATTACTTTTCACCTTTTCCATTAAATTCTTGCTTCTAAAATTAACACTAAAAATTGTTCGATAACACTTACTTTTACTTTTTATTTTGAAAAACTAGTTCATTGGACATCTTATGAAAGCATGAGAGAATAGTTTTAGAATATGCAGAAGCAACACCGAAACAAGCCTTCAGGATTATGATACATGATAGCTTTAGTTCATGGATGCAAAGTATTAGCATAAAAAATTTTGTACAGAAACAAATTTAGCTGAAATTTTATGCGGAATATTCAAGTTTGTGAGAATTAGTTTAGAAAGTCCAACTTGTCAAACAGTCTAACGTTTCCAACATTTTTCAATATAGCAAAACTCCCAGAACGTCAGTTTGTCACCAAGACACCAAACGATATGACAATTTGGTTGTTTTACCAAGTTTAATGAATGATTGAATAAAATATACACTTTAATATTCAAGAACACAAGTTAACACTCAACAATGAATTTGATAAAATGAATTAGCATATACATAGACCTATTTCAATTTATCATACATTATTCTTCCTTGACATTTTTTCAGTAATTAGCCAATCAAAATTTCATATTAATCTTCTGCAAGATAAAAGTCTAACTCATTTCCCAAATTATATCAAAAAAATGTGTCCTACTCATGTTATTAGAAATGAGTGAATGCTTTAGACAACTAGGGTTGAATGTAGTCTTAGGATAATGGCTAACTTCATCATAAGCCAAAACGGATTGTGTTTTGCAATTTTTTTTTTCTAAATAGTAACAAAAATGTACTACGGATAATTGACATTCAAATATTTTGGCCTTTTTTTTTTCTTTTGATAAAAATACGAAACCATATAGCGTTCAAACTCGTAAGAAGAAGAAAAAAACTGAAGAAAACATATGCAACTTAAACAATATTGTATTAATGTTAACCCAATATTGTATTAATCATATGTCTTGAATATAAACTGACATTTGGATGATCTTATCCAACTAATGTTAACCCAATATTGTATTAATCATATTTGTAAAAGAAAACATATGCAACTTAAACAATGCTATTCTTAATTCGATTTATGTATGAATATAATTTTGGCTAGTATTATATAAGTCAACTTGGTAGTCAATATTCGAGTATTATTGTAAGCACATGCATTAGATATTTACAGAGGAAGACAAATATCTAGAGAGACAAGTCTGACACTTGAACCAGTGGATCCAGATTAATTAAGTAATTTTACGAAAATTAAGATAGAGAAGAGCAAGTCAAATTAGTGATAGCAGGTTATGAATATAATATATTCGAAGTAAGTTAAATTAGTTTTAGTTATGAATATAATAAATTCGAAGTTAAATTAATTTTAGTTACTGAATGATTCAACAAATAAGTCAATAGGTATCGACTCTTGTTGCCAATAAATAGCAAGAATAAGTCTTTTTTCAATAATATATTTTACCATTCTAAATCATGCATTAATATTCGTCATTGGCACTCCCCCTTTTTCATATCCATATTTTTAACGACATTTTGATAAGCACTATGTATTTATGTATGTTTATTCTATCATGTACCGATTATGTAACCAATACTGAATATACATCTATCTCATATTGGACCAATATATTATGATTAGATCTGATTAATTTAGTTTTGAATTCCATTAGTGTATCTCAAAAACCGTACGGGCTGATTAATTTAGTTTTGAATTCCTAAGGGTAAGCGAGAATTCTAAAATAAATTAATAACTTGACTTATGCAACTTAACTTGAATTTCTGATTTATTGATAAGATAACTTAATTGTCTTACCACCCTAGACCACCACCAAGAGACCCTTGACAATGCCATAGACCCCCTACATAGAACTATATATGTATCCTGGAAATCTCAAAAAATATATATACCGCTCGTAATCTATTGGGCTAGACAACAGTTGTTGGACGATACGATATTTGTGATGGGTCCCTAGGTGTCCACGTCTTGGAATTCGATGATAATTGTAAGATTAATTAGCTCATATATCTGTCTATACTGGGGATGGCAAAAAGATTTCGATTTTTATGCGTTCTTGCTAGATAGCCCACCAGATAATGTGACTGCCCATGCATGTATGAAGTATCTATTCCTATATTATTATGCCAAACACATTGACTGTCCATTATGGATTGCCTTGTTTTGTTATTATATTGTCATACCTGGTGACTACCCATTCCAGAGTGTCATGATTTGTTTAGATCACGAGTACTCTTCTGAAACTGACAACATGCAACGACGTCAGTCATGCATATACTGTATTTAAGTTGTTAACATTGTCTTGCGCAACGTACTATGTGACGAATCCTTACTACATTAGTAAATATAACAACTTAGATATGCTTAGTAGTAAGCTGTAGTGATTGCATGATTGTGTATTGATGTATATTTTCTTTCTTACTTCATATTAATTTTGGGACTGTACCTTGGTACCATATGGATCTCCCAATTGGTACTTTACCGTTATTTATTCTTTTGCTCTATTTAAGTGGTTTATTGCTAGTTTTGCACCACCCGTCATGCTTACCTTGTGATACTTGGCTATTAGAATTTGACCACTCTAGCCTTGTATGACTAGATTTCATAGTAATGTCTGAGGATCTACCATAGATTCCACTTGATAACGCATACGAGGAGGACAACAACCAAGAGACTTGAGTTTCCTTTTCCGCCACTCATGTTTTGTACATGATTTTTGCGACGTTTAGCCACCGGGTCCTTGTTTAGCCCGTGCATCCGAAGCATATTTTTCGTTTTTTTTGAACGACATTATTTTATATTTAGACTATTTTCATAATCATTGTCATAGAGTGTTTAGGACGTCTTTCTATTGTATCTTATATGTTATATTTTATTATTTCTTGCTTTGATAATTGATACATAGGCTATTATGCGAATAATTTTTAGATTGTAGTTTATATTTCCGTTATCTAGTTACAATCGTGATTATACCGTATACCGTAGAATGTTAATATATTTTTAGTGCGTAACTGGTCTGATCATAACTTGCTACTCGTATTCAAGTACTGAAATATGACAATCATTCCCCTTAATCATTTTATTGACTTTTAAGAGCATATTGTCTTATAGAACATTAGACATGGACGTTTCAACTTTCAAGCATGCATGCATTTTAGAACTTGTATAACATCACATGATGCAATGACATTATTTTGTCGTTCCTTATAAAGACACTTGGAGCGGTAGGTAGCACATACCTCATGTTTGACAAATGCAAAATATGGTTGACATTTAAAAGTCCTTTCTAGTAAGACTTTCTGCAATGTTCCATTAAACAAGGTGATGTTGACAAACATCTACTCGTCGGATTGGATATATATGTAGCTGAAAACTGAAAACAATTAAGTTAGCCACCTCAATTAATTCCCAACTAAAACTGAAAATGAAATTTCAAGTTGCCATAGATAGCGATAAGCTTATATGTATAGTTTTACAATATCTGTCAACGATTCTTGTTTTATATATATATATATATATATATATATATATATATATATATATATATATATATATATATATAAGCGTGGAACAAAAGTTTCGCCGGGAAGTTCCGTCAAAGTTTTGCCCTCCTGCACCATCAAATTGGAAGGTCTGCATGGAATCCGCATGTGCTTCCGTTCAATCCAACAGTCAGTCAAGGACGACGGACTCCCGCGGGACTCCGCGGACGGAACTTCCGATCAAGACTCTCTCTCTATGTATATATTAGTAAATGCTAAAGCACGTATAATACGTATAATAAGAATAGTATCCAATTACAATCAAATGTCTCTTCTAACTCATGTACTTAAGATGCGAGGTATTCTTCTTGTTTGGTTGAGTTCAATTTTTCATGTTGAATATATATAACAAATTTTATAAGTTTTTTCCAACAATTTTGTACATAATTTATTTTTTAAAAATAAAATGGACCATGATATAATTACGACTTAGACGGCTCACTTTTTAACCGTTTTGAAATCTCATTATATATATATATATATATATATATATATATATATATATATATATATATATATATATATATATATATATATATTACTATTTGGTAACTCGTAAGTACAATGGAATGTGTCATACTCTAAGAATTTTAGTTTGGATTCGATAGATCCTATGTTTAGTTTAATTGTGATTAAGGATGAAAGTAAAAATAACGATGAGGGTGCAGTTTTCTTTCGGATGAAAATTGGTTGCTGCCCGCATCCAGTTTCAAACTTCGAATGTGGACACAAAAGATATGTATATAATTATTTTTTTAATATTTTTGTTTATATTAATCATTAGGTTCCTAATATATACACTAAGCTAATTTTTTGATTAACGTCATATTTTCACCCCTTAGCATCAATCCCTTGCAAATAATCAGCACTTTAGATTTTTAGGTACGAGACGAACTCTAAAAACGATACCCTTAAAGCTTAATGTTAATATTATATTATTATTTTTATCGATATTGATACAATAGTATTTTCAACCCAAAATTTAATAAATAAACACAACAAACAAAATTTAATGTCCGATATAATATATGCTATAATAAGATATTAATAAAATTGAAAATGTTCCAAACCAAAAAAAAAAAAACCCTGATATTTCAAATTATTTTTTTATTGGAGGCATGTTTGCTTATCTAGATATGAACATTGTGCAATCAAATAACATTATTATAAATTTTTCAACAAATAGTAATAATTAACAATAAATAAATAATCAACAATAAAAATAAAAAAATTGTATTTCTCGGTTTCTCTATTAGTTGATTTCAACCTTAATAAATAAATATGCAATTAAATGACAAAATTGTTATTTTTTTCTTCAATAAATTGGTCTACCACATATAAAGATAATCAACAACAATTTATATAAAAATATATATTAATAAATTATAAAACTCACCTAATAAAAAGTGACCGATTCTAGTAGGTCATTTAGTCCAGGAGTCGATCACATATCACATGAATTCTCTTTCTAAAAACCTATAAAAAAAATATACAATTAGAACATACCAATAGAGGGAAAAATATATTAATAAATTACCAAAAAAATCAACTAGAACACACTTAATCATCAGCATTACAAAAAATTTATATATTAATAAATTATAAAACTCACCTACAAAAATATAAATTAATAAATAGTGGTTGCTTTGATAATTTGTGATATTATTGCTTAGTTATGTTTTATGATAATATTATTAACTAATTAACTATTAGGTAAGAAGCACTAAAGCATTAATCATGGAGGAAACTTTCAAGGTCTATATATGTGTTGTATAACAAACTTATCAGGAACTATAAAAAAATTTAATTTAAAAAAAAAAAACTCACCTATGCACACAACGTGGAGAATGAAAGAAAGTATTTGTTCCTAGTTGATTTGTAGTGTAACAAACTTATCAAGAACTAGCGGAAAAAAATTCAAAACATTTCAAAAACTCACCTGAGTCCACAACGTGGAGTAGGAAAGAACATATTTGTTGCTAGTTTTCTATACAACCGACCGACGAAGAAGCAATTACAAACGTAACAAATTCTAATAAAGTATTCCAATTAGAGGGCATTGGAACTACTAGTTTGCTTTGCTGCACATACATGACTTAGTTGAGCCTAATTGTAATGGGCTATATTATATATGCATACACTATTTTTTTTTGTGCCCTTAAAAATTTTGGGCCCAAGACAAGTGCCTCATGGTCTTCTTATTAAGTCCGGCCCTGAAATAATTAATTTGTAGGTAGTTAATACATTTACTTTTATTAATATTATTTTTTGTATTTGTATTTATATTTGTTACATGTTGCATGAACACGAAGATACGATACGATATGATAAATAAGAACATGACGTATATTTTGGTCTGTTCGTAGAGTATTCGATATATATTTGTTTAATTTTTGATACATGTCAAATACAAACATGGGTATAGTTTCGGAGTATTCATATCTTCTAGATTTGGCCTGAATTTATTTGGATTTAAAAATGCAGTATATAATTATTAATAATTAATTAGTAAACAAGATAAATAATTATTATATGAGATAATATATTTAATTTATTATATAGGTAGAATAATTAATCAGTTAATTAAAATTTTTCATTAATATAACTTAACTAATTGTAATTACTATTTATCTTTCTTTCGTAAACTTTTTTTTTATTATAACATATTTTCATTTTTCACTTTCTCAATTATTTTTTAACTACATTTTCCACTTTCTCACTTTTATTATTTTAACCAAACACATGTTGGGGTCCAGCCTCAATTCGAGGTGCTGGAGGACAGTCTGGATATCATCGGAACATAGGAGGAAGTTAAGTTGGAAACTGATCGAGTTCGGTCCGAATTCGGTCTGAACTCTGTATAATTCTCACATATTATTAGACCTACCGCGAACCGAATTTTGTTTGGGTCGATTTGTTGGCGGACAACACTGTAGTTCCCCGCTCCCGTTGGGGCGAAGCACTATGTAATAGACTCGTGCCAAGTCAGACATGGTCGGGAACATAGATGGCTAGTCTGACTCGGCGACGAGTTTGGTATACAAAAACCACGGCATCAATAAAATCGATTTGGACGAGTGATATGAGTACCGTTCCAACTAATGGATCGACTACTGTTGGAATAAGTCCTAGATGCGGTAGGCGGCGTCTTGGCGAAGGAACTCTAAAGGGAGCGACGCAACCCGTCTGTCGTTGGTTTTATTGGTTTTCTTGGCTTTCTGAACGAATTGTTGCGTGGATTTGATAGTGTACTTTCGCGTCGATTTCTGAATGCGTCTTTGGGAATTTCGAAGGAAGGATTGAAGGAAGGGTTCTAATTCGATGCTCGTGCCATTGCAGGAGTTCGTGTAACTGACGCTTGAACGTCGCGAAGCGTTCTCCTACTCTCGGCGCAATCTCCTTAGGTGGGTGGTTCTTCGGCCCCTTCTTTTCTACTCCTTCCTGCCAACTAAATTCTTAAAGTTCAACGTTCAAATCTGTCACGCCCCAGAACCAGAATACTGGAGAGCGGGGGTGTAACGCCCCAGAACCAGAATACTGGAGAGCGGGGGCATACATAGCCAGCTACGTATAATAAAATAAAATCCATCCCACTATACGGTCACGGCTGTCTAGATACATGAGGGTTTAACTACAATCCATCAGTCTCCTATGGTCAATAACAAGCCTAATTGTCTCAATCTCAAGCAAGCGAGTAAAGTTACAAGATGTAAGATCACCACATATACAATAAGAAGGCATCCCAAACATTACATATTCAGCTGATCATGAAGCTAGTCGTTACAAATGTGAGGACTAGCAAGAGTTTAGTCATACATGATCAACCCTAGGATCTGTCAATCATGTTACAGCCCGTGGGCAGACAATAATAAGGTACGCAATACGAGCTAACAGGTGCTCGCCGGCTAAACGTCTCAAAATATAATTTTTACAATAGAGTGGGAGAGCAAAAATAAACCCACTCGTTGCCCTGGTCATGCCTGATGGTCACCATCGGGCTGGAAGGTCGGTAGATCCTCTGAGGTAGCTCCAAAATCTGGCCACACAAAACCAGCTGGGTCAGATCCCAGAAAGAGCAAGTGCCACAAAGGAGGCTTCACTTAAGAACTAAAACCAGCACATCAGAAAATGATATTTAAAGCAATTAAAGAACTGAAAGTAAAAAGATAACAACAGTCATAATGGAGTACGAGGGAACCATTCAAGTAGCCAGGTCACAACCCTTAAACCAAACAAGGACCGGGGTTGTAACCCTTCACTTGAATAGAACTCCGTCTCCAATCTTGTTGGTAAGGTAAATCATTACAAGCATGACGTGGGGTGCAATAATACAATAAACGAAGAGAGGACTTAGAACTGTTTCGGGAGCCAGGTTACAACCCTTAAACCAAATAAGGACCGGGGTTGTAACCCTTCGCCTGAACCGAACTTAGCCTCTCATCTTTATTGTTAAGAGTGACAATCATGCGATCAAGCTTGCAATAATCGAGCACTGAAAACCATACCATACAATCGATTCCGGCCAATCAATGACTACGGCTTTCTACATTAGCTAACTAGGGTTATCACAACATGCAATGAGATGTTCCTCCAGCCACAAGCCCTGCAGCTAATCCAGGTTATCCAGGCGACTTGGGTTCATTAAGCAGTGCATCGTTCTTTTCCATTCATTAGTGAATTTGGACTTGTGCCCTACTCGTCGGCAGGCTGCAAGTCCCACAATGGTGGCCGGGATAACGGGATTGCCTGTAGCTGGGAAAATCTCTCATGACTACTAAATTATTCTAGTTATTAGCCTTAGCCATTTATAGTGGGTACCCCTGACCGTGGTACTCAGAGATCCCTGTCCTAGACATGATGCAAACATTACCGGTTCAATTGTACAAACACAATCACCCACGGTGTCCAGGCCATCAATTCTTGTCATGTCATGCTTACTGTCAGGAGTGCGCCGCGTCGGGCCACTATCATGTCATGTCGAAAGTGCACCTCAACGGGTCACCATCGTGTCCGAGAATAATTAATTTAGCACAAGTACACATTTAGTAATTAAATATTAGAAGGGACAAGGGCTGCGGGGGCACTCATGCGGCTCGAAAATTTCCATGCGGCCGACTGTCACTTGGCCATATGCGACTTGAGCAAAATATATAAACATGCATGCTAGCAGACAAATATATTTAATATAATGCATTAATGCATTAAATACATTATATTAATATATTTTAATATACAAAATATATTAATATACATTATATCAATATACACTAAATAATAAATCATATATTAATATATTTTAAGGTGTTCTTGCATACATTAAAATATTGCATTAATATACATGCGGCTGGTGGGAGCCATATGCGGCTCACCTGTACTTGCATTTAAAAGCATGATAGCAAGCATGTAAAATAAGCTTGCATGCAAGCTTATGCGGATAGGCTTGTTTGCCAAGTCCACGTGGGTGCTTGCCTAAGCATGCAAAAATGCATGTATTAGTTTTGGTTAGTGCCTTTTTAAGGCATTAATTGCCAAGCACAATTAAATGCTTGGAAAGCATTGTTTATGGGTTAAAATGCAAAAATGCTTTTGTTTTGGGTTATAGTGCATAAAGTACATTTTAAAGAATGCCCCATTGCTCTTTCCTGGAGGGTTATGCGGCTACACCTTTAATAATGCACAAAGTGCATAAAAAATGAATTCTTCACGTGCCTTTCTATGGAGTGTTATGCGGCTACATACTTAATGCAAAAAAATGCATTGAATGCATTCCTATGATGCATGCGGCTGCATGCTTTTCCCTGGAATTGCTTATAATGCATAAAATGTTGAGTAGGGATAAAATGCAAAAATATATGTATTATAGATTTGCATGCGGCTGGCATGCTCTCCATGCGGCTTCAAGGTTTTACATGCGGCTGAAATTGGAAGGTACATTAAATGCATGGTTGCTTTTTAGAAAGTGCATTCCCCAATGCATTAAATTGCATGTACTGAATGCTTTCAAATTGCATTCTTAAACAATGCATTTTCTTTTAATGCATTAGTAGTGCATTTAATGCATTCAGGATCAACGCATTAATTTAATGCATCCATAATGTATCCAATGCCTTCTTATGCGGCTGACTGAATTAAAAAGCAGGCAAATACTGCTATCCCATGCGGCTCACTAGGAATAGTAGCCATGCGGCTGCTAATATTTAAACCCCTTAAGTACATGTGGCTCGCTTCATGCGGCCGAGTGCCAAAATATTCATGCGGCTCATGCAAACTTTCCATAGGTCAATTTGGACCAAACGAAATTTTCTGAAATCATGGGATCCTCAACTAGCAAATATGCAAGTTTGATAGATCAAAATTCAGGAAACCAAAAAAAATACCACAAAGCTAGATCTACAAAATTTCAACCATGGAAATGAAAAATGCCAAGTACTAAAGTGGGTTAGAAACACATGAGGATGAAATTGGAACAACAAAAATGGATTTCTTCCATGAAGCAAGGTGCACTTGCCTAAGCTCTCCCACTCTCTATCTCTCTCTGGTGGTTGAAGAAGTAATGGTGGAGAAGAAGAAGTAATGAAGAGAGAGAATGAGTGGTAGGATATTTAATGAAGGGGGGGTGATAGGTGGGATATTTAATGAAAGTGGTGGTAGGTGAGAGTGGTTCACATAAAATCGAACCATGCAAACCAAGCCGAACCAAGTCAAGTTGGGCCGAACCAACCAAGGAAACATGCAATACGGGTCTAAATACGTACACGTATACCGAGATACGTGATACGAAAAATGGTCATTATAACTCTACCCACCTTAAAAGAATTCTGTCCTCGGAATTTTAATCGAGTGGCTAGAGATGCAAGGACAAGCTATACTACTCACAGGCAAGCTATACTAGTTAAGCAATCAAACAATTATTCGTACAAGCAAGGAATCGAAGACATGAGGCATAGGAGAGATATTATACCTCACGAGTCAAACAGGTCAGGATATTACGATCGGATATCATCCTCACGCTCCCACGTTGACTCTCCCAAAGAGTGATGACCCTAAGCAACACGGACTAACTTGATAGTCTTGTTCTTGAGTATCTTCTCTCTTTGGTCCAATATGGATACTGGCCTCTCCTCATACGAAAGGTTGGTACCAACAACCAATTCCGAATGATCCAGGATGTGGCTCGGGTCCGGGATATACCGTCGTAGTTGGGACACATGAAACACGTCATGCACCTCACTCAGAGACGGTGGAAGAGCGAGACGATAGGACACGTCTCCTACTCGCTCCAGAATGTCGAACGGCCCTATATACCTAGGACTAAGCTTTCCTCGTACGCCGAAACGAATGACGCCACGGTTAGGCGAGATCCTGAGGAATACATGGTCGCCGACCGAAAATTCAAGGGGACGTCGATGAGAATCGGCCTAATGGCGCTGACGATCTTGTGCAACGCGAAGATGATCTCTAACTCTTCTGACCACTTCAACTGTCTGAGCGATCATCTCTGGACCAAGCATCTGCCTCTCTCCCACATCATCCCATGCTAGTGGGGATCTGCACTTTCTTTCATACAGCGCCTCGAACGGAGCCATCTGGATACTGGCTTGGAAACTATTGTTGTAAGAGAACTCCACCAGGTGCAGGTGATCTTCCCACGAACCATCGAAGTCGAGTGTACAAGATCTCAACATATCCTCAAGAGTCTGGATCGTGCGTTCCGATTGACCATCTGTCTGCGGGTGATATGCTGAGCTGAACTGGAGGCGAGTTCCCAAACTCTCTTACAAGCTACGCCAAAAGTGTGACGTGAATCTCGAATCCGGGTCTGAGGTGATACTGACTGGTACACCGTGGAATCTGACAATCTGTCGAAGATACATCTCTGCTAGCTGAGCTGTCGACTGACCCACTCTGAACGGGAGAAAGTGAGCCACCTTCGTGAGCCTGTCAACTATAACCCAAATAGCATCTCTACCTGCTGGGGATCTAGGTAATCCAGTCACAAAATCTATAGTTATATGTTCCCACTTCCATTCTGGAATTGGCAAGGGCTGAAGAAGTCCAGCTGGCCTCTGGTGTTCAGCCTTGACTTGTTGGCAAACTAAACACCGAGAGACAAACCGAGCTATCTTCCTCTTCATGCCATTCCACCAAAAGTGCTGACGGATATCACGGTACATCTTTGTGCCACTGGGATGAACTGAATACTGAGAACTGTGGGCTTCCGCCATCACCTCCTGTCTGATATCTCCACTGGGTACACAAAGACGCTTACCATGTTGAAGTGTACCATCTTCATGAATGCATAATTCTGGTCGTCTTCCTGCTTCACATTCTGCTCTAAGCCGCTGAAGCTTAGAATCGGAGGGCTGAGCTATCTTGATCCTCTCAACTATACTGGACTGCACTTGCATGTTGGCCATCAATACCACATTGGTAGGAAGGACAACTTCTATACCCATCTTCTGAAGATCTGCTAACAACTCTGGTTGCACGGTTAGAAGGTAAACTCCGGCTCTTCTGCTTAATGCATCTGCCACAACGTTAGCCTTCCCAGGGTGATACTGCAGGTTGACATCATAATCTACAAGTAGCTCTAGCCACCTTCTTTGACGCATGTTAAGGTCCTTCTGGGTGAAAACATACTTCAGACTCTTGTGGTCGGTGAATATCTCCACCCTATCTCCATACAAGTAGTGTCTCCACAACTTAAGTGCAAACACTACTGCTGCCAGCTCTAAGTAATAGGTTGGGCAATTCTTCTCATGATCATGAAGTTGACGTGACGCATAAGCTATTACCTTTCCATGTTGCATCAAAACACATCCTAAACCCTTGCCTGAAGCGTCACAGTACACTGAAAATCCTCCGGTCCCATCTGGAAGTGTGAGAACGGATGCCGTCATCAAGCCTCGCTTTAGCTTCTCAAAAGATTCCTGACATTCTGCTGTCCAAGCAAACTGCACATCCTTGCGACTCAACTGCGTCAATGGCGCTGAAATTCGAGCAAAGTTCGAAACAAATCTCCGGTAATAGCCGGCCAATCCAAGAAAACTGCAAACTTCTGCAACTGTACGGGGCACTGGCCAGATTTCGATAGCCACTATCTTCTGAGGATCCACTTCCACTCCACCCTTGGTGATGATATGACCCAAGTATGAAATACGATCGAGCCAGAACTCGCATTTACTAAACTTGGCATACAACTGGTGTTCTCGAAGAATCTGGAGGATAACTCTGAGATGCTGCTCATGCTCCACTTTACTCTTGCTGTAGACCAGGATATCGTCTATGAACACGATCATGAACTGATCCAAATAAGGCATGAAGATACGATTCATGAGGTCCATGAATACGGCCGGCGTATTGGTTGCTCCAAAGGGCATAACAAGGAACTCCCAATGCCCATATCTGGATCTGAAAGCTGTCTTCGGGATATCCTGCTCTCTGATTCTGATCTGGTGGTACCCTGACCGTAAATCAATCTTCAAGAATACTGCCGCTCCTCTGAGTTGATCAAACAAGTCATCTATCCTTGGGAGAGGATATCTGTTCTTGATTGTCACTGAGTTCAGGGTACGATAGTCAACACATAATCTGGACGTACCATCCTTCTTTTTCACAAGAAGCATCGGGGCTCCCCAAGGCGATCCACTTGCTCGAATGAATCTCTTGGTTCTGAGTTCTTTAATCATCTTATACAATACCTCAAATTCTGACGGCGCCATCCTGTAGACTCTCTCTGACACTGGTGCTGTCCCGGAAATCAAGTCAATAGTGAACTCGATCTTCCGTTCTGGCGACATTCCTGGAAGCTCTTCCGGGAAAACATCTGGAAATTCTTCGACTATCCGGGGTAACTGTACTGCTGCTACGGCCATCCGCAATACTGGAGGAGAAGGTTCCACTTCGCCTCGAGAAAAGAAGAACTCTGGCTCGCCTGGAATGCTAAAAACAACTCTCCCAACATGACAGTCTATCCTAGCATACTGGTCTCTTAACCAATCCATCCCTAAGACCACATCATAATCGGCCATCGGGAATTCTATCAGCCGAGCGGGAAACTCTCTACCGCTAACCATGATTCGACACGAGGAAAATACTCTATCTACTCCCACAAGACCATTACCAGTAAGTATATTGAGCCTTACTGATAAGGACTCGGACTCCAGTCCTATCCGTGTCGTAAATCGTGCAGACATGAATGAATGCGATGCACCAGAATCAAATAACACTGAAGCGAGAAATATGTTGACGAGAATAGTACCTGCCACTACCTCACCTGGTGCCACTCCTTCTTCTCCTATGGTCAAAGCCAACACTTGACCATGTCCTCTGGGTGCCGGCCCTCTCTGCTGGAATCCTCGTTGCCTATTCTGGGCTTGCGCCTGGGCAAACTGCTGAGGCCTTTGCTGATGAAAAGCCTGGGTTTGCGTCGGCAATAGCCTCGGGGAAGGAAACTGCTGCTGGACTGGTACTAGGGCTGGTCCCCTCACTGATGAACTGGTCCTGGCTGGTGATGAGTCAGTCCTGAACGGGTAGGACCCTACCTTGTGGTCTGGCGCTCCACAAAGCAATCATAATCCTCGAGCCTTGCGACACTCTGAAACAACATGTCCAGGCTTTCCACAATAAGAGCAGCCCATGGGGGAAGACTGCTTCTGCTGCTGAGGATACGTCGGGGCTGAATGCTGAACCGACGTAACTGAAGCTGCCCTTCTCGGAGCTCCAATTGTCAAAGCCCTGGCTGCCGGGGCTGGGGCTGACGACTGATTCATCTGGCCGTGAGATCGCTTTCGACCTCCGGTCCTGTCCACTATCCGCTGGAAGGTATACTCATGCCTCCTAGCTGCCCTCAATACCGCATCAAAAGTTTGATGCTCAAACTGCTCCACCGCCAACAAAATTTCCAGGTGGAGTCCCAGCTGAAATTGCTGGGCTCTATCGAACTCGGTCGCCACCAAGGTGGGAGCAAACCGACTAAGCCTGGAAAACTCGACCGCGTACCCATCGACCGTCCTGCCCATCTGCTTTAAATTGGTGAACTTGGTCTGCAGATCGTACCGAGCCACCGCATCGAAGTACTTGGTCCGGAACCTCTCACGGAATACTGCCCAAGCAATAGGCACCGCTAGTCCAACGGCCTGTACCGCCCACCAGCTGCGGGCTAGATCTAATAACTGCAGGCGCACCACAGCCACCTTCTCGTCTTCTGGGGTCTTCGCTGCCTCCAATATCACCTTTGTATCCTGAAGCCACGCATCGGCAGCGATAGCATCTTCGCTGCCATCGAAGAATGGAGGGTTCAGGCGCTTGAAACTGTTTGCTGCACTGTTCCCATGATGTCCACCTCTACTCAGGGCATCTGCCACTGCATGATGCAAAGCATCTCCTCGACGGTCCTGCGATGCAAGCAACTCCCTGATAAGTCCAACTAAGGCTCCATCATCCTGCCTCGCGGGCTGGGCTGACTGCACCGGGGGTTCTGGATCTCTGGAAGGCATGGCCCGGGAGGCTGCTCCTGAGTGCTGGGCCTGGTCTTCTTGTTGCTGCTGGTCCACGGGAGGCGCTTCGCCTTGCTGATCAGCAGGTCCAGGAACAATGCCGCTGAAGAAGACGACATAGGGAACAATAAGGAAGGACCAAGACAGATTCAACGATACAAGCATATGTTCAGGTCAGGAATCTCAGGGATTAGAAAAGTCGGGCAGAGATCAAAGGCGAGTGCTGATTGAGACATCTATTCGGTAACCCTCACATATCATGATTTACACGACCTGCATGGGCTACCACTTAAACCATGTAACGCCCCAGAACCAGAATACTGGAGAGCGGGGGCATACATAGCCAGCTACGTATAATGAAATGAAATCTATCCCACTATACGGTCACGGCTGTCTAGATACATGAGGGTTTAACTACAATTCATCAGTCTCCTATGGTCAATAACAAGCCTAATTGTCTCAATCTCAAGCAAGCGAGTAAAGTTACAAGATGTAAGATTACCACATATACAATAAGAAGGCGTCCCAAACATTACATATTCAGCTGATCATGAAGCTAGTCGTTACAAAATGTGAAGACTAGCAAGAGTTTAGTCATACATGATCAACCCTAGGATCTGTCAATCATGTTACAGCCCGTGGGCAGACAATAATAAGGTACGCAATACGAGCTAACAGGTGCTCGCCGGCTAAACGCCTCAAAATATAATTTTTACAATAGAGTGGGAGAGCAAAAATAAACTCACTCGTTGCCCTGGTCATGCCTGATGGTCACTATCGGGCTGGAAGGTCGGTAGATCCTCTAAGGTAGCTCCGAAATCTGGCCACACAAAACCAGCTGGGTCAGATCCCAGAAAGAGCAAGTACCACAAAGGAGGCTTCACTTAAGAACTAAAACCAGCACATCAGAAAATGATATTTAAAGCAATTAAAGAACTGAAAGTAAAAAGATAACAACAGTCATAATAGAGTACGAGGGAACCATTCAAGTAGCCATGTCACAACCCTTAAACCAAACAAGGACCGGGGTTGTAACCCTTCACTTGAATAGAACTCCGTCTCCAATCTTGTTGGTAAGGTAAATCATTACAAGCATGACGTGGGGTACAATAATACAATAAACGAAGAGAGGACTTAGAACTGTTTCGGGAGCCAGGTTACAACCCTTAAACCAAATAAGGACCGGGGTTGTAACCCTTCGCCTGAACCGAACTTAGCCTCTCATCTTTATTGTTAAGAGTGACAATTATGCGATCAAGCTTGCAATAATCGGGCACTGAAAACCATACCATACAATCGATTCCGGCCAATCAATGACTACGGCTTTCTACATTAGCTAACTAGGGTTATCACAACATGCAATGAGATGTTCCTCCAGCCACAAGCCCTGCAGCTAATCCAGGTTATCCAGGCGACTTGGGTTCATTAAGCAGTGTATCGTTCTTTTCCATTCATTAGTGAATTTGGACTTGTGCCCTGTGAGATCCGTCTCACTGTATCGGTATTTTATACGGATACGTGTTTTAATTTGAGCCGTATTTCGTATTTATCGATTTACGTAATATTTTAAAACTTTCCTAAGTGTAGGATTTTCATGACTTGGTTTAACTTGGATTTGGTTTTATTGGGTTTGGTTTAACTTTGACTTGGACTTGGTTTGGTTTAGTTTGGTTCTTTATGAGAGAGGTGTATGGTTTAGATTGAGTGGAGAGGGATGAGTGGTGGAGATTGCTTGGGCTTGTTATATAAGCCACCTACCACTCTTTCTCCTCCATTATTTTCATTTCATCTTCATCTTTTTCCTCCAGCCCAAGGCAAGTACACCTTGCCGAATGTTGGACGATCTTAATTTCGTTTGTTCCATTCTCTTCCTTGTTATATTCTAAGCTTGTTTAGAACTTGGAGTTTTCCATTTTGATGGTTCAAATGTTGTAGATCTAGCTTTGAAGAGATTTCAGTTTTTATAGGTTTTGATCTATTTAATCTTGTTATTTCCGAGTTTTGATGGTTCTATGTTGTAGAGCATTTCATTCTGCCCCATTTTGACCTATGGAAGTTCGGATTTGGACTCTGGATGAAAGATTCATGGAGCTTGGGAGCCATGGCTTGAGTGGTTCTTCTTCTCGGAAGAATGGAGAAGAAGAACAGTTCACAGCCGCATGAACTGAGCCGCATAGCTCTTATACGGCCAGTTATCCTTCCTAGCCGCATAAGCTTACTGCATGACTTGGCCGCATGGCCTATGATGCAGGAACTTACTCCCAGCCGCATGAAGATTTGATTCATCCAGCCGCATGGACTTTTGATTCCCGGGCCGCATGACCCTGATTAGATCGAGCCACATGGCATAGGACTTACGACCAGCCGCATAAGACTTTACTTAACCCAGCCGCATGAGAACTTCTTCCCAGCCGCATGAGAACTTCTTCCAGCCGTATAAGATTCCTTATCCTTCCAACCGCATGGACTTGAACGTCCCCAGCCGCATATGAACCGCCCTTGTTTAGCCGCATAGGGCTTCAATTGAACTCAGCCGCATAGACTGGTTCTCCCCGAGCCGCATAAGGCAGACTCGTTCACAACCGCATGACTAGTCTCTCCCAGCCGCATATGACCCATCTCCCGCTGGCCGCATATGCGCCACATTCCTGAGCCGCATAAACCCGTATCATCTCGGGCCGCATGTACCCCGACTCGTCATGAGCCGCATGGACTCGAATTTCCTGAGCCGCATGAACCCCATAATTCAGCCGTATGCATCTGATTAATCCTGCCGCATGAGCCAGCCTTGCCCGAGCCACGTGGCTCTGTCATGTCCTGTATTTTATATTTTGTTTATTTTAGTATATCCAAGTCTTGTGGCTCTTTTTGTAACTTGAGTTCCTACGGAGTACACATTTATCCCTATTGTATATTTTAAGGCCCATTTTATATCCTTACGTCTTTTGTTCCGAACTTGATAATCCCGATTTGATTGGCATGATTGAAATGATAATTGTACATGACATGGTGTGACTAGGAACTAGCATGACTTGATAGTGACCCTGAGCCGCAGGGCTCCTTCCTGTGCCTTGTCCAGCTATTTAATTATTGTTATTATTATTATTTCTCTATTGTTATTTGATCTTTACTGATGACTTGTGTCTTTTAACCTCAGCATAACTTGAGTCTCCTGATTGAATGCTTGCACTATATTGTCCGGCACATGTACCCTAAACACGACAGTGACCCGTAGTGGTGCACTCCTGATTAATGACCTGACATGACCTGATAGTGGCCCGTCGTGGCGCACTCTTGACCAGTAAACTTGACATGATAATGACATGATAGTGGCCCGCCGTAGCGCACTCTTGACATGATAAACCTGACATGACCTGATAGTGGCCCGTCGTGGCGCACTCTTGACCAGTAAACTTGACATGATAATGACATGATAGTGGCCCGCCATGGCACACTCTTGACATGATAAACCTGACATGATACTCCTTGAAATGCTGTTGCGACGGCTAACCTGACCTGACCTGTATAAATGACCTGGACACCGTGGGCGATTGTGCTTGTACAAATGAACCTATCTTGTCTTGCATCATGTCTAGGATGGGGACCCCTGAGTACCACGGTCAGGGGTACCTACTGTAAATGGCTAAGGCTAATAACTAGAATAATATAATAGTTCATGGAGAATTTCCCAGTTACCTGTTGCCCCTTTGGTCCCGGTCTTATATATATATAACATGGGATTTGTTGCTATCCGTCGAGATGAGCGCACTTCCAGCCCGCCGTCGAGCGTGGTACCTTAGGACACATGTATCTTACTACAGTGTGTCTGCTATATCTTGCTATCTTTTCCTTTTTTTGCTGGGATCACTCAGGTAGTAACAAACAGGTAACCGGACTTGGAATTCTCATTGCATCTTGTTAGTAACTAGGCTTGTGATAACCCTAGCTAGTTAAAGTATCAAGCCGTACTTATTGCTTGGCCATGAATGTTGGATAGAGTTCAATCTGTCTAGTCTTGTCTTGATCTTGTACATGATTGTTACATGTTCTGATTTTTATTTTATCTTGCCGATAAATGGTGGGAGAAACCAAGTTCCGTTCAGACGAAGGATTACAACCCCGGTCCTTGTTTGGTTTACGGGTTGTAACCTGGTTATCTGAATAGTCCTATGGTTATCTCATCGTATATCACCTTCTCAGTTCTATTTATTTAACATGTTCTCCAGTTTACTTTTTGCTCAATGATGCTTTATTTACAGTCTCTCTATGTTCGTGATAAGTGCATTGGTACTGCACAAATCTCGATCCTCCTTTACTTATTACTTTCTCTCCTTGTTGTTTGCCTATGATTGCTGGTTTTAAGTTCATAGTTCGTCCTCCTTTGTGGTACTTGCTATTTGGGGTCTGACCCCACTGGTTTTGCATGGCCAGGTTCTGATAGAAGAGCCCGAAGGATCTACCGTACCATCTACTCGACGGTGACCAGCCGGTGCACCAGAGTGCCTCAGTGGGTTTCTTCTTCATTCTCCCACTGATATGTAAATTCTCCTCTTGTAACGTTTAGCCCCGAGCACGTGTTTAGCTCGTGTTTTGGTATTTTCCTTGATATTGTAGACTGCGGGCATAACATGATATATGTATTCTAGACTATAGCTAGTCCTTATCATGTACGACTAATACTCTAGCTAGTCATCAGTTCTATGATACTGGCTTCATGATCATTCATGTATATATGGTTTGGGATGCCTTACTATTGTATGTATGATGATCGTGTTCTTTGTTCTGTATAATTGCCTATGATTGAGATACCTAGGATTGTTAAACCATAGGATTGACTGATGGCTTGTAGAGTAACCCCCATGTCTTGACAGCTTATACGTGATTTCAGAGTATTAACGTACTTTGGGATTACGTAGCTGGCTATGTCTGCCCTCGCTCTCCAGTATTCTGGTTCTGGGGCGTGACATGCCCTACTCGTCGGCAGTCTGCAAGTCCCACAATGGTGGTCGGGATAACGGGATCGCCTGTAGCTGGGAAAATCTCTCATGACTACTAAATTATTCTAGTTATTAGTCTTAGCCATTTATAGTGGGTACCCCTGACCGTGGTACTCAGAGATCCCTGTCCTAGACATGATGCAAACATTACCGGTTCAATTGTACAAACACAATCACCCATGGTGTCCAGGCCATCAATTCTTGTCATGTCATTGTTTTCCATAAATAAATTCACTTTATTTATTTTGTATCTGAGAAAATTACAACTGTAGGAATCTAATCTAGAAGACGATTACTTTATCCCTTGGACGATGCGATGAAGAATACTCGAACTTTGAAGAACTTGGACAGCAACTGGGCAATCTCTCTGTTCTCTCTGAAATTGACTGTAGTGTCTCATGAAGATGAAGAAACTCTTTTTTTTATAGAGTTCAGGATAACTGTCCTTAAGCATACGCTCAGGTAGTTACTTGACGTTTGCATAACTGCAGGGACGCGTGGCTAATTCTGATGGAGACACATTAGCGTACGGTTGAAAGTAGTGGAGCATGTTCAGGAGAGATTGATGGCATGGATGCCACGTTGCATAACTTCTAGAGAAATGGATAATTGGTACAGGACACGTGAGAACGTGTGTTGACTGTAATCCTGGATATGGTTGCTGTAATACGCTGCCTCGTTGAAGGAGAGTTATACGCTGACTTGGATGATGAAGAAACAAAATAAAGCTGATACGCTTACTGGAGAAGAAAGGAGTCGTACGCTCACTTGATGAGGAAGGAGTCGTATAGACTTCATACGCTCACTGAAGAAGGAAGGAGTCGTATAGACTTCATACGCTCACTGAAGAAGGAAGGAGTCGTATAGACTTCATACGCTCACTGAAGAAATAGCCACGTGGCCATCATCAATCTTCTCTGATACGCCATATCTTCAAAATAACTGTCAAAAGATTTTCTCGAGCGTCGTGACTGCAGATATGACGGCTGACAGACTGTCAAAACTGACAGTAATGATGGCTTTTACATTTATGAGACATGCTGAGCTGTCCTCGCAAAAGACAAAATCGGCTCTTTAAAAACCTATACGACGGCTAGTCTTCATTGGACAGCTGTCTTTGCACAAAAGACGACGTGTCAGATTCATCCTTTATTAAATATATGCCGTACTGTCATCCCAGAAAATAATAAAATATTCACTGAGCGTATGGCCTGTAGATGAGCGTATGGCCTTGACTGAGCATATGGCTTTGAGCGTATGGCTTGGACTGAGTCTTATGTCAGCGTGTCATAATTTTCACACCCTACAAGACCCCCTTCAAAGTTTTCGAACTTTATGAGTTTCAAAAGTTCGAAATTACTTTGAATAAAAAAGTGGGAATGAGTCTTGACACGCTGGCATTAGTCTGTTATCTTCCTCAATATCAGTGCAAATCTTTAGGGATTTTGTTTAGAGAATATCCGCCATTTTGAACTTCTTTCTTTCTTCTATAAATAGGTCTCTCAAAACCTATTTTTATTTCTTTACCAGAGCTTTTGCCTTCGAGAGAGAAAAGAGCTTTCAGAAACTCAAGACTTTTCTTCTTCTTCTTCGTCTTCAACTCCATCTCCATTAATGGCACCCAAGATTGATGCTGCTGCGAAAGGAAAGGGGAAAGCCCCTGAAGAGTCATCTCATCCTGCCGTCGACACTGCCACCACCAAGAGGACGGCCAGTCAGCGTGTTTCACGCAGTGAACGGCCATTGAAACCTCTTTATGGTGAGGACGAAGATGATGATGAACAAATAACTATTCCCTTTTTAGGGCTCTGGTTAGAACAAAACTCAGAAAACGTATCCCTCTTTAGGGTCAATACGTCAGCAAATACGCTTCCCTCTTTATGGTTTAGCCGTATTCCATATTTTTCGTTTTTACGAAAAATATGTTTGGAGCATAAATCTGTAAGATACGCATATTTTTGATAGAGATACCAAAATACGCTATCTTAAAAGAATATGCTATGGCAATTTGTCTCATTGAGATACGTTAACTACTGTGTTAACATATTTTTGATGATCATCTTGTCAACCATACGCTGATATGCTCAAACTGATCATAAACTGAACTTTAAAAACCATTCACTTAAGATAAAATCTGTTATACGCTTAAAGAAAACTGAGCGTATACTGAACTTTCAGTCAACCATATGCTTAAGGAAAACTGAGCGTATGCTGAACCTTGAGTCTGCCATACGCTTAAAGAAAACTGAGCGTAAGCTGAACCTTGAGTCTGCCATACGCTTAGTAAAAACTGAGCGTAAGTTAAACTTTATCATCTCTTGACATTGAAGATTTTTTTAATACTTTATTCTTCATTTGCAGTGGATATTCTGGCTCAGGAAGCAGAATTTGAAGGAAGTATGGGAAATAATTATAGAAGTGATCTATCTCATGTTCGTTTTCCCCAATTTGATGGACCTTCCACAAGAATAGCTCTGTTGACCAATCAGGAAGATGATACTTTATTGAACCTGATGAGTGGACTGCCGTTACAAAGTGTGGATGGTGTTGCCCATTTGAAGCCAGCATTCCTTTTTGGAGATGCTATTGACATGAATTCCCAGCCTGCTCTGGACAAAGTATCATACAGTTACTATAGGGATGGTGATGTAAATCAGCCTATGTATTTGACTGGTTTAACAAAGAGTATCAACATAGCCCGTTTATTCCATTCGGGCCAGCAAAGACAGATGAAGTGGGATATTACTCCATCCCGACAAGCTAAGGCTGGGTGGATTGGATATCGTCAAGGAAGGTTCCGCAGTGGTACTGAACCACATGTCACATCTCTGCGAGGACTATTACCTGCCACCCTCCCTCCTGAGGACTCGGCACTGCTGAAGCCAGTTAGAGTCCCAATTTTTGCCAATGAATTTGTTCAATTAAAGAATGCCATCTACCCAAAACAGTCAATGAGGCTGACTGGTCTAGTAAATCCAGAGAACACTAGATGGACTGCTCTAGTGAGATGGATTTTGCGGAACTTCGGTGCACAGTTGAAGGCGATAGGTTTATATGATGCCATTAAGTGTACTGCTTATGGTTTCAAACCAAACCCGGATCTGTTTTTGGCATTAGCGGAGAGATATAACTATCGGACTGGCACCTTCATGACCCCAAAGGGCGAGATGGGATTCGCCCTTCATGAAAGGGCATATATATCTCAGCTACCCACGGCAGATTTGCCATATGAAGAATATATCCCTTTTGTTGACGAAATGAATAAGATTTCTGCAGCCAACCCACTAATTCTTTACGTATTTGAAGAATTAATGTGTCATTACAGCATCTGTAAAGCTTTTTATAAGGGACAAGGTGGAGAGGGGGACTCCAATTGCTATTCTTCGAAGTGGATGGCTTATTTGTTTCAAGGCCGCACTGACGAAGTCCAAAAGAAGAAAAAGACCGAGCAGTATGTCGATAAATTCAAGCCCTTGAGTCAAGCCGAGATTAACAGATTAATCCGGAAGACTAATCATGATGACATTGTCGTCGAAGAAGATATCGACAGCTACAAGGCTGGTGATAGATTAGAAACCTATATTAAGCAGGGTGACCGAGAATTGTCCGATGAAGGTCATCTGGCCGGTTTCATATCTCTTTGGCTGAGGAAATTCGTAGTTCCTGGCACCTGTTCGGCAGACAGGATGCACAGAGGAGTCGTCTTCGCAGCAGTCCGTCTGGTTTTTGGGTATAAAATGGATCTATTAACGGCAATGACCTGCCGTCTGAATGCCGGATTAAGGGCATACACAGATAGGATGTTCGAATTGGCACGGAAGAGCCTGACGTCTTTTCCCCGGGTAGAAATGCCCTTTACATACTTGTTTAGATGGCTGCTTCTTCATTTTGAATCTCTGATGAGTGCTGGGATGGCTAGGCCAGATGACACTTTCCTTGAAAGGTACAAGCACATACCGAAATGGAGATATGATACTTTAACCGATTGCAGAACCATCTTGAACAGGGGAGAACTCTGGAGCTTCGCTTGTGTTCCTCCCCCTATTGGTTATGAGACCATGCCCGGGAGATTGATTGACGGCGTTGGTGCTAATGAGTTGGATGATGTCCAACATGAATGGCTAAAAAGAATCAGGCCATCTCATTTAATTTGCCGCCGCGACAACATCACATATATAGAGCCATATCTTCCGAGCAGATTTGCTCGTCAATTTGGTTACGATCAGTTGCATGTGGGCAATGCAACGACGTGTTTTGCTCATCAAGGCGGGTTGGTTGATGGTGCCAGAGCTTGGCTATATTACATTGCCAAAGGTACAGGGGCTACTTTTTCTATGCCAGATCCGGTCAACTATCGGAGAGGAGCTAAGATATTGGCGTCCTATGCCAGATTTTATGTATCAGCTAATACCTTTGATGAAAAATTTAGCATCTTAGGTAAAAGCTTTATTCATGTTGAAAAGAAATCAACTAAATCCGCCTTGCCTAGGGATTGTCACGACAAAGAAGATCCTCTGGCCACCGATGAAGTTGATGATGATGTTTTGGAAACTTTCTTCTCTGATGATCTTCATCAACCATTGCATGTGCCTATCGGAAGTGCTGAAAAAAGTATATATGTTGATAATACACCGAAGAGGAAGAGGAGTAAAGGTGCTGCGGGTCCTGCCGCAAAAAGAGCTACTCGAGCAGAGACTCGAAGTCGCGGAGGAATTTCTATTCCCGGGAATTCTCCTGTTTCTGAACGAGCCAAAAATATTGATGAAACAGGTAGTGACCCAATAGACAATTATCCTACTGTTCCTTTAACCAGAAGAATAGGAAGAAAAGTAATAGTTTCAAAAACTAAATCCGTAATTTGTCTGGATGCAGAGAGTCCCACCGATCGTGCTATGCGATTGGCTGCAGAAAAGCAAGCTACTTTTGATTTCTCTGTAAAGACAGAAGAAGAAGAGATTCCTGAAACTGCTGGATCTTCTAGACCTTCTGATGTAGGCTCAGTTCCACCAATAGCCGATGATGCGCAGGAAATTAGTCAACCTGCGGTAGAGGCCGAGCATCAGACTGAAACGGCTAATGACTTACTGATTTCGAGAGAATCAGTGAAGGAAGCCACTCCTCTCAATCCAATTGTTGAAGCTTCAGAGAGCGAACAAGTTGACTATGAACCGTCGTCTCATTCTTCTGGAGAAGAAGACATGGAGATAGACGATGAATCACTGTCTAAAATACCAATAGATGCACTGAAGACCATTGGTCAACATTCTGGGTTGACACCAGAGCCGGAGAGGCATCTGGAAATTGAAGTTCAAATTCCGAGTACTTCTGGGGCGGGAAGCAGTGAAATAAATCCCATGTCAGAAAGTACTCTGAACAGACTAAGAGCCGGATTGAATGATCCGAAGGAGACTGAATATGAACCAACTCCAGGTAATATTTTATTCATCAAAGTTTCGTCTTGTCTCTGCTTTATTATCTTTTGGTTTTGATCATGCTTCTTTTATTTCAACAGCTGTAGGAACTGCACCGGCTATGAGTTCTACTCAAGCCCCACTTGTTCAAACTGAGATGGGTGAGGGGAGTTCCCATCTGCCGAGTTCTCCAAAGGCACTAACTTCAGCTCCAAGAATAGAAGCTCCTCCTGCTCCTTCCCCTATTATTGCAGCGACTCCCAGTTTTGACACAGGGATAGCCAAAGTTATGGGGATGTATTCAGATATTATTTATACATATCTGGATACATATTCGAGGCGACTCATGAAAGATGAGACTATGCCCTTTTCGAGTCTTCGAGAGGCGACTATTTTCCCACGTTCAGCCTTGAGACAATCTGGTTATGAGGCTCAGTGTGTCTTCTTTGAACATCTCTTGAATGATTTAGAAGCCAACATCCAAAAATATTGGGAGATTAAAAAAGGAAGACATTGAATCTCTGACTGCAGCTGAAATTTCTCAATTAGAGAATGAAGCTCAAGCTCAGCATATTGCTCTAACAGAATTCCTCGCTCAGTCTTCCAAAGAGCTAATGGCTAAAGACGAAGAAATCATAAGTACTCGTCAAAATATGGAGCGCTTAGAGAAGGATGAAGCGTCAAGAGCTGAGGAGCTTAGAAAATTGAGGGAAGAGCTAGCTCGTATTCAGGAGCAAATTGCCTCTATGGAAAAGGAACAATCAAAGATTGCTGCTGATCGTCAATCTGAAGCTGAACGCTGTCAAGTTTTACAGCAAGAGCGAGAATTAATGCAAATTAATCAGTTTGAAGAAACCAATCGCCGTAGTTCTATTATTGTAGAATATGACCAACGGAGGATTGGAATTGAAACATCAGAGCGAATCAAAAAAGCTCATGATGAGAAAATGAATAATGTAATCGTTCGTATTCAGGAGATCATTACTCCTCCTAAATAGTTCTTTTACATTTTTTATGTACTGAAATGTTTTTGAAATCCAATTATAAGCAATGTTTTGATTCTGATTAAAGAAATGAACATCTTGGCTTGATTTCAATTCTGTGGATGACACTTTTGTAGAAAACATGTTCAGAGGTAAATAATACATGACATATTTCAATAGAATAGAATATACAAATAAACTTTGCAACTCTATCATGATACTAAACCAAAGATAATTTAGTTTAATACTGATTAGAGAAAACAGACTTCAGATATAAAGATATCTTTAGATTCTATTTTCCATGATCTTTGGACTCGGAAATCAAAAGACGAGATATCATTTTCCTAAAATAGAAAATATGATACATACTGAGATAGAAAATTCAGAGGTAATATGGACATAATTTTCTATACAAGATTTTTATTAAAACCACTGGGGATCTAATAAAACAAAATATCGAATTCTCTGGGAAGATGATACATGATGGAATATCAATTTTCTCTGGGGATAACGATATCGAAATAACTTTTGTAAAGAAGGATTTTATATTTGCTGGGGAATAATGAAAATATTATACATAATATTTCTTTAAGAATTTTCCATTGATAGGCATCATCATGACTTTCCCATCCATAGAGGCAAGCTGGTATGCTCCGTTAGAGAAGACTTTGTTTACTACGAATGGGCCTTCCCATTTCGCATCAAATTTGCCTTTGCTCATATGTGTCATGGTCATAGGACGTCTGACAGTAAGGACCAGTTCTCCCTTCTGATATGCTCTGACTTTGACTTTCCAGTTAAAAGCTTTGGAGATTCGGGCCTGATACAGCTCGATATTTTGTTGAGCATACAATCGTTTTTCATCTAGAGCTTCCAACTCTTAAAGTCGAAGACGATCATTGTTTTCTGTTGTCAGTTCATTGGAGATTGCAATTCTTAGAGAAGGAATCTGGATCTCAAGGGGAAGAACAGCTTCACACCCATATACTAAAGAGAAAGGTGTACATCCGGTCGCATTGCAAACTGTAGTACGGTAGGCCCATAAACATTCACCAAGCTTCTCGCTCCAGTTGCGTTTGTTGGAAGAAATGAACTTTTTCAAGAGTTTGATAATTGTTTTATTGAAAGCTTCTGCCAATCCATTGGCTGCTGGATTATATGCTGTAGAAGCTAAATTATTAATCCGGTGATCGTCGCAGAATCGAGTAAATTTCTGACTGACGAACTGCGGTCCGTTATCATGGATAATACGTCGAGGAACACCAAATCGATAGATAACATGATGTTTGACGAAGTTGATAACACTAGAAGTTTTGACTTCAGATAACGGGATTGCTTCAGCCCATTTGGAAAAGTAATCGGTTATTGCTAAAATAAACCGATGTCCTCTTGATGATGGTGGGTTGATGGGACCAATGACGTCCATGCCCCAAGCTTCAAAGGGCCATGATGCCGCTGTTGGATGTAAGAACTCTGACGGTTGATGAATAAAGTCTACATGAATTTGACAGGCTTTACATTTCCGACCATATTGAATAGCGTCAGCCACCATCGTGGGCCAATAATAACCCATACGTCGGATACGATCTTGAAGTTTAGGACCTGGTTGATGAGCTCCGTAAACACCATCATGTGCTTCACGAATTATCTGTTGTGTTTCTTCACCGGCAATGCATCGGAGGAGAAGACCGTCGTAAGACCGACGATATAATGTTTTCGTCGTATGATTATAATAGAATCTGAGAGATCGACGTCGAATAGACGCTGCTTCACTCGGATTATCAAGAAGTATATCATACAAAACAAAATCTAGAAACGGGCGTCTCCAGTCTTCAATTATGGCTTCTATTTCATTAGAAAAGACATATTCCATAGTAGAATCAGAAGAAGACGAGGATATTTTGTCACACTTTAATCCAGCATCAAGGTTGAGAGAATCTTTGTCTGGTTTGTGAGGAAAAGCCAAAGCCAAATTATTCTCAACACAGAATAGTTCTCGGTTATAAACCACTATCACTTGCTGACGTCTGATTGGTACAGCTAATACAGCAGCAAGATTAGCTAAAGCATCAGCTTCTGCATTATAGGCTCGTCGAACATGTTCAATAAAGAAGTCTTCAAAAGATGAGGCTATAGAGAGTGCTGCTCGATGATAAGGTATCAAATCCTGATGACGAATTTCATACGTTCCTCTGATCTGATTGACAATAAGCTTGGAGTCTCCATAAACTTCTAAATATTGAATATCTAGATGTTTAGCAAGTTGAAGACCAATGAGTAATGCATTGTATTCGGCTACATTGTTTGAACATGATTGATCTAGAGAATAAGCCCTCTGAATAGTTAGTCCTTCTGGGGATACAAGAACAATCCCAACTCCAACGACAATATTGCCGTTAGGACCTATTCTAGATGCTCCATCAAAGAATAGACGCCAGGTAGGAACTTCTTCAGAAATCAGATTTGAATCCAAGACTTCATCAGGAATCTCATCATATAATTTAGAATCTTCTGGAATTGCATGAGCAGCCAGAAAATCAGCAAGAGCCTGTCCTTTAACTGACTTCTGAGGAATATAATGCATATCGTATTGGGCTAACAAGATTCCCCAATTAGCTAGTCTGGAGTTGAGAATACCAGGTTTCTTCATCATAATCTTGATGGGATTCACTCTGGAAATGACATGAATCGTTTGACCGATAATATAATATCGTATTTTCTGAACAGCAAACATTAATGCTAAGCATTCTTTCTCGATTGGAGAATAACGCGGTTCAACACCCGTCATTGTGCGACTGAGATAATAAATAGCCTGTTTATGGCCATCTTTATTTTTCTGGGCAAGTAATGCACCAAGAGAATGATCCATGGCTCGAACATATAGAAGGAATGGTATCTCCGAAACGGGAGGTACTAAAACTGGAGGGTTCATGAGATACTGTTTAATATCGTCAAATGCTTTTTGACATTCTTCGTTCCAGACGAAAGATACACCTTTCTTCAGAAGTTTGTTGAATGGTCTACAGCGTCCTGATAAGTTAGAAATGAATCTCCTGATATAAGCAATTCTTCCTTAAAATCCTCGTAGCTCTTTTAAGGTGCGTGGAGGACGCATCTCTTGAATGGCTTTGATCTTCTCGGGATCCACGTGTATACCTTTAGCGGTAATGACGAAGCCGAGAAATTTACCACTAGAGACGCCCAGGAAGGACTTAGTAGGGTTCATTTTAAGTTGATGCTGACGCATTAAATCAAAGATAGTCTTCAAATCTTGGATATGATCCTCCTTTCGCCGACTTTTGACCGCAATATCATCAACATAGCATTCGACTATTTTCCGAAGATGTTCGCGGAATATAGTGCTCATTGCTCGCTGATATGTTGCTCCTGCATTCTTGAGACCAAATGGCATCACTGTATAACAGTATGTACCGATCGGCGTTCTGAAGGAAGTGTGTTTTTCATCATTTGGAAACATTTTGATCTGGTTGTATCCCGAATACCCATCCATAAATGACATTCGTTCGAAACCACATGTATTGTCGATCATGACATCAGTAATTGGAAGAGGAAACTCGTCTTTAGGACAAGCCGTATTGAGATCACGAAAATCTATACAGACCCGAATCTTGCCAGTCTTTTTAAGGACATGAACGATGTTAGCCACCCATTCAGGATGTTGTTCCTCTCGAATAAATCCAGAAGCCATAAGCTTGTTGACTTCAGCTTCAATTGCATCCATGATGTCTGGACGAAATCGTCGCTGTTGTTGTTTGACCGGTTTAGCATTTGGCATGATATTGAGTTTGTGCATTGCAATCTTCGAATCTAGTCCTGGCATATCTTCGTAACTCCAGGCAAAGACATCGATATAATCACGAATAAGCTTGATCATGTCTTGCTTATCTGTTTCTGAAAGACTTTCACTGATGAATATTGGTTTAGGAGAACCTTCTTCACCAACATCAATTTGGATCAGTTTATCTTCGGTAGGAGGTTCTCTCTGCTCGAACCTGAATTCCCATTGATTATCTAATCTTTGAGCCCATTGTTCCGACTTGGGTGATATTTCAAAATCATCCTCATCTTCATCATTTTCCTGCGGGCCATCAACAGAGACCATATTGACGGACAAAATAGAACGATGAAGATCGCCAATACTCGTGTCAGAATCCCAAGAGAGAGAATCAGAAGACTCAGATCGTTCGTCTTCATCGGACTTTAAATCTTCATGGACTATATTGATAAAGAAAGTAAGAGCAATGTAACCTAAACCACATTTTGTCCTTCCGTATTTTAATGGAGGAATTCGAACAGGCATTCTTCTTCCTTTTCCATTATTGAGACTGGTTCTAAAGTCATAACCCATATTCTTGATGATATTTTTGGATTGTTGACTGTAGCGACGCAGTTGTAACCTTCCAGTATCATCGTTTATGTTATCTTCTTCCAAGTTAGGAGGATTCTGGGGTCCTTTATAAAAGAAGATTGGATTTTCTTCCTTTTTTCTAGCAGGGACCACGAAGTATGATTTTTGTATGGATTCCAATGATATGTCTGTATGAAAAGTTTGAACAACCCCTATAGTTAGTGACTCTAAGTTATCTAGCAATTGTAAATAACTTTGTACATGATTACAGACATCAATATACTGCAAAGGAGATGCTTCATTAATATTAAATACTGTATTTACAACAGAAGGCTGAGCCTTATCAGACTTAGTCAAATTAATGACAAAAGGGAGAGAAGAAGAGCGATCAGAAGTTTTGTTTCGATTAAGATCGATAACAAAAGGCTCAGAAGAGGTGAGCTCCCTTGAAGAAGATCGTGGATAAGTAGTACGTCCACTAACTGGAATGACTAGAGTATCTAGTCTAGCCTGAGAAGGTGGAGGGGGAGTAGTACGTCCACTGACAAGAATTATCAGTGAGCCTTGTGGAGCTTGGGAAGACGGTACAGTAGTACGTCCACTGACAGGAATTATCAGTGAGCCTTCTTCGGATGATCTAACAGACTGCGGAGGAGTGATACGCCCTTTTACAGGAATAACAAAAGTGCCAACTTTTGCTATTTCATCATCATTATCCATAGCTTGCAAGACTTTTGAGTATTCATCTTTGTACATGCGAGCGTCATTGAAGTAAGCTTCAACTCCTTTGAATGGATAGAGATCCGCAACTTCCTTTTGAACTTCTCCATTATCATCAACATATTTGAAACACTGATGAAGAGTCGAAGGAACGACATTATGTTCATGCAAGAATGGTCTCCCCAACAGAGCATTGTATGAGCAACCATGATTGTCGATGATGTAAAAAGTAACTTTAGTGCGAAGATCGCCTATTTGAAATTTGAGGCGAATCTTGCCCAAAGGTTCACTTTTTCCTTGATTAAATCCTAAGATGGTAGTGATAGTGCTGGAAAGGCTATGTACAGGTATCTTCAGTGCGTCTAGCATAGCTTTTGGCATAATACTAAGAGCAGATCCTGGATCAATCAGGAGACGATCAACCTTCATAGAATCAATATATCCTGTATGATATAAAGGACGGTCATGTCGATTATCCTCTAGCAGCATATCGTCCTGCGTAAAGGTAATGTTTGGAATAAATTCCAATACATTATGGCAATGAGAAACAGGTTCTGTTTCCAATTTCTTGAGAAGAGTTAGGCAGGTTTCTGCTTGCAGCAGTGCTTCACTTAGAGTTTCTCGAGTCTCTTTAGAGAGGCGTAAGAGCTCGAAGATTGATAATTTAGCTGGGGTATTGGCTAGTTGAGCTAATATATCAAAATTATAAGGCTTTTCAAGTCCTGTAGGAGATGACTTCTTCAATGGTTTATCGAAGCGGACTTGTTGTTTGCCTTTGTCAGCTGCTGTTGGTTTAGAAGGAACTGTCTCAACAGGAACATTTAAAGGCTCTTCAGTAGAGACTGGTGTTGAAGCTGTAACCGGAGGGACGTCAGAAGTTTCTTCAGGAATCTCAGCATAATCTTTCAGATATATTTTTCCTGACCGAGTTCCAGCATGAACTTCAACTTCAGATTCTGGTTCAAGGTCTATGGAAACCATGCTGCAATTCTTTATTTTGCTCTTGGTTCTTTTATGTTTGATGAGAGCTTCATTCCAGAAACCAAGGCCAACACGAGATTGATTATGTCTCATAGTAATGGCCAAAGGTGCTCGGAGTCCCTTGCCTGAATTTAAACCAGGAGCAGTGGCTAGATCATAACCCATCTTCACCATCAATTCACGAGATTGTGAACTGTATAGATGAAAAACAGGCTTGTACCTATCTTCAAATTGAGATACAGATTTTATTTCCGTAGGGAGTGAATTTCCTGCTGAGATAAAAATAGAGGTTAGATAAAAATCGGGTGTGAAACTAGAAGTCACATTGCATGACTTAGTTTTCCCGAGCTTCTTTTTAGATGAGGAAGTCTTCCGAGGAGAAGAGGAAGACGTTTCAAACTCCGTCATTAAATCCGGGTGAATCCACATGATCTCTCCCTTCTTAGTTGTGACAGAAACAAGTCCGTCATTCTGTGCTGGTGGGATGTTTACAACTTCGAGAGTTGCTTTGGGGATAGGAACAATCCCACTTTCCACCATTAAGGGGGGAAAGTCACCGAACTGCATTGAAATTACATTTGCTATGACTGTTTTGTCTTTGGGTGTTAATGTCACAGCTCCTGATTTAATCATCTCTTGAATCTTCCCTTTTAATACATAGCAAGACCGGATTGTATGACCCAGCATTCTATGATATGGACAGTATTTTGGATGATCTGTCTTATTGGCTTCATCAGGCTTTTTAATTTCTGGCAATTGAATCTTATTACCTTTGAGTAAGCATTCAAAGATACCCTGAACATCATCATCGTCGAAAGAATATTCTTCCTTCGGCCGAGGAGATCTCTGTTGTTGATTTGTTGGAGCTGGAGTAGCTTGGGTAGTCTTTACCTCTTGACTACTGCTTTGGAGATTGACTTCAAGAGCTTCTTTCCCTTTACGATTGTTGGGTCGAGTACTATTGCTAGCACTCTGATTTGATTCCTTGGGAGCCATTTGTACCCCCAGACCCTTGAAGGTCTCAGCACTGACCTCGGCAGCTTTGGCACTGACAATGAAAGAAGGCCAATCTTGGAACTGAGTAGACCCTGTCCACATGCTGATAATTGGTAAGAGATTCGACTTGCAAGTGTCGATGGTAACAGCATCGGGAGTTCCGAGAGGCATTTTGAGGGCTTCTCTTCTGAATCTTTCAATGAAGTCCTCGGTGGTTTCATTATTTTTCTGTTTAATTCTTATGAGGGCTGACATGGTCATGTCGTTGAGCCCTTCATAGAATCGTTCAAGAAATATTTGCTTGAAACCGGAAAATGAGGTAATGCACCCATCAGGGAGACTTCTATACCATTCATAAGCCGTTCCTTTGAGACATCCAATGAACACCCGAGTAAGGAGGACGTCACTTGGTTGCAGTTGATCAGTCATTACTTCAAAATGATTAATGAACTGACTTGGGGAGGTTGTCCCATCGTAGAAAGAGATGGTCGGAGGTTTATATTTTGGTGGATACGATACCTGCTTCCATTCTATCGGGTAAGGTTGCTTGATACCTAACCTTTGCAAACCATCCTTCTGTTTGAATGCCTCGAATTGTGTTCGGAGATTCTTTAACTCTTCAGAAACAATTCCAGAAGACTGGAGAGTTGTAACTTGTTGAGTGTAATTAGGAGGAGGGAGTGCAGCATATGTACCACCCCCAGCTCCAGACTGACTTGGAGTGGGTTGTTCAGGAACATTAGATTGTACCCCCGGAATAGTAGAGGGTTCCGGGTTTGGAACAACAGGAGTATTTAATATAACTGGAGGAGCTGTCTATTGGACTTGCTGAGTTTGATGCTGAGCTTGCATAAGAGTGTGCGTAGCATTCAACGTATCTGCCATAGCTCGTAACTGTTGTTCTAAGGAAGAAATCCTTTGTTCGTGAGCTTCGGTGCTAGTTGAAGGTTCATGATCGCCCTCTACCATGTAAGTAGTAATCATTCGAGGAATAGATGATGAAACAGTCTGTTCTGAATCATCACTGTGTGAATCAGTATCTTTCCCAGGGCTTTTTACGGGAGTCAATACTGGAAAATTGGACTCTCCAAGGAAGTCTTCTGTGATCTCCGGATTACCACTTGGATGAGAAGAAGAGGCTCTGATCAAGGCTCCGGTCCTGGACCGGGTGCCGAGATAAACACCATCTTCAGAGTCTGATATAGCATCAGACCGTATGCTACCCCCAATATTTCTGGAGGTCATGTTGACAGAAGCATAAAGAGGTTCATCTTCATCCAACATTGGTTCATATTGAATCCGTTCGAAAACAGATTGTCTTTTTGGTGAACAACAACATTGAATTACAACTCGAGATTGGAAGTTGCAACCATGCTTTTCATGGCAAATATGAGCAATATTATAGCCTGATGGAGTGTCAATTCTCTGTTTATTTTGCAAATATTCCCGGAGATCTGCAGGAACAGATTGGGAAGTACTTGAAGATAGTTTCTGTGTAGAAACTTGTCTTTTGTTCTTCTGTCTTCTTGGTTCCTGAGTGTATAAAGACTGATTAATTTGAGCCACATAGTTCTTGGCATATTCTGCATCAGGGTCTAATATACTTGTCTCAGTGGAACCGAACCGATTCTGATTAAGCTTGTTACGAAGATCCGTAGGAGATTTGACTTTGATATCAGTCTTGGATACTTGTAATTTGCCTTTCTCAGACCGAGAAATTTTGAGAGAAGGAAGATGAGTATTATTCCGACTAGGAGTCGGTAATAATCCATCTTTGGAGGAATTAGCCAAAAGGTGTTTTCCATTGTTTGATCTAGTAAGAGTACTAGTCAAATTAACTCCAGAGGTAAAGACCTTAGGAGTAGAGGAGTTGACTAAAGAGTCTTTCTTCTTGGTTGGCACAAGATGTGCAAGTTGAGGGGGAATCATTTGTATGTTCTGTGGAAGAGAACCCCCAGCCTGATTTTGAGAAACAGTCAAAGGACTATATCTGTTAGCATACGCTGACTTCAGTTTGGACTTCTGGTCATACGCTGCCTTTTTATTAGCATACGCTGGCTTTGGCTTAGCGTACGCTGCCTGATGTTGGCTTTTGTACGCTGCCTTTGTCGTACACTGCTCTTTGAATGCCATACACTCAGAGTCATCAATGGCTAAAGAGCCGACTACTGTCGTAAGAATAGAGGGAGAAGGGACGTTGACATGTTCAGAGATGGTTTTCCTTGTACACGCTGACTTGGTTAAAGAACCAACTTTGTCAGTATGACTAGGAGAAGCCACTGTTGCCGTATTCCGAGAAGCCGAAGTGTGCTTCATGGAAGTTGAAGACGTGTTCTTGTCAACATGAGAAGTGACAGAAGCGTCTCGGACTGCTGCAGAAGACTTAGGGACATAGACGGAGCGTCCCTTCTTCTTGGCAGCAGGAAGAGCGGAGGAAGCAGTGCGGCCCTCCTTCGTCTTGAGCATTTCTTCATAAGCCGATTGGTCGAATTGTACAACCATCGTCTTCTTCGTCAAGCCGATCGACGAAGTATCGCATTGAGTTGTTGCTATCTCATTGGAGGAGACAACTTTCCCCAGCAGAGTCGCCAATTTGTTTTCCATAAATAAATTCACTTTATTTATTTTGTATCTGAGAAAATTACAACTGTAGGAATCTAATCTAGAAGACGATTACTTTATCCCTTGGACGATGCGATGAAGAATACTCGAACTTTGAAGAACTTGGACAGCAACTGGGCAATCTCTCTGTTCTCTCTGAAATTGACTGTAGTGTCTCATGAAGATGAAGAAACTCTTTTTTTTATAGAGTTCAGGATAACTGTCCTTAAGCATACGCTCAGGTAGTTACTTGACGTGTGCATAACTGCAGGGACGCGTGGCTAATTCTGATGAAGACACATTAGCGTGCGGTTGAAAGTAGTAGTGCATGTTCAGGAGAGATTGATGGCATGGATGCCACGTTGCATAACTTCTAGAGAAATGGATAATTGGTACAGGACACGTGAGAACGTGTGTTGACTGTAATCCTGGATATGGTTGCTGTAATACGCTGCCTCGTTGAAGGAGAGTTATACGCTGACTTGGATGATGTAGAAACAAAATAAAGCTGATACGCTTACTGGAGAAGAAAGGAGTCGTACGCTCACTTGATGAGGAAGGAGTCGTATAGACTTCATACGCTCACTGAAGAAGGAAGGAGTCGTATAGACTTCATACGCTCACTGAAGAAGGAAGGAGTCGTATAGACTTCATACGCTCACTGAAGAAATGGCCACGTGGCCATCATCAATCTTCTCTGATACGCCATATCTTCAAAATAACTGTCAAAAGATTTTCTCGAGCGTCGTGACTGCAGATATGACGGCTGACAGACTGTCAAAACTGACAGTAATGATGGCTTTTACATTTATGAGACATGCTGAGCTGTCCTCGCAAAAGATAAAACCGGCTCTTTGAAAACCTATACGACGGCTAGTCTTCATTGGACAGCTGTCTTTGCACAAAAGACGACGTGTCAGATTCATCCTTTATTAAATATATGCCGTACTGTCATCCCAGAAAATAATAAAATATTCACTGAGCGTATGGCCTGTAGATGAGCGTATGGCCTTGACTGAGCATATGGCTTTGAGCGTATGGCTTGGACTGAGTCTTATGTCAGCGTGTCATAATTTTCACACCCTACAGTCATGCTTACTGTCAGGAGTGCGCCGCGTCGGGCCACTATCATGTCATGTCGAAAGTGCACCTCAACGGGTCACCATCGTGTCCGAGAATAATTAATTTAGCACAAGTACACATTTAGTAATTAAATATTAGAAGGGACAAGGGCTGCGGGGGCACTCATGCGGCTCGAAAATTTCCATGCGGCCGACTGTCACTTGGCCATATGCGACTTGAGCAAAATATATAAACATGCATGCTAGCAGACAAATATATTTAATATAATACATTAATGCATTAAATACATTATATTAATATATTTTAATATACAAAATATATTAATATACATTATATCAATATACACTAAATAATAAATCATATATTAATATATTTTAATGTGTTCTTGCATACATTAAAATATTGCATTAATATACATGCGGCTGGTGGGAGCCATATGCGGCTCACCTGTACTTGCATTTAAAAGCATGATAGCAAGCATGTAAAATAAGCTTGCATGCAAGCTTATGCGGATAGGCTTGTTTGCCAAGTCCACGTGGGTGCTTGCCTAAGCATGCAAAAATGCATGTATTAGTTTTGGTTAGTGCCTTTTTAAGGCATTAATTGCCAAGCACAATTAAATGCTTGGAAAGCATTGTTTATGGGTTAAAATGCAAAAATGCTTTTGTTTTGGGTTATAGTGCATAAAGTACATTTTAAAGAATGCTCCATTGCTCTTCCCTGGAGGGTTATGCAGCTACACCTTTAATAATGCACAAAGTGCATAAAAAATGAATTCTTCACGTGCCTTTCCATGGAGTGTTATGCGGCTACATAATGCAAAAAAATGCATTGAATGCATTCCTATGATGCATGCGGCTGCATGCTTTTCCCTGGAATTGCTTATAATGCATAAAATATTGAGTAGGGATAAAATGCAAAAATGCATGTATTATAGATTTGCATGCGGCTGGCATGCTCTCCATGCGGCTTCAAGGTTTTACATGCGGCTGAAATTGGAAGGTGTATTAAATGCATGGTTGCTTTTTAGAAAGTGCATTCATGCGGCCGAGTGCCAAAATATTCATGCGGCTCATGCAAACTTTCCATAGGTCAATTTGGACCAAATGAAATTTTCTGAAATCATGGGATCCTCAACTAGCAAATATGCAAGTTTGATAGATCAAAATTCAGGAAACCAAAAAAAATACCACAAAGCTAGATCTACAAAATTTCAACCATGGAAATGAAAAATGCCAAGTACTAAAGTGGGTTAGAAACACATGAGGATGAAATTGGAACAACAAAAATAGACTTCTTCCATGAAGCAAGGTGTACTTGCCTAAGCTCTCCCACTCTCTATCTCTCTCTGGTGGTTGAAGAAGTAATGGTGGAGAAGAAGAAGTAATGAAGAGAGAGAATGAGTGGTAGGATATTTAATGGAGGGGGGGTGGTAGGTGGGATATTTAATGAAAGTGGTGGTAGGTGAGAGTGGTTCACATAAAATCGAACCATGCAAACCAAGCCGAACTAAGTCAAGTTGGGCCGAACCAACCAAGAAAACATGCAATACGGGTCTAAATACGTACACGTATACCGAGATACGTGATACAAAAAATGGTCATTACAGGGGGCAGACATAGCCAGCTACGTAATCCCAAAGTACGTTAATATTCTGAAATCACGTATAAGCTGTCAAGACATGGGAGTTACTCTACAAGCCATCAGTCAATCCTATGGTTTAACAATCCTAGGTATCTCAATCACAGGCAATTATACAAGAGCAAGAAGTACGATCATCATACATACAATAGTAAGGCGTCCCGAACCATATATACATGACTGATCATGAAGCCAGTACCATAGAACTGAGGACTAGCTAGAGTATTAGTCGTACATGATAAGGACTAGCTATAGTCTAGAATACACATATCATGTTTATGCCCGTAGGCTACAATATCAAGGGAAATACCAAAACACGAGCTAAATACGTGCTCGGGGCTAAACGTTACAAGAGGAGAATTTACATATCAGTGGGAGAATAAAAAAAAGAAACCCACTGAGGCACTCTGGTGCTCCGACTGGTCACCGTCGAGTAGATGGTGCGGTTGTGAGACCCGTCTCACTGTATCGGTATTTTATACGCATACGTGTTTATTTGAGTCGTATTTCGTATTTATCAATTTGCATGATATTTTAAAATTTTCCTAAGTGTAGGATTTTCATGACTTGGTTTAACTTGGATTTGGTTTTATTTGGTTCGGTTCCACTTTGCCTTGGTTTGGTTTAGTTTGGTTCTTTAGGAGAGAGGTGTATGGTTTAGATTGAGTGGAGAGGAATGAATGGTGGAGATTGCTTGGGCTTGTTATATAAGCCACTTTTTCTCTCTCCCTCCTCATTCACCCTCATTCATTTCTTTTCCACCAAACCCTAGCCATTGGAGGAAGAGGCAAGTACACCTTGCCGAATGTTGGACGATTTCTATTTCGTTTGTTCCATTCTCTTTGTTGTTACATTCTAAGCATGTTTAGAACTTGGAGTTTTCCAATTTGATGGCTAGATTGTTGTAGATCTAACTTTGAAGTAATTTCGGTTTTTATGGGTTTTGATCTGTTAAACTTGCATGTTCTTGTTGTTTGATGGTTCCATGTTGTAGAGAATTTATTTTACCCAAATTTGACCTATGGAAGTTCGGATTTAGACTCTGGATGATGGAATTATGGAGCTTGGAAGCATGGCTTCATGGTGTTCTTCTCCTCGGAAAGTGGAGGAGAAGAACAGTACTTGACCGCATGACTATTTCATGCGGCAAGTGTTCTTCCCTGCCGCATGGACAAATCCAGCCGCATGAGCATTAATTTATTGTCTTGGCCACATGGCTATTTCTTAACGTTTGCTAGCTTGCATTAATTTCATGGCCATTTAATTAATTGCCTTGCACTTCCCAGCCGCATATGGCCTTAGCAGTCAGCCACATATGCCTGTATTATTTTAAATGTATATTTTAATACATGCAATATTTTAGTGCATATTCTAAATGCATTCCCTGAAGCATCCAGCCGCATGGAAATTTTATGAGCCGCATAGGCATCATTATTTAATCATTAAATATTGCATACACCAGCATGTACGTGAGCCGCATGGAGACTAAGCATTAGAAATAATGCATTAGCACACAAATGTATTTTGCTTGGAAAACCAAGCCTTAGCCGCATGTAGTGGTAAATAATGCATGCCAAGAAGCATAGCCGCATGGGATGGAAGCACAGCCGCATGGCATGGGATGGAAGCATTGCATGCTTGCTTACTAAGCATTAAATGCCATTCACACCTTAAAAGCCTTTCCTGGAAAGCATATTTTGTATACTTTATACTAAGCATTCCAAAGTCATTTCAAGCATTAAATGCTTGCTGGAAAAGCAATTTCATGCTTTATACTAAGCATTAAATGCTTGTTAGACTTAAAAGCTATTCCATGCTATATTAATAGTATTTAATGTTGCATTTAATGCCTAGCCGCATGAGTTCTTCTAGCAAGCCTTGCTTGCTTGCTTCATATGCATGGCCGCATATAGATTTGCATACTTAAAAACCTTGAATGCATTAGAAATACGTGTCCAGCATGCATTAAATTTTGGCCTAAGCATTTGCATGGCTTAAGTGAGCCGCATGGAAATTTGTGGTTGGCCGCATGGAAAATTTTTTACGTGGGCCGCATAAGATTTGTATATAGCCGCATGTAATTACTCTTGCTAGCATTAGCATGTGCATGGAAATATATGAGCCGCATGGCCTTTTCATTAAATAATTGCATGCATTAGCCTATTATATTACATGTAATCATTGCCTCACGTGGATCATCAACTAAATGGTTCACGTGAACTTCCTTCCTTGCTGTATTAATTATTGAGTCCCACATGGCCTCTGTACTTGAGTGGCCACGTGTCCCTTTTTTTGCTCGAGTGGAAGCTTGCATTTATTGCGGTTTTCTCTCCTTGACTTTTCTGGTTGCATGAATATTTCTTGCGAGCCGCATGGCTCCCTTTTAGTTATTTTTCTGGCCGCATAAGCTTTGGCTGGCCGCATGGGTGGCCTCCCACTCTCTTTGACCGCATGTATGTTCTCCCACTTTTGGACCGCATGGGGTCCACTTTGATTGTTTAAATGTTTTATTTGCTTGAATTGTGGTCAGAATTTCTTCCCACTCCCAACATAAAAGTTGTAGAGTTTCTCCTTGGCTTCAAGAATATATATATAATATTAATATATTATTATTTAATTGTGCAAGTTTCTTTCCTCTTGATAATTGACATGATAATTCTTGATAGTGACCCGTAGTGGTGCACTCTTGACAAGTACCCTGACATGCTTGATAGTGGCCCGTCGTGGCGCACTCTTGATAAGTAATAATGATAATGATAGTGGCCCGTCGTGGCGCACTCCTGACAAGAATTAATTAGTATCTTGACACCGTGGGTGATTGTGTTTGTACAAATAAACCCGTCTCGTCTTGCATCATGTCTAGGACATGAATCCCTGGTTTCCCACGGTCAGGGATTCATACTGAAAAGGACTAAGGCTAATTACTAGAATAATCCAGTAGTTCATGGAGAGACTTTCCCAGTTACCTGTTGCCCCTTTGATCCCGACCTTATATATATATATATATATATATATATATATATATATATATATATATATATATATATATACACACATGAGATTTGTTGCTATCCGTCGAGATGAGCGCACTTCCAGCCCGCCGTCGAGTGTGGTACCTTAGGACACATGTATCTTACTACAGTGTGTCTGCTATATCATGCTATCTTTTCCTTTTTCTTTGCTGGGGTCACTCAGGTAGTAGCAAACGGGTAACCGGACTTGGAAATCTCTTTGCATCTTGTTAGTAACTAGGCCTGTGATAACCCTAGTTAGTTAAAGTATCAAGCCGTACTTATTGCTTGGCCGTAAATGTTGGATGGAGTTCAATCTGTCTAGTCTTGCCTTGATCTTGTACATGATTGTTACATGTCCTGAGTTCTTATTTTATCTTGCCGATAAATGGTGGGAGAAACCAAGTTCCGTTCAGACGAAGGGTTACAACCCCGGTCCTTGTTTGGTTTACGGGTTGTAACCTGGTTATCTGAATAGTCCCATGGTTATCCCATCGTATATCACCTTCCCAGTTCTATTTATTTAACATATTCTCCATTTTACTTTATGTCAAATAATGATTTACTTACTGTCTCCCTATGTTCGGGATAAGTGCATTGGTACTGCACAAATTTCGATCCTTCCTTACTTATTGCTTGCTTTATTACTAATGATTGCTGGTTTTAAGTTCATAGTTCGGCCTCCTTTGTGGTACTTGCTATTTGGGGTCTGACCCCACTGGTTTTGCATGGCCAGGTTCTAATAGAAGAGCCCGAAGGATCTACCGCACCATCTACTCGACGGTGACCAGCCGCAGCACTAGAGTGCCTCAGTGGGTTTCTTTTTCATTCTCCCACTGATATGTAAATTCTCCTCTTGTAACGTTTAGCCCCGAGCACGTGTTTAGCTCGTGTTTTGGTATTTTCCTTGATATTGTAGCCTACGGGCATAAACATGATATGTGTATTCTAGACTATAGCTAGTCCTTATCATGTACGACTAATACTCTAGCTAGTCATCAGTTTGGTGGTACTGGCTTCATGATCATTCATGTATATATGGTTCGGGACGCCTTACTATTGAATGTATGATGATCGTACTCATTGCTCTTGTATAATTGCCTGTGATTGAGATACCTAGGATTGTTAAACCATAGGATTGACTGATGGCTTGTAGAGTAACCCCCATATCTTGACAGCTTATACGTGATTTCAGAGTATTAACGTACTTTGGGATTACGTAGCTGGCTATGTCTGTCCCCGCTCTCCAGTATTCTGGTTGTGGGGCGTGACAGCGGTAGATCCTTCGGGCTCTTCTATTAGAACCTGGCCATGCAAAACCAGTGGGGTCAGACCCCAAATAGCAAGTACCATAAAGGAGGCCGAACTATGAACTTAAAACCAGCAATCATAGGCAAACAACAGGGAGAGAAAGCAATAAGTAAAGGAGGATCGAGATTCGTGCAGTACCAATGCACTTATCCCGAACATAGGAAGACAGTAATTAAATCATCATTTGATATAAAGTAAACTGGAGAACATGTTAAATAAATAGAGCTAGGCAATATACGAAGAGAGGACGAAGGTATTGTTCCGGAAGCCAGGTTACAACTCTTAAACCAAACAAGGACCGGGATTGTAACCCTTCGCCTGGACAGAACTTGGTCCCTGATCGTTTATTGCTAGAGGTGACAATCATTAAGTGACAGTGAGAGAGTGACAATACAGAGTACAATACATTAGAGTGACAATCATTGCAATCATTATACTGGAACAATTAGGAACTGGATCTGGACAAGACTTAGACTGGAGAGGTGATATACGATGGGATAACTATGGGACTATTCAGATAACCAGGTTACAACCTGTAAACTAAACAAGGACCGGGGTTGTAACCCTTCGCCTGAACAGAACTTGGTTTCTCCCACCATTTATCGGCACGATAAAATAAGAAATCAGGACATGTAACAATCACGTACAAGATCAAGACAAGACTAGACAGACTGAACTCCATCCAACATTCACGGCCAAGCAATAAGTACGGCTTGATACTTTAACTAGCTAGGGTTATCACAAGCCTAGTTACTAACAAGATGCAATAAGAATTCCAAGTCCGGTTACCTATTTGTTACTACCTGAGTGATCCCAGCAAAAAAAGGAAAAGATAGCATGATATAGCAGACACACTGTAGTAAGATACATGTGTCCTAAGGTACCACACTCGACGGCGGGCTGGAAGTGCGCTCATCTCGACGGATAGCAATAAATCCCATGTATATATATATATAAGGCCGGGACTAAAGGGGCAACAGGTAACTGGGAAATTCTCCATGAACTATTTGATCAATCTAGTCATTAACCTAGCCAGATTCAGTATGAATCCCTGACCGTGGTACTCAGGGATCATGCCCTAGACATAATGCAAGACACAACCAGACTAGTAGTTTATACAAGCACAATCATCCACGGTGTCCAGGCCAATGACACTACACCAAAATGGTCCTTTTGGAACGGAGAAATTATGTTCCAAATATTTTTTGGAACGCCTTTATTCCGTGCCTATTTTTGGGCTGCCAAATTCTTGGAACGGAATAAAAGTGTTCCAAAGGACGCTTATTGGAACGCTTTATATGCGTGCCAGTGTTGGAACACCTACAAAGCGTTCCTAATAAAGGGTTCCAAAGGATGATTTTTGGAATACATTATATGTGTGCCAGTGTTGGAACACCAATAAAGTGTTCCTAATAAGGAACGGTTTGCATTTATACTGGAATGGATAAAATGTGTTCCAATATTGGAATGGTAGAAATATGTTCCTCTCAATTGCCCATATTCTTTAAAATACTATTACCTATAATATGAATTTATATATGGATGAATGACTTTTAACCCTCATAAGATTTTATAAAACTAATTCTGATTATAATATAGAAGGAAGTAAACAAATGTCACTAGCACAAGTACACACAAAATATATAAAGATAAATCTGCATATCACTAATGAAGTCAGAATGTCTTACATAATAATATTGTATTATGTTTAATACAATTTTACTACACTACGATTCTAACAAAATATCCTAGTTATGTGAAAATAATTTGAGATATTTTTCTCGTTCTCTTTCTTCCCCATAGCTTATTTTTCATCGCTTTGTGATCAAACTCTTCCATTGTTGGGATGGACATTGGGCCTGCAAAAGTTGAAAGGTTAAAAAAATTAGTGGAGAAAAAGATCAAAAAAGATGTTTCCAGAATGATATTTAACTTATGGAGACAAACATGATGATTCTTCAAAAAGAATTGTCCTGAATAATGTAACCAATCTTGTTTGCAGTGAACAATGTAAAATACCTATGCCATTGCACAATAAAGACAAATTGAAAATGTAGTCTGTAGCATAATAAGCTACTATATATGCTTTGGCAAAAGAGATGATAATATGACATTTTCAAACCTGCTTTTTAAAAAAGTTGGTACTGATCAACTCCTCGAACTCATGAACTATAGGAATATGTGACAAACTGTCCAGAATAAAATGATGAAGATGCAACTAACATATCCCATCTACTCGGCGTAAGCTCTGTAGAATTTTATGCTTATTGTTCATATTGGAGGCTATGATCTTTGAGAAAGATACAATCTTTTCCATCAGTTCCTAGTTCCTACAACTTCACAGCAAGGCCTGTCCAAGGGTAGGTTTGGTAGGTTTGACAAGACTTTGAACTTGAACAAAATCACAGGGCAATGGCAAAACTTTTAATAGGAATTTTGTTCAAGGGGGTCTTTAACAGGGCATGTAAAGTTTGTCCAGAGATGCCAAATAATTGTGTTGTGGTCACAACATATTGTTAAACTTGAACATTGTGGCAACATCGATGATGTGGTCGTAACTCGCAAGAGCACTGCCGATGCTTTATGGAAGCATTGTAATTCCATCACAGCAACACCCTATTGTCGTTGCGATAACACTTGTTGTGAACACTGTAGTGAGCCGTCGTGGAATGATGGGAGACCAGGATTCCAGAGGGGAGAATGTCTTGGGGGAGAGTAGACGTAAAGATATTTGGAAAGTTTGAGGGGGTACAAAACCAATCTAATTTACTGAATACCTCTTGGAATTTGGATATACGTCTATACTAAATTTACGGTTTCTAAAATTTGCATGGTAATGAATGGATCAGTCCTTGTCATATGTGTGATAGATGCCATCTATTTTTTATCGCCTGTGTTACAAGTTGAGTATTTTAGATAGTCTCACATAATTACTAGTAAATCAAAAATAACCTTCTACTAAATGTCAGCTATAGATTACACTTTGATAAACTTCCACAGAAAAAAGGATCTTAACACCAATTGGTACTTGTCAACCTGCTTTACTACCAATTGTACCAGAAACGAGGGTTTATGCTCATCAGCAGGATAAAATGCAGTGAGATTGATTCAGAGACAAATTAGAAAAATAAGATCTCTTACCCCTTTATCCGAAGGCTCTTGTGCAAAGCTAGATCTAAGCAGGTTTCGCCATTTATCCTAAATCAAAGGAAGAGATGCAGTAAATGAAGGTGGTAAGAACATGATTGCAGTAAAGCCCAACAACCTTGCTACCTTTTTTATGGACTAGAATCAGTTCTCCAATATTTGTCTTCGACTGTCCATCCACCCTTCAGGATATATTAGAATTATAAGCAAAGTTATTGTATTCAAGGATATAAAAATTCCTGCAAAAAACATATGATAACCTAAAAAACCACCAAAAAAGAGAAAAAAAGTCGAGTGCCATGACATACCAAAAAATACCCATAATAACAAACTACTTCTGCAAAATTCAATATAATTCATCCATAGAAAAGTTGCAATCATGTATTTCATATCTTTGTTAGAAGTTCATCTAATTTACCTTTCACAGTAGCAAGAAAGTCTTCAAGGAAATCGTGACTTTAAATGAGGATATAAAATTACACATTTTAAGTTTCCAAATCAAAGAGCATACAAATTAGGTAATGTCGAAAGCGAGAAATGCTCACATGTCCAAAGTTATCGGCCACTAGTAAAATACCTCTATCTGGGTTATTATCCATGCAATAAAGCATTCTTCAAGTTGTTGCACCCTAAAGCAAAGTTTGAAAGCAATAAGACAATCTCAAACATTCAGTAGTAATTAAAATAGAGCACCAATCATCCACTAGCATGATATTAATTTTTGATATCTGAATATTTAATAGAAAGAGCCAAAAAAATTACAAATACGACCCATGACTCAGTAAATAGTCCTGTAAATAAAAAAAGCAACAAAAATTGTTATAAGTATTGCTATGACATCAATGATTATTAGTAGACAACTATAAGCAAGTGTACCTATAATCAAAGTAGATAGAGCAACAAGCATGCATATAGCAAAACATGTTTATGAAAAAGAATTTAGTAATGACAAAGTTTAAGGGCTAGAAAGTCAATGATCAAAAAATTTAAGACTCCTTAGTTGTTTGTTACCTGAACATCCCAAACTGGATAGTTGTGGCCTTTGTAGCAGACTAGGTTTACATTTAGCTTGGAGCTCCATAATCGAACTGCACCAAGGAAAATGTACAAGCATATATTTATTGGATAACTTTCAGACCATTGAAAAAAACCAACTGCATAATAAAAACTAAAAAGAAGCTTTACTTGTTGAGTCTGACGATGATGACAGAAGAAATTATCCAAGAGGACTAAATATAGCTGAATAAACATGTCCAACATGACCTTGGAACAATGTGTACGACTTTCTCCCTTTCTCTGGTCCAATTAAATGCTCACTATGAGCAGATCCATTTTCTCCCTCCAAATTGGCTGAAGAAGAATCTTTAATACATGGTAACCCTCAGGGTAAGATAGCTAAACATAATAAACAACATAGAGGTACTCGGTAATAGAGTAAGATCTGTTAAAAAAATCATTTTAACTAGGACCCACTTGATTGCAAGAATTTTGATATGTCATATAGCAATCGACAAGTTCTTGTAATACATTACAATTAACATTATGTGGTTTTATAATGCCTTTAAGATACATGTAATCACTGGTACATAAACCCAAGTGCATAATAGAATATTTACTTCTTGTTCAACTAATTTGACAAAATTCGTTATCTAAAAAGGATGACGACTTTGCATCTTTTTACTAAAGCACCTACCAATATTATATCCACATCCAATTCTAGTTACAACCCTCCCTTCAACCAATATATGGTGTTAGGGAGACTTCCCAGGTAAAACTTGTACAGCTCAAAGCTTTAAGTTGAGAATGTGCATACCTTGAATGGACAATTCATATCCAGCCATGCATGATGCACCCATGAAAATAGACATGTTTGACATGAAAATTAGTAATTAACTTGTGTTAAGTCTTATCCTTGTGAAATCGAAGTGCCAAACATTTATTTAATAGGCTGTTAGCTCCCGTCAACAGACTAAATTGATAAATTTGAAAGATTAAACTGTGCAAATATATGTCAATTTCCAAATAGAAAGGTCCAAAATCAGAACCGTGTCCATGTCACACACATGTTAAGCACAACAAGGACATGTCACGGACTGCAAAATAAATAGACGCCTATTTGTGTCCATGTAAGATAGATTTTCCAAGCAAACACATCAACTTTTCATGTCTATGTTATTATGTATATAATATATTCAGTTACATCTGCCTACAGTGTAATATATTTAAGCAACGGACAAACGCATCCAGAAATGAGCACTAGCGTGCACATCTGTGGATACACATAATCACTCATAGCCCAGTTTACTTGCATAAAATAGCCTACTGGAGACCAATGGTCTAGCAGAAATATGACCATCTATGATGCCAAAAGTACGATGAGCCCTTCAATAATTTAAACATAAACCCCATCCTCAAATTCCTCGTTCTGTGCAAAAACGTTATATATTGCATTACAAGAACATAAATTGGGAACTAAAAAGCCTAAATTGTCAACCAGAAGGCAGTGCATGGTTATATGCTCACCTGAAGCTCCATATCCTTCGTCTTATGAGTGAGACAAGAAAGTTCATCCCGCAACCTCTGGACCTCAGTTTGCAGAACTTCATGAGCTCGTATTGAAGACGCCAAGTCTGACTGCAATTGCTCAAGTTCTATTTCTTTAGAACACAGCTTCTCTCGCAAAACTCTAGTTAATAAGGTTTCTGCTTTCAGTTCAACTTCCAATCCATCCTAGAAAGGTAGATGCAGACATCAAACCAAATCCAAATTATAAGATTAAGAAAACAAATAAATGTCATACCTATGCCAGTTTTCTGCTTTTATTTTAACTTCTACTTCATCCTAGACAGCTAGATGCAGAACACCAAGCCAAATCCAAAGTATGAGAATACAGAAACAAACAAACACCATATACACTCTCATAATAAGTCTGCTCATATCAAATTTAATACCAACAAAAAAAAAAACTAAAATAACACTTTCTACTAGTAAAGTAGACGTGTGTCCTGCAATTTATGTAATATTCACGAAGTAGCATCCCAAGTTATAAGTATGTGCACTAGCGGAGGGAGAATAGGGCGAGTAGGTCAGCTCACCCCACTCAAAAAAATGTACTATATATGTATAAATCAGACTAGGGTCAGCAAAGCCAAAGGAGGAGTCTCCTCTCCTGCCCCGCATCTCTCTCCGTCGCGTTGCACCTATCTCTCTCCCGCCGCACCTCTCTCTCATTCATTAGGTAACATCTCTAATATTTTAGAGCCTTCAAATATATTTGATTTCTGTCCTAATTCATGATTGAAGAAACTTTGTCTGAATCTAAGTGCATGTCATGTGGTTTTAACTTATGCCTATGCCAGTTTTCTGCTTTTATTTTAACTTCTACTTCATCCTAGACAGCTAGATGCAGAACACCAAGCCAAATCCAAAGTATGAGAATACAGAAACAAACAAACACCATATACCACTCTCATAATAAGTCTGCTCATATCAAATTTAATACCAACAAAAAAAAACTAAAATAACACTTTCTACTAGTAAAGTAGACGTGTGTCCTGCAATTTATGTAATATTCACGAAGTAGCATCCCAAGTTATAAGTATGTGCACTAGCGGAGGGAGAATAGGGCAAGTGGGTCAGCTGACCCCACTCAAAAAAATGTACTATATATATGTATAAATCAGACTAGGGTCAGCAAAGCCAAAGGAGGGGTCAGCAAAGCCAAAGGAGGAGTCTCCTCTCCTGCCCCGCCTATACTTAACACTGGAGTCACAGAGGAAAGCTTCATAGGAGGTTACTAGAAGCATTTATTTGATTCATTCAATACACAACAGATTTAACTTTGTTGTAACAATTGACACTATAAAAGATAGCAAGTATAATGTGATGATTCTAAGGGTCTCTCTTTCCTACATTCACTAGATCACGATTAAGGTATAATAGAAGTCTCTTAACTAGCAAACAAATCTAATGCTTTCAGGAATTAACGGTGGCATACCTTAGTAAAATCAAAATACATATACGAAACATCATCATATCATGAACTATATAGAGCTGAAACTCAGAATATACTGCAATCTAAGCAATAGATCGAGTATGTGCAATAAACACTTACATTCTGACACACATGAAATAAAAAATAGACTAAACTATAATTTATAAACTGTTACATGCTATTAAATAAATTTAGTAATTAAAAACCAGCTTACAGAAACAACATTGACCAATCACCTCTTTCCAGTCTGGGATTCCACCTTCAGGAACCCAAATAGGATGGTCAAACTTGCTGGCTTCCCCAAACTTACAGGTTCTTGTCAACATATAGTGAGCACAATCCTTCTCTCCTAGTCGTTGTGGACATATAGGCAGATTGCTTGCAGTTTCGAATCTAGGGTGTTTGAACATAGAATTTGTAGAAAGTAAACCCTCACTTTGTCGAATAGTGTTATGACTTCCCAGATTAGTCGAATTATAGAGAGCTATATATAGATAATAGAGAAAATAATATAAGAAGCTATAGCTATATAAATAATTTGCCATTATTAAATAAAAAATATTAAATCTAATCATGATATAACTATCTGATAGATAGATACCATAACCACCATTTAGTAGGGGTAGCAGACATACCATGAAAGTGAGGGTCAGCATATACATAAATTTTGTATAATTGACAAGAGTGTTAGTTCATACAGATTATTAGATGCTAAGCTTGTAGATATTTAAGTCATAGACAGATAAAAGTTATAGATATTTTGACAGAGTGAAGAAAGCACAAAACAATTGTATATAGTTAAATTTAACCAACTATATTTTGAGTGCATATATAGTATAAGACTATCACTGACAAATAACTATTATGGATTTCGAGTCCTATTTCATCCTAGGCTGGCTAAATTCAAGGAAAACTGTGTTTGCATACTAGTCTATTTTATCCCTTTTTCCTTGGTATTTAATTGCACGTACATATCACTTTTCAAAACATTTATCATCTCTAGCACAACCCTGATGATATGTATGTGCCATTAAATATCATCCTAGGCTGGCTAAATTCAAAGAAAATCGTGTTTGCATACTAGTCTATTTTATCCCTCTTTCCATGTATTTAATGGCACGTACATATCTCTTTTCAAAACATTTATCATCTCCAGCACAATCCTAATGATGTGGATAATCAAGAGTTCTCAAAAATCCAAAGGAAGATGCCTATCTTTGTGTGTGTTCATATTCATCAACGTTAGTCATGCCATTTGGTTGCCTCATTCTACATAAATCTACGTTCTGCTTTGTAGCATTTCAAGTGTGCATGTGTCCACATTCGGTAATCTACAAATCTTGTCATCAACAAGCTGTGAATCATTACTTTACATGCAAACATTCAGATTCTAAATTCTAGAAGATACATAGCAGTGGAAATCCAAATCAACTACAATTAATTCATTACTTATTCTACAAAAGAGAACATATAGAACTCAACTCTAAGGTTCTCAATATTGCACAAAACTTTCCCTCAATCCATATATTTCCGTCAAGAAATTGTAGACCATCACGACTGTAGATAAAGCATTCAGCATCTTAAATTTGAGTAATATTTGAACACATAAAATATAGTACAACTAGTATGTTACTTCAGCCTACTTATGAGAATATGTCGATCACATTAGATGACATTGAATTATATTGAAACCCAATGCCTAATTAAAGCCCTAATTTTACCAATCTCCCTTGTAATTCATCCAACCAAATATCTAATTAAAACCCTAACTCTATCGATCTCCCTTATAATTCATCTAAACCTAATTAAAGCCCTATCCAAAAAATCGTCGGGATGGATAAAGAGCAGAACCAAAAACAAAATAAATAAAAAAATTGTTCGGGAAGAGAGTCAACCTGCCTGGGATCTCGTCGGGATGGTTTTATTCTCGTTGAGATGGCTTGTGAACTCTTCGGGATAGCCTACCAACTGTTCGGACAGGGAGAAAATTATTTGAAGAAAAGAATGAAGGTTCTGGAAAGAACAAAGTGGTCGAAAAGAGGGCAAACTTGCCTGCAATATCGTCGGGATAGCGTAAGATCTCGTCGAAGTGGCCACCTGCTGGTCAGTAGAGCGGAGAGTATTTGAGGGGGAAAAGAAGGGTTTGAGAAAGAAAGGAGGAAAATTTTTTAGGGAAAAGTAAGGAGGGTTTTGGAACACTTTTCTATTCAGTACATGAGTTGTAGCAACCTTAATTTGGATTAATTTGGAACGTTACTAAAGCATACCTACATAATAATAAAAATTAAAAATTAAAATAAAATATATCAGGAACGCTTTTTAGTATTTGGAACACTTTTATTCCATGCTAGAACCTAGGTACAAAAATAAGCGTTCCAGATTAAAAAAAGTCTAGTGTTCCAAATTGACCATTTTGGTGTAGTGTGAATTGATTTGTCAAGAGTGCGCCACGGCGGGCCACTATCATTATCATTATCAAGAGTGCGCCACGACGGGCCACTATCAAGCATTATCAGGGTACTTGTCAAGAGTGCACCACTACGGGTCACTGCCGTGTCATGTGTAGCAGGTCAAGTTATCAAGTCAAGTTATCATGTCAGGAGTGCACCACGGCGGGCCACTATCAAGCATGTCAGGTATATCATGTCAAGTTCACTGTCAAATTATCATGTCAAGTTCATTGTCAAGAGTGCACCACTACGGGTCACTGTCGTGTCATGTGTAGCAGGTCAGGTTATCAGGTCAAGTTATCATGTCAGGAGTGCACCACGACTCAAGTTATGAATCGGGCCGGGCCGGGCCGGCCCGCAGCCCACATTGGGCGGTTCGAACCGGGCTCGGGCCAAGCCCGGACCGGACCGGAGCTGACAGCGGGCCGGGCCTGGCCCGGCCCGGTCGGGAAAATCCAAGCCCAGCCCGGCCCACAGGACCGGCGGAGGAGGGGCTGGGCCGGGCCGGTTCGGGCCAGCGGGCCGGGCCGGGTCCGGGCTTCGGTCGGGCCGGTCCGGGCTTGGGTTGGGTTTTGAATGTTTTTTTTTTTTTTTGAAAAATTTGATAAAAAGTTTATGTTAAAAATTCATAGTAAATAATTGATGTTAAAATATATTGTAAGTGTATTAAGTGTTAAAATTTCATTATAAATTATTTATCCTAATATATTATTTTAGTTTACCTTCTAAAATGGGTTGAAATAATAGTTGTAATGAAGAGATGGCAGAAGTATTATTACTAGCATTATCAAAAGAAACAGAAAATATTTTTTGGTGAATATCATATTCACGCACGTGTTCTATAATAGCGCTTGCTATTATGGAGCCTGTGTGTGGAAATTCTAATATCTTTAGACAGATGATGCGTTTTTGCAACACCCATTGTGAATCTATGTAATGTGTTGTGATACAAATGTAAGCATAATTTTGCTTACTTGTCCAAATATCAGAAGTAATGGCTATTTGACTAACATGCAAAAAACTTTCTTTTAAAGCCTCTTTTTTTTCATGAAAAAGTCTAATAGCCTCTTTTCTAGCGGCGCCTCTAGGCACTTTACTAAAACAAGGATTTAAAGAAGATGTGACATAATCATATAAATTATCACTTTCACCCGCAGTGAAAGGAAGTTCATCAGAAATCAAATATTTTGTAAACTCAGTTTTATGCCGAGCGGCAGAATAAGAAAACGTACCCATGTTCGATCCCGTGCTACCTCCACCAAAATTTATTTGAGTTTGAGATGCAGAAATTGTGTCCCTCCCGTAACAGGTCTCGTAGTGTCTTGAAATTGTACCCGTGCCACCTCCAGTCTTCCATTTGTATATGTTGGCACATTTCTTGCACTGTGCCGCGTACGCAATTGGATTTCCTTTCGGATCTAAAACAAGAGAATTATCGGGATTAGTTTGATAAAGAATAGTAAAAAATTTCCAATACTTTGATTTCTTCTTTCTTTTTGGCACATTCTGATTGGAACTCGCAATTTCTGGAGGGGATCCTACTAAATCTTCAGGAATATCATCAGGAATAGGATTTTGCTCAAAATAAGTACTAAAATATTCATAAGAATTTCCGGCATCACCGGTAGGTGGGTTAGAACCTTCTCCGGCCATTATAAAAAATTAATATAAAAGAGAGGGAGAGAAGAAAAATACACCGAAAAAAAAATTCCCGAAAAAAAAAGAGCAAGTAAAAGAGAGGGAGAGAGAGTAAGAAAAATACAAACAAATTTTGTTCAAACAATATAATTTTTTTTGAATTTTTAAGAGAGAAAGAGAAGAAAAAATATTAAATCGGACGCCGGATTTCGGAGTTGAGCCTTGAGCGGGGTTGGGAGCTTCTTCGCAAATTGATGGAAATTTAATAAAAATTGTATGAAGATTGAATGAGTGAGTTGTGTTAGAAATATGGATTTTATGGGCTATTTATAGAATTTTTTTCATGCCAAATGACCCCCTCTACCCTCAAAATATAGTTGTTGGAGTGGTTTTTTGGTCATTTTCTTGAAAAATGACCAAAATACCCCTCTAACGTTATTATAACAGCTATATTATGGGGGTATTTTGGTAAAATACCCCCCTGAAATTCAAAAAAAAAAAAAAAAAATTCAGTCAGCCGGTTCAGACCGGGCCAGACCGGGCCGGGCCGGTTCGGGCCAACCGGGCCGGGCCAACCGGGCCGGGCCAACCGGGCCGACCGTTTAAAAAAAAAAAAAAAAAAATTTCCAGCCGGTCCGGGCTGGGCCGGGCTTGGGCTCGAAGGGGGGGGCCCGACCCGGACCACTTGGCTCTTCGGGCTGGGCCGGTCCGAGTTTTTTGGCGGGCCGGGCCGGGCTAACAGGAGGTCGGGCCGGGCGGGCTCGGGCCGGGCACCGGGCCGCCCGGCCCATTTAACACCTTGAACCACGACGGGCCACTATCAAGCATGTCAGGTATATCATGTCAAGTTCACTGTCAAATTATCATGTCAAGTTCATTGTCAAGAGTGCACCACTACGGGTCACTGTCGTGTCATGTTACTCAAGTACAATTATCATTTCAATCATGTCAATCAAATCGTGATTTATCAAGTTTAGGACAAAAGGCGTAAGAATATAAAATGGGCATAAAAATATACAATAGGGATAAATGTGTACTCCGTAGGAACTCAAGTTACAAAAAGAGCCACAAGACTTGGATATACTAAAATAAACCAAATATAAAATACAGGACATGACAGAGCCACGCGGCTCGGGCAAGGCTGGCTCATGCGGCAGGATTAATCAGATGCATACGGCTGAATTATGGGGTTCATGCGGCTCAGGAAATCCGAGTCCATGCGGCTCAGGACGGGTCGGGGTACATGCGGCCCGAGATGATACGAGTTCATGCGGCTCAGGAATGTGGCGCATATGCGGCCAGCGGGAGATGGGTCATATGCGGCTGGGAGAGACTAGTCCTCATGCGGTTGGGAACGAGTCTGCCTTATGCGGCTCGAGGAGAACCAGTCTATGGGGCTGAGTTCAATTGAAGCCCTATGCGGCTGAACAAGGGCGGTTCATATGCGGCTGGGGACGTTCAAGTCCATGCGGCTGGAAGGATAAGGAATCTTATGCGGCTGGAAGAACTTCCCATGCGGCTGATGTCACGCCCCAGATCCAGAATACTGGAGAGCGGGGGCAGACATAGCCAGCTACGTATAATGAAATGGAATCCACGTCACTATACGGTCACGGCTGTCTAGATATATAAGGGTTTAACTACAATCCATCAGTCTCCTATGGTCATGAACAAGCCTATTGTCTCAATCACAAACAAGTAGTAACAGTTACAAGATGTCAGAGCACCAAATATACAATAGTAAGGCGTCCCATACATTACATATTCGGATGATCATGAAGCTAGTCATACAAAATGTTAGGACTAGCAAGAGTTTTAGTCAATACATGATCAACCCTAGGATTTGTCAATCATGTTACAGCCCGTAGGCAGACAGTAAATAAGGTACAATACGAGCTAACACGTGCTCGCCGGCTAAACGCCTCAAAAGAATAATTTTACAAATAAAGTGGGAGGACAAAAGAAACCCACTCGTTGCCCTGGTTACGCCTGGTGGTCACCATCGGGCTGGAAGACAGGTGGATCCTCTAGTGCTGCTCCGATATCTGGCCACACAAAACCAGCTGGGTCAGACCCCAGAAGAGCAAGTGCCACAAAGGAGGCTTCACTTAGGAACTAAAACCAGCATATCACAAATAAATAGTTAAGGTAATTAAAAGATACTGATAATAACTGAGATAACAATAATATATTGAGCAAGGAGAAACCATTCAAGTAGTCAGACTACAACCCTTAAACCAAACAAAGACCGGGGTTGCAATCCTTCGCCTGAATAGAAACCCGCCTCAATTACTATTGATAAGGTAACAAGACAATAAACGAAGAGAAGACACATAACTACTCCGGAAGCCAGGTTACAACCCTTAAACCAAACAAGGACCGGGGTTGTAACCCTTCGCCTGAACAGAACTGGACCCCTGATCTTTATTGTTAAGGCCATTATAAATAATCATGGTATTGAAGTAAGGTAAAACATGACGAGCATGACAGGGGTTGCAATAAGACAATAAACGAAGAGAGGACACAGAACTGCTCCGGGAGCCAGGTTACAACCCTTAAACCAAACAAGGACCGGGGTTATAACCCTTCGCCTGAACAGAACTGGACCCCTGATCGTTATTGTTAAGTCAAGCATCAATAATCGTGTCATGTCACAATCTTGCACAGGATCAGGATAAGACTAAGCTGGAATAAGGTACATCCAATCAATCACGGCCAAGCAAAGAGTACGGCTTGATACTTTAACTAACTAGGGTTATCACAGGCCTAGTTACTAGCAAGATGCAACGAGATTATCCCAACAACCACAAGCCCTGCAGACCATCCGGTTATCCAGGTCGAATATCCGTTTAGGAAGAATGCAACACATGACTGTGTGCTGGAAATGTGCCCTACTCGTCGGTAGGCTACAAGTCCACTGAATGCGCCCAGATAACGGGATTGCCTGTAGCTGGAAATCTCTTCATGACTACTGAATCATTCTAGTTAATTAGCCTTAGTCAATTTCAGTAGGTATCCCTGACCGTGGTACTCAGGGGTTCCCGTCCTAGACATGATGCAAGACAGTACTAGTTTATTTGTACAAACACAATCGCCCACGGTGTCCAGATCTTTCATACTTGTCATGTCAGACTAGCTGTCGTAACAGCAGTTTACTTGCCAAGAGTGCGCCACAGCGGGCCACTATCGTGTTCTATTCTTATAATATCATAAATAAGAGAAACTTGCATAAAATAACTAGTGACATATTCTTGAAGCCAAGGAAAAGATCTACAACTTTCATGTTTTGAGTTTTTTTAAGATTCTAGCTACAAAACAACTTAAATAGACAAAAACAGTAAAATAGAGCAATTTCGACGCATGGGATTCCTGCACAAATCGGCGCATGGGATTCCTGCACAAATCGGCGCATGGGATTCCTGTGCAAATTGGCGCATGGGATTCCTGCACAAATCGACGGATGGGATTCCTGCGCAAATCGGCGTATGGGATTCCTGCGCAATCGGCGCATGGGAACTCACGTTGCGTCTTCAGTACATGCGCGTAGGGAACCTACGCGCATGACACGCTCGGAGTTAAGGGATGCGTTGCCGAGATTTCACGGCGCATGGCCTCCCGGCGCATGGCCTCCCGGGCGCATGGGGTTCCCGGCGCATGGGGTTCATCGTCCCCAAACAGCAAGTTCAGCCATGAAAGTTCTGAAAACTTGTAATAGCCATAACTTACTCATCCTAAGTCGAAATCAAGCGAAACAAAAGCTAAAACTGAAGGAAATTGAATTCTCTACAGCATAGAACCATTAGTTTTTGGAAATACCAAGTTTTTAGAGATCAAAACCAAGAAAACTAAACAAGAAGGAACTTAAAACTTTAGATCTACAAAAATATAACCATAAAAATGGAAAATGCCAAGTTCTAAAGTATCTTAAATCAAATAAGGAAGAGAATGGAACAATAAAACTTTTGGATCCATCATGAAGCAAGTTTGCACTTGCCTAGCTCTCTTTCCTGGTAGGTGAAAGAGTAAATGGTGGAGAAGAAGAAGTGAAGGAGAAGAATAAATGAAGAGAGAGAGAGTTAGGTGGAAATATAAATGAGGGTGGTGGTGGTAGGTGGGGGTTTTTCTTTTGGTTCATGATGAACCCAAAAGCAAACCAAACCAAGCTAAGCCGAACCAAGCTATGCCATATCCAATGACACGCCAAAATAACCATGCAGGAAAATACGCAATACGAGTCAAGAATACGTACACGTATACCAAGATACGTAATACGAACTATAGGCATTACAACTGAGCTCAAACGAGTCTCATGCGGCTGGGAAGGCCATGCGGCCAGAGGCTTGCCGCATGAGGATTCATGCGGTCAAGTACTGCCTATGCGGCTGAACTGTGCTTCTTCTCCAAATTTCCGAGAAGAAGTACAATAAGAAGCCATGGCTGCCAGGATGCATAAAACCTCCATCCGGAGTCTAAATCCGGACTTCCATAGGTCAAAATGGGGTAGAACGAGCTACTCTACAACATGGAACCATCAAAACTTGAAAATAATAAAGTTTAATAGATCAAAACCCATGAAAACCGAAATTGCTTTAAGTTAGATCTACAACAATCTAGCCATCAAAATAGAAAACTCTAAGTTCTAAACATGCTTAGAATGTGACAATAAAGAGAATGGAACAAACAAAATAGAAATCGTCCAACATTCGGCAAGGTGTACTTGCCTCTCTCTAATGGCTAGGGTTTAGTAAAAAAAGAAAATGAATGATGGTGAATGAGGAGGGAGAGAGAAAAAGTGGCTTATATAACAAGCTCAAGTGATCTCCACCATTCATTCCTTTCCACTCAATCTAAACCATACACCTCATCTCATGAGAAACCAAACCAAACCAAGTCAAAGTGGAACCGAACCAAATAAAACCAAATCTAAGTTAAACCAAGTCATGAAATCCTATACTTAGGAAATTTTAAAATATCACGCAAATCGATAAATACGAAATACGACTCAGATAAACACGTGTCCGTATAAAATATCGATACAGTGAGACGGGTCTCACAAAATCGATGATGCTAACGGGATGTATGCTTGTCACTAAGATCAAGAACTTGGGATAATATATCAACCTAGAGAAGTTAACTCTAAGTCCATAAGTTCACACTAAGTAGAGAAAAGATAAAGTTCTAAGAAAGAGATAGAATATATTTCATGCCATGCAAAACACAACGATGAAAACTTTGGTGGCGGTACATCATGTCTCGGAGAATTTGGTGCCTATGGGATGCTAAATCAGAACGTACGGTTTCGAGGAAAAGGACCCTTGCACGAATAGGAATGATTATGTGATTTGATAATGGTTACGCTATGTAATTTACTTCATACATATTAAACTGTTCATACATTCGCATGGTCAAGGACGACTTATGCACAAGGTGAGCTTTCCTCGAGACGGTACCCGGGGCCCTGGGACTGTCACGCCCCAGAACAAGAATACTGGAGAGCGGGGGCAGACATAGCCAGCTACGTATAATGAAATGGAAACCATCTCACCATACGGTCACGGCTGTCTAGATATATGAGGGTTTATCTACAATCCATCAGTCTCTTAAGGTCAAGAACAAGCCTAGTGTCTCAATCACAAGTAAGCAGATAAATGTTACAAGATGTAAGATCACCAAATATACAATAGTAAGGCGTCCCAAACATTACATATTCAACTGATCATGAAGCTAGTCGTTACAAAATATGAGGACTAGCAAGAGTTTTAGTCATACATGATCAACCCTAGGTTGCCAATCATGTTACAGCCCGTAGGCAGACAGTAAGTAAAATCTACACGAGCTAACACTTGTTCGGCGGCTAAACGCCTCAAAAGAATAATTTTACAATAGAGTGGGAGAGCAAAATAAACCCACTCGTTGCCCTGGTTACGCCTGGTGTTCACCATCGGGCTGGAAAACCGGTAGATCCTCTGGAGCTGCTCTGGTATCTGGCCATACAAAATCAGCTGGGTCAGACCCCAGAAAGAGCAAGTGCCACAAAAGAGGCTTCACTTAGGAACTAAAACCAGCAATTAGCACAAAACATAATTATATAATAAGAGACATTAATTTAAGTAAAGCATGACAGGTGGATATAAAAGACAATTTTGTACCGAATCAATAAAAGACAGAACATATGGAAAAGCATAACAGGATGATATACGATGAGATAACCATGGGACTATTCAGATAACCAGGTTACAACCAGTAAACCAAACAAGGACCGGGGTTGTAACCCTTCGTCTGAACAGAACTTAGAATTCTCACCATTTATCGGTAAAATAAGTACAAGCATTCTGGTCATCCAATAATCTGGAACAGGATTATGGCAAGACTAGACTGGTTAGACTCCATCCAATCATTCAACCACGGCCAAGCAAGAGTACGGCTTGATACTTTAACTAACTAGGGTTATCACAGGCCTAATTACTAGCAAGATGCAATAAGATTATTCCACAGCCACAAGCCCTGCAGACCATCCAGGCTATCCGGACGCAATCAGGAATTGAATTCAAGTGGGTACATCGTCCAGGAAACGCATGTACCCTTAGGTGACTTAGAGGGTGCAACACATGACAGTGTGCTGGAAATGTGCCCTACTCGACGGCAGGCTACAGATCCCAAGTGGGGCGCCCAGATAACGGGATTGCCTGTAGCTGGGAAATCTCGTCATGACTAATGTATTAATCTAGTTATTAGCCTTAGTCCATTTCAATGGATACTCCTGACCGTGGTACTCAGGAGTCCCCTCCTAGACATGATGCAAGACAGGACTGGATTATTTGTACAAGCACAATCGCCCACGGTGTCTAGGATTAATTATACAGGTCATGTCATGTCAGGTAGCCGTCGCAACAGCTGTTCAAGATAATCATGTCAGGTTTATCATGTCAAGTGTACTAGTCAGGAGCGCGCCACGATGGGCCACTATCAGGTCATGCTAATCATGTCAGGAGTGCACCACCACGGGTCACTGTCGTGTCAAGTCAGGTTACTTGTCAGGAGTGCACCACTAAGGGTCACTATCAATTTATGTACAATTATTATTTCAATCATGCCAATCAATTCGTGATTATCAAGTTCAGAATAAAAGGCATAAGGACATAAAATAGACGTTGAATATCTAATAAAATATTAATATGCAGGGCTATAGAAGAGCCATGCGGCTAAGGCACATGCGGCCAGGATGGATCTCATGCGGCTGGGAAGGGAACAGCCCATGCGGCTGGATGGTATCAGGCGCATGCGGCTGATAAGGGAAAAGCCCATGCGGCTAAGAAGGAGTTCAGGTCCATGCGGCTGGGAAGTGTAGTATCATGCGGCTGGGTATAGAAGGAGGCGCATGCGGCTGATAGAAGCCCATGCGGCTGGGTCAATATGGCTGCTTATGCGGCATGGAGTGAAGGGTGCATATGCGGCTGATAAGGGACTCAACCTCATGCGGCCAAGAGAAGGGCAAGACACATGCGGCCCAATTAGGTGAGCGCATGCGGCCCGGGTCACTGGAACCCATGCGGCCAAGACAAGAGGGGCGCATGCGGCTCAGGGGGACGAGGGCGCATGCGGTTCAGTAGAAGCCCATGCGGCTCAGGAAATAAAGGATGCATATGTGGCTGGGATTAATCAGGGTCATGCGACCCGGATTAAGAAGTCCATACGGCTGGGTCTGGGGGTTCTCATGCGGCTCGAAGATCAGGGCCTATGCGGTCCGCAAGTGCTAGAGTTCATGCGGCTCAAGGAGATGGGCACATATGCGGCCGATAGGGAATGAGCCCATGCGGCTCAGGAAGTGAGATCCAGCCTATGCGGCTGAGAGTCTCATGCGGCCGAATCACTTGCCGTATGAATTGTCATGCGGTCAAGTCAAGTCTAAGCACAGTTTATCTTCTCCAAATTTCTGAGAGGAAGAACACCATGAGAGCCAAGTTCTCAAGCTCCACAACTCCATCATCCGGAGCCCAAATCCGAACTTCTATAGGTCAAAATGGGGTAGAACGAAATTCTCTACAACATAGAACCCTCAAAACTCAGAAATAACAAGATTAAGTAGATCAAAACCCAAGAAATCCAAAAATAAAGTAAATATAGATCTACAAGGATCTAGCCATGGAAAGTAAAAATGCCAAGTTCTAAAGTTAGTTAAAATGCTGTAAGGAAGAGAATAAAGCGATAAAATTGGAGTTCCTCCATGAAGCAAGTTGCACTTGCCTAGACCTCTCTCTGGTAGGTAAGAAGTAATGAGGAAGAAAAAGATGAAATTAATGAAGAGAGAGAAAAAGAATGGGTTAATAAATACCAAGGTGGTGGTAGTTAGGGGGGTTCACATTGGTTCATATTGAACCAAAGAAAACCGAGCCAAGCCGAACCAAGCCAAGAAATAACCAAACCAAGATGCAAGCTAAACAAGGAAATCATGCAATACAAGAATAAATACGTACACGTATTCCAGGAATACGTAATACGAACCACATGCATTACAGGGACCGAATCGGCCTAGGAGGAAATTATGAAAATCGTGCTTCGGCGCGAGGCATTGCGAGACCTCTAGTTAGGCTCGCTACCTGGACTGGAGGGCGCATCGCAAGACTACGTAATCGTCCTTCGTGGTGTCGATATCACCAATGACTGCATATAGGATAGATTGCATGCTCACCTATTGTCTTGTGCAGGTGGTAAGTATTATGTGTATCTTGTGCAGGAAAGGAGCACGGGCGTGGTAAGAATGGTTAAAATCGGTTATATTGTTATCGTTTAAAATGTGCCTTCGATATGAACTGCAACTCATATAGTTCTAAATAGAAAGATCACTTCGTATGCCTGAATCCTTAATAAGCAGTGTCGGTTTAGACGAGTGGGTTCATCCCATCCACTAGCAAGTGTGCTAACCCCTAACTCCCCAGGTAACGAGCATGCTGCGGGAGCTCGAGACTAAGTTGGAGCTGAAGAACGGGAGACGGCACGAAGCTCTCCTATTTTGAAGTATTTTGATGCCCAATTCAGACCGAAGGCTTTTGTTCAATGTATAAAGGGGCATGAATGTATGGAACGCCGAGGATTATTTCAAGGCGAGCTTGTCGATAGTTTTCTTTTGTGTTTCAAAGATGTAGCCGCAACGGTATATGTAATGTAACAATGACCTTGTACATATTTTGCAAGTTTATGAATGAAAAGCTAAGTTTCTTCCTATGCTATGTTTTCAACTCTCTGCACTGTTTAATTTTAACGCATCGAGTCAAAAAAAAGGAATTTCTAATTACACATCCTTGCCTTGTGCAAGTCCATGAAAGACTTGCACGGCATCACGTCCCGACCCGTGGGGATCGATTTATATCGAGTCAAGGCGATGGCGACCGATTCGGCGAGTCGGGGCGTGCAAGTTGGTATCAGAGCACGGTTTACACCTCGGACCTTTCAAAATACTTTCTTTAGATGATGCCGTTGCGATTTTTCAAAAACTATGCTTTTCGACATATGCGGCCTGAAATAATCGTTCTATACATATAAGCCCGTAGATATTTTGAGAATACTAACGGGTTTGCTCAATTTTGTAGGAATGACGGAAAGACTGGGTGTCCCCACATTGATTAGCACGGATAGTACCGAAGGCGCGACGCCTAGCGAATCTGCCATGGAGCGACTACTACGCCTCATGGAACTCCAACAATGCCAATCAGAGATGCAGTAACGACAGCTGCAAGAACAGATTCAGGCCCAAGTCAGCGCCCAACAAAAGCAAATGGACGCCCTGACCAGGATCGTGAGCACCATAGCGACGCAACAGAACTCGACGACCGTCATGTCCGAGGAAGAAGTGCAAGCCGAAAAGACAAAACATGTGTCTTCCTCCTCCCTGCTCAAGATGACCAAGTTCAAGAAAATGAACCCGCCTGAATTCAACGGTCGAGTAGAGCCTGACGAAGTCATAGGGTGGCTAGTGAAGATTGAGAGTCTGTTCACTCTCTTCAACATCAAGGGGTCCAAGAAAGTCGGGTGCGCAGCGTTGCAGCTCAACTTGAAGGCCTACGACTGGTGGGAGGCGAAGAAACAGGAACTCCAAGAGTCCAACCCTAACGCCAAGATCTCGTAGGAGACGTTCAAACGGGCCTTCCTCGAGCAATACATCCCTCGTGCCCTTCGTCGACAGAAGGAAGAGGAATTCATGTCCTTGAAGCAAGGAAACTTGTCCGTTGAAGACTACGATGCGAAGTTCGCGAAGCTTACGAAGTTTGCCGGAGCTTTTCTGCCGAACACAGAGGCGTGGTGCGAGCGCTTCCAGCAAGGCCTGAACGAAGATTTGTGTCGGGACGTCATGAACCAGAGATGCCAGACGTACAGGGAATCATATAACGCCGCCCTTGATATGGAGCGGGTCTTCGGTCGAGCGTCGCAGAAGGGCGGATCAAGCATCCGCAACAACTTCAACAAGCGTCTTCACGACGTGGGAGGATCTGGTGCGCCAAAGCGCCAGAACACGTCCGAGTATCGGGGGCCTCAACCAGGCGTACGGTGCCATCGCTGCGGCAAGATGGGACATCTGGCAGTCGATTGCCGAGGAGGATGCTTCAAGTGTGGCCAGCTAGGTCACAAGGCAGTAGATTGTCGCATGGGAAGGGCGAACCAACATCCACCAAGGGACGTCCAGAACCAGAACAGGGCACCTCCCGCCCATGGCGCAAATACGGTGCCCGTGAACCCACAAAATCGCCAAGGGGGGCAAGGCCGAGTCTACGCACTGACTCGGGACGAAGCCTATGCGTCCGACACTGTCGTGACAGGTATACTACTCTATAAAAATATGCCTGCTAGAGTATTGTTCGATTCGGGTGCTACGTATAGTTTCATATCTGTCGACTTTGTAAAAGAAAATAAATTACCTATACAACCTTTAGATATGAATCTTAGCGTTAGCACTCCATCGGGAGTAGACATGCCTGCCACTCACATTTGTAGGGATGGTTATATCTGCATCGGAGGGAGGAATCTATCCTTGGAAGTTATCGTCCTCGATGTCAAGGAGTACGATATAATCCTCAGCATGGATTGGTTGGGTGCATGCTACGCAACGATCGAATGCGCGGAGAAGAGAGTTGTGTTCCGCCTTCCCGGCGAAACCGAGTTCTCCTATTCGTGCGGAGCAGCATCAAAGTCGGCAATGATAATATCGGCGAATTCGGCAAGGCATATGTTGCATTCCGGGTGCAGCGGGTACCTAGCATCAGTTCGAGACACGAGAACGGAGATTGTAAGCACGGCCCAGACTGAAGTCGTGGCAGAATTTCCTGATGTGTTCCTAGACGAATTGCCAGGGATACCGCTAGACCGAGAGATAGAATTCAGCATCGACACCTTCCCGGACACCCGACCGATATCTAAACACTACTAAAATACTCCACTTTACCGACGAAAGTTTAGCGACGGACGGATTCCGTCGCTAATAGCGACCAGTTTCCGACATCTTAGCGACGGATTAGCGACAGACAACATAACATAATTTTTTCCAATTTTAAATGTAAAAATTTGTCGGGTTTCCGTCGCTAAGTCGACGAACGTTAGCGACGGATTCTTTTTCGTCGCTTATTCGTCGCAAATGTTGGCGGCAAAATCTTTAAAACATTGGCGGGAACTTTAGCGACTAACTGGCGACGGATATATCCGTCGGAAAACACCTTTTAATTGGCGACGGTTTAGCGACTAATTTATTCCGTCGCTATTCCGTCGCTAGGTTCTGTGCCCTAACTTAAATTGAACCGACGGGGGGGAATTTTTCATTCCCCCCAAAACTCTCTCTCTCTCTCTCTCGCGGCTCTCTCTCTCTCTCGCGCGCGGCTCTCTCTCTCTCTCTCGCGGCTCTCTCTCTCTACCAGGTATCTCTCTCTCTCTCTCTCTCTCTCTCTCTCTCTTTCTCTAATTTTGGGTTTTGGGGCCGAGGGGGGGGAGTGGGGGGGGGGTCGACTTCGCGGGGGGTGGAGAGGGCGGGGGGGTGGTGAATGGGGTCAGGGGGTCGGGGGGGTGTGGGGAATGGGGGCAGGGGGTGGGGGGGTGGGGAATGAGGGTCGGGGGGTCGGAGGGGTGGGGAATGGGGGCAGGGGGGTCGGGGGGTGGGGGGTGGAGAGGGCAGGGGGGTCGGGGGGGGTGTTGAATGGGGGCAGGAGGGTCGGGGGGGGGGTCGGGAATGGGGGCAGGGGGGTCGGGGGGCGGGGGGTGGGGGGTGGAGAGGGCAGGGGGGTCGGGGGGGTGGGGAATGGGGGCAGGGGGGTCGGGGGGGGTGGGTAATGGAGAGGGCAGGGGGGTCGGAGGGGGGGGGGGTGTTGAATGGGGCAGGGGGGTCGGGGGGGTGGGGAATGGGTTGCATTCCCCGATACGGATACGGTTTGGCATGTCCCGATCCTAAGAAATAATACTATTTCATTTAATTTAATTTCATTTAATTTCAAAACTACTAAGAAATAATACTTAAAACACTTAAAATTATGCCTAAATGTATAAATTATATGTTTTTAAATGTAAATAATTTATTAATAATTATTTGTTTTCCAATACCAAAAAAATCCGATACTTCGATTTGATACCGCCGATACTACCGATATCGCCGATACCAATACTAGATTGCTTAGACTTATATTGCAAGGTAACTAGATACAAGTTATGATACAATGTAAATGCAAGTATACATGTTAGCTAGATAGCTTAGACTTATATTGCAATCTCCTATTCACACGAGTATTGATATCGCCGATGCCAATACTCGTAGGAATATATAGTCCGATACCGATTCCGATACCGATACTTTGAACCTTGATTTAAATACATGTTAGTATAGTATCTTCACATATATGTTAAGAGTATATACATGATTAGCAAGGTAACTAGATACAAGTTATGATACAATGTAAATGCAAGTATACATGTTAGCTAGATAGCTTAGACTTATATTGCAATCTCCTATTCACACGAGTATTGATATCGCCGATGCCAATACTCGTAGGAATATATAGTCCGATACCGATTCCGATACCGATACTTTGAATCTTGATTTAAATACATGTTAGTATAGTGTCTTCACATATATGTTAAGAGTATATACATGATTAGCAAGGTAACTAGATACAAGTTATGATACAATGTAAATGCAAGTATACATGTTAGCTAGATAGCTTAGACTTATATTGCAATCTCCTATTCACACGAGTATTGATATCGCCGATGCCAATACTCGTAGGAATATATAGTCCGATACCGATTCCGATACCGATACTTTGAACCTTGATTTAAATACATGTTAGTATAGTGTCTTCACATATATGTTAAGAGTATATACATGATTAGCAAGGTAACTAGATACAAGTTATGATACAATGTAAATGCAAGTATACATGTTAGCTAGATAGCTTAGACTTATATTGCAATCTCCTATTCACACGAGTATTGATATCGCCGATACCAATACTCGTAGGAATAGTCCGATACCGATATACATTGTAGAGCTCTGTTTTGCTATTCTGGACATGTTGTGACCTGTGCTGTTCTAAATAGGAGCCAGACACACTCCTGAGACAGGGGAGTATGTATAGTGATGTGGATTCTTACTAACTTATCATGTGAACCCATTTATGGGCCCTTCATTGAACCTTCTCATGTGCAACTTTCAGTCCATTTACAGTTCCCTATATTGTACTCTACATCACCTAGTTCACTTATATCTAACATTCTAACCCTAATCCAAATTTATGAGTATCGGTATCGGGCTATTCTTATGTTTAGTTTGTCTTACGATACAGATTTTCACATCCAAATTGAGGATGAGTCGTTATTTTGTTGATCGTACATGGATGTACAAACGGCAACACGAGAGTAGAATTGGTGTGAGTGACGATTTTCAGGCAGGCGTGGAAGTATTTCTTAATTATGCAATGAGCAAAGCTCAGTACATGGACGGTAACAAAATTAAGTGTCCATGTGTTAAATGTCACAATAGACGTTACGAAGAAGTGGTGACTGTGAGAGATCATTTGACCCGTAAGGGTTTCGTACGTAATTACGGCCTGTGGTCATCGCAAGGTGAACTATATTCGGAAAGACAGGCTGCGGAAGCTGCTACTTATGCTTTTGATGATAATGCTGCAACGGATGTCATCGAAGACCACGGATGCTCTGTTGATTATGGAGATCTGCAGAACCTTGCACGAGATATGGTGTATGATACGGCAGGGCCTAATTTTGATCCGGAGGATCCTAATCCCGAGGCGAAGGAGTTCTATGACATGTTTCAGGACGCAGATACTTCTCTATATCCTGGTTGTGAGACTCATTTCGCACTGTCAGTGACGATGCGGTTGTTGAACATAAAGTCTGATTTTAACTTGCCACAAGCTTGCTATAATCGGATCACAGAAGTAATCAAGGAGGTGTTACCGAAGGAATCAAAAGAGCTGCCAAAAAACTTCTACAAGTCAAAGATGATGGTCCGACAACTGGGACTGGGGTACGAGAAGATAGATTGTTGTCGCAACGGATGCATGTTGTACTACAAAGAGAATTGCGTATCAGAAAGTTGCAGCTTCTGTAATGCGGATCGTTACAAGCCAGTACAGGAAAAAGGAAAGTCGACTAGAAAACGACGTCCTTACAAGTATATGCATTACTTGTCGATCACGAAGCGCTTGCAGAGGATGTATATGTCTCTAAATACAGCAGAACACATGACGTGGCACAGCGAAGAACGCATAAAGGACGAAGGAGAATTGTCACATCCTTCGGATGGAGAGGCGTGGAAACATTTTGATTTGTGTCATCCAGATTTTGCTGCAGAGCCTAGAAATGTACGCCTGGCGCTATGTGCTGATGGCTTCGCCCCTTTCGGACAGTCGGATACTCGGGCAAATTATCCGGGAAAACTACCATGGCCCCTACCTCAATTTTTCTGAGGTGCCTCAGAACATGCAGTACGTCTGGCTCGAGGAGATGAAGGTATATATATATCTTTTGGTTAATTATTAATTATTCTTTAATCCACTAATTTTTTAATTACGTGATAATTTAATTTGTATGTCAGACGACGTTCTGGTGGCCCCCCCATCGCGAGGAGTTGATTCGCAAGGCCTACAAAGCCGCCGTCGGGAAGAAGATACGGGATGCGGTGTACGACGTTCGTACGGCGCATTCGAGGAAGAAGTGGCTCCGGGAGGAGTACTACGAGCAGATGTTGGATAAGATGAATACTGCTCAGTACAGGGAGAAATCAGAGAAAGCGAAGGCGAGCAGACAGGCCGCTGGTCTGCATACGGGAGGTTCAAAGCCCCATGCAGCGACGCGTGCAGATTTGGTGAGATATCGCAGATTCATTTCACTATTAAATTCGGTACTATTAGTATATGTAGTTAATTAAATTCGACGTATATTTCGTATGCAGGCACAACGGGCGGTAAAGGAGGGGAGAGAGCCGGAGTCGGTCACCGCCTACGATGTATTCCTGCATACACACAAGAGGCGGGCAGACGGGAGCTTCGTCGACGCGAGGGCCCAGACGACTGATGTAAGTAATTACGTTTATGAGATTTATATTAGAAATATAATTATTGTTAACTTAATTACGTGAACGTAGGATTCAAATTATAACTTAGGGAAACATAGGATTTAGATTATAACTTAGGAAAACTTATAGTATAAACACATTCATTGGATAGGCTGCATATCGTGAGGCCCTTAGTCAGATTGAGCCCCCTGCCGAGGTTGTCGGCGAAACGACGCCCACCCAGGCGCCCTCTTCTATGGCCGCTCGCTACGACGACGTGTTCGTAGAGTCTGTCGGCGGCTTTAATAAAGGGCGCGTCTACGGCGTAGGTTCCATGGCGGCGTCGTTGCAGGGCGCGACTCCGAGATATCCACCGCCCCCGTCTCCTCCCGCGCCCCCGTCGGACGATATGAGGGCGCAGCTTGCGACTCTCACCTCCGATATGTCGGAAATGTGGAGTCTAATGTCGGATGTGCTGGAGCGCCTTCCGCGTCCTTCTTCTGCTCCCGGTCCAGATCCGTCTGCTCCCGGTACGTCTAGTGCGGTTGCCGGTCCTTCCAACCCTGGACGTTATTCATTTGACCGTTCTGCCGAGGTCCGCCTGGTACCGGATACTGCGCTCATTGGGCTCATGGACTTGATGTCGCCAGAGCAGCTCCGCACGCTTCCAGAGCATGTGTTGTCCCAGGTGCCGGCGTACATGGTGGAAGAGTACATCCGCAGAGCCGAGGCGGCGCCGAGACGACTACGCGATCCATCTCAATGATATTTGTACTGTTTTTGGATATTTGTACTATTTTTGGATTTTGAATTCTGGATATTTTGGAAGCGTACATGAATGTTTGGATATTATGAATTTGTGTATTTGTGTTTGGATATTTGTACATAGATGTTTGGATATTTCTGTTTGATATTGGATATTATGAATTTGGATATTTGGATATTTGTTGATCGTACATGGATGTTTGGATATTGGATATTATGAATATGTGTAATATTTACGAAAAGGAAATAGAATGTTTCTGTAATTTTTTTTAATTAATGTTGCATTTAGCGATGGACTAGCGACTAACTAGCGACGGATATATCTTTTAGCGACCGATGAGCGACTAACTAGCGACGGCAAATCCGTCGCTAACTGGGTTATATAAATATTTACAGTTACCGACGGACGAGCGACGGAATATCCGTCGCTAACTGGGTGATATAAATATTTTGCAGTTAGCGACCACCTAGCGACTACCTAGTGACGGCGAATCCGTCGCTAACTGGTTGAAATAAATTTGCAGGTAGCGACGAGCTAGCGACGGAACTTCCGTCGCTAACTAGAACATTAGCGACGGAATATCGACTACCTAGCGACGGCAAATCCGTCGACATGGTTCTGGAAATATGGTAGGTTTCCAGAGACTTAGCGACGGATAGTGGGTCGCTAATCCGTCGCTAATCTGTCGAGGATGACGACGGACTAGCGACGGCTTAGCGACCCATTATCCGTCGACATGGTTCTGGAAATATGGAAGCTTTCCAGAACCAGGCCGACGCCCTACCCGTCGCTAATCCGTCGCTATAACGTCGAGGTTAACGACGGAATGGCGACGGAATAGCGACTGATTTTGCGTATCAGGAACCTCTCTGATACGCTTTTACCGACCTATTTACGACGGCTTAGCGACGGATATTTTAATATTATATGGCATGTAAACCGACGGGAACAAGTCGCTAATCCGTCGCTAAACCATTGAAAGGCAACCGTCGGTAATCAGTCGCTAGTCCGTCGGTTAATCATTTGTCCGACGGCTTAGCGACGGACAAATTTTAGCGACGACGTATTTCCCGACGGCCATTTTCATCAAATATCCGTCGCTATTCCGTCGGTAATTTATGTTACCGACGGATGAGCGACGGATGTGGCCGTCGCTAAAGTTGGTTATTTTGGTAGTGAAAGCACCTTATCGAATGGCACCGGCAGAGCTGAAGGAACTGAAGGCACAACTACAAGAGTTACTAGATCGCGGATATATTTGCCCTAGTGTCTCCCCGTAGGGTGCCCCAGTGTTGTTTGTGAGGAAGAAGGTTGGATCGATGCGGCTGTGCATCGATTATCGGGAACTCAACAAAGTTACGGTACGAAACAAGTATCCGTTACCGAGGATAGACGATTTGTTTGACCAGCTGCAAGGGGCGACGGTGTTTTCCAAGATTGATCTTCGCTCAGGCTACCATCAATTGAAGATCAAGTCCGAGGATGTGCCGAAGTCCGCCTTCCGAACTCGATATGGTCACTACGAATTTCTGGTCATGCCCTTTGGCTTGACCAACGCTCCTGTCGCATTCATGGATCTAATGAACCGGGTGTTCCGACCGTTCATAGACAAATTTGTCGTCGTATTCATCGATGGCATTCTCATATATTCAAAGAGCAAGGACGAGCACGTGGAACATTTGAAGACGGTGCTACAGACTCTGCGAGAACACCAACTTTACACCAAGCTAAGCAAGTGCGAGTTCTGGATGAGCAGCATGACGTTCCTCGGGCACGTTGTCTCAGCGGAAGGCGTTACGGTGGACCCAAAGAATATTGAAGCAATAGTCGAATGGAAGCGGCCTACCTCAGCAGGCGACATCCATAGTTTCCTCGGCTTGGCAGGCTACTACCGTAGATTCGTGAAATATTTTGCCAAAATTGCGTCGCCTCTGACTCGCCTCACCCAGAAGGGAGTCGCATTCGAGTGGAACGACGCCTGCGAATCGAGCTTCCAAGAGTTGAAGAAACGGCTCATCTCAGCGCCGATCCTTGCACTTCCAGACGGGCCAGAAGGGTTTCAGATATTTAGCGATGCATCGCGGACGGGTTTGGGATGCGTGCTTATGCAAAGGGATAAGGTGATTTCGTTTGCTTCGAGACAATTGAAACAACACGAGAAAAATTATCCTACGCATGATCTTGAGTTAGCGGCCATTGTGTTCGCGTTGAAGCTATGGCGGCACTATCTTTATGGTGTAGCTTGCCGCATCTATACGGACCACAAGAGCCTCAAATACATCTTCACTCAACGGGACCTGAACTTATGGCATCGGCGTTGGCTCGAACTCATCAAAGACTATGATCTGACTATCGAGTACACGCCAGGTAAGGGGAACATTGTGGCAGACGCGCTGAGTAGAATGTTTGCAGGGTACTTGTCTATCAACCGTAACATACAGCAAGACTTGGCGGAGATGGGTATCGAACTCCGAATCCGTTATCGTGGAGCACGATTGGCCCAATTGTACCTTGAGTCGAGCTTGCACAACAAAATAAAGACCGCACAGGAGGACGACCCATTCCTGAAGAAGATGCGCGAGCTGATTTTGACGGGAAAGGCGACCGACTTTATGGTGGACGAGGGTGGAATGACGTGGATGAAGGGGATGATATGCGTGCCGGACCATGCTGAACTTAGAAAGGAGATTCTGACGGAGGCCCATTATGCGAAGTACTCGTTGCACCCCGGGAGTACCAAAATGTATACGGACCTGCGCACGACCTTTTGGTGGCACGGCATGAAGAAAGACGTGGCGACGTTCGTGTCACAGTGTATGGCCTGTCAACGGGTGAAGGCCGAGCATCAAAGACCAGGCGGGGAGCTACAGAACCTCGACATTCCAGTATGGAAGTGGAACGACATCTCTATGGATTTCATCATGGGCCTTCCGAAGACGTCGCGGGGGAATGATGCGATTTGGGTCATTGTCGATCGTTTGACTAAATCCGCTCATTTCATCGCTATTAAAGCATCGTGGAGCGTCGATCGGTTAGCTCAGATTTATCTCGACGAGATCGTCAGACTGCACGGGGTACCGGCCACAATCATTTCGGACAGAGACGGGCGATTCTTGTCACGTTTCTGGACGAGTCTACAGGCGGCGCTGGATACTAAGTTGAACCTTAGCTCCGCGTACCACCCGCAAACCGATGGCCAGACAGAAAGAGTGAATCAGATCCTGGAGGATATGCTACGTCTGTGCGCGATAGATTTGAAGACTAGCTGGGACACGCACTTGCCGCTCGCGGAGTTCGCATACAACAACAGTTACCAATCGAGCATCCAAATGGCTCCCTACGAGGCACTTTACGGAAGGAAGTGTCGATCTCCGATTTGCTGGGATGAAGTCGGGGAGCGACAGGTGCTCGGGCCAGAACTAGTCGAATAAGCCGTCGAGAAGGTCCGCATGATTCGAGATAGGCTCCGCATTGCTCAGAGTCGACAAAAGAGTTATACAGATACTCGTCGATGACCGTTAGAGTTCTTTGTTGGGGACCATGTGTTTCTGAAGGTGATGCCGATGCGGGACGTCATGCGATTCGGGGTAAAGGGCAAGCTGAGTCCAAGATTCGTAGGGCCCTTCAAAATCCTCGAAAGAGTGGCGACCGTTGCTTACCGGATCGCGCTACCTCCTGTCCTGGCCGAAGTGCACGACGTCTTCTATGTCTTCCAACTTCGGAAGTACGTGCATGACCCAAGTCATGTGGTTAGTTTCGATCAGTTGGAGCTACGTGCCGATCTATCATACTCAGAGGAGCCCGTGCGAATTTTGGACCGTAAAGAAAAGATCCTGCGGAGCCGATCGATGTCCTTGGTTCGCGTACTCTGGTGCAACCATTCCGTCGAGGAGTCGACGTGGGAGCTAGAGGCGGAGATGAGGGAGAAGTACCCTTCACTTTTCGCCGACGAAGGTCAGACCCTTATTCTTAAGTTTCGGGACGAAACTTTTTCTTAGTGGTATATTATGTAGTGCCCCGCTCCCGTTGGGGCGAAACACTATATAATAGGCTCGTGCCAAGTCAGACATGGTCGGGAACATAGATGGCTAGTCTGACTCGGTGTAATGCCCGTGATTCGTATTACGTATTCTGTATACGTGTACGTATCTCAGACCCGTATTTCGACTTGTCCTAGTTAGCTAGTCTTGGGTTCTTGTATTGGCTCGGTTTGGTCTGGCTTGGTTCGGGTTGGGCTTGTATTGGTTTAGCATGAACCCCTACCTACCACCATTACCATTTATTAACCCCCAACCCCTTCTCTCTCTTCATTAATATCCTCTTCTTCCCCACCATTAATTCTTCACCTACCAGAGAGAGGGAGAGAGAGGTCTAGGCAAGTGCATCTTGCTTCATGGAGGAACCCAAATTTTATTGTTCCATTCTCTTCCTTGCAGCATTTTAACTTACTTTAGTACTTGGCATAGCCACTTTCCATGGCTAAATTCTTGTAGATCTAAGTTTATTTTTATTTTCGGAATTCTTGGGTTTTGATCTACTTAATCTTGTTATTTTTATGTTTTGATGGTTCCATGTTGTAGAATATTTCATTCTGCCCCATTTTGACCTAAGGAAGTTTGGATTTGGACTCTGGATGAAAGATTCATGGAGTTTGGGAGCCATGGCTTGAAGGGTTCTTCTTCTCGGAAGGATGAAGAAGAAGAACAGTTCATAGCCGAATGAACTTAGTCGCATAGCTTTATGCAGCAAGTTTTATTCCTGACCGCATAAGCCTTGCTGAGTTACTTGGCCGCATGGCCTATGCCGCAGGAACTCAATTCTCCCAGCCGTATGAAGATTTAATCCTAGCCGCATGAGGCCCAGTCCTAACTGAGCCGCATGGGCTTTTGAGTCCAGGCCGTATGACCCGATTTATTCTAACCGTATATGCTCACCACCCTCTCCTGGCCGCATAGGCTCATGACCAGTCTGGCCGCATAAGGCTTTGCATCTTCAGCCGCATGAAGTCTTCTATATTCCCGCCGTATGGACCCATCTCCGCCAGCCGCATGAGATCCTGAACCTTATAAGCCGCATGAACTTATTTCCGCCAGCCGCAGGAGTACCCTTGCCCTCCTGGCCGCATGTGTCTTGCCCTTCTCTTGGCCGCATGAGTTCGATTTATTCCAGCCGTATGAGAATCCCTCTCCTGCGAGCCGCATGGGTCCTTAGTTCCCCCGACCCGCATGAATCTCTCCCCAGCCGCATGAACCCGACTCCTTCCCCAGCCGCATGAGATCCATCCTGGCCGCATGTGCCTTAGCCGCATGGCTCTTCTATAGCCCTGTATATTGATATTTTATTAGATATTTAACGTCCATTTTATATCCTTACGCCTTTTGTCCTGAACTTGATAATCCCAAAATTATTTATTATGTTTGGAATGATAATTGAACATGCATGATAGTGGCCCGCCGTGGTACACTTCTGACTTGATAACCTGACCTGATAACTTGACCTGCTGTACATGACACGACAGTGACCCGTAGTGGTGCACTCCTGACAAGTACCCTGACAATGCTTGATAGTGGCCCGTCGTGGCGCACTCTTGACAAATCATCTCATTGGCCTGGACACCGTGGATGATTGTGCTTGTACAAACTACTAGTCCGGTTGTGTCTTGCATCATGTCTAGGGCATGATCCCTGAGTACCACGGTCAGAGATTCATACTGAATCTGGCTAGATTAATGACTAGATTGATCAAATAGTTCATGGAGAATTTTCCAGTTACCTGTTGCCCCTTTGGTCCCGGCCTTATATATATATATACTTGGGATTTGTTGCTATCCGTCGAGATGAGCGCACTTCCAGCCCGCCGTCGAGTGTGGTACCTTAGGACACATGTATCTTACTACATTGTGTCTGCTATATCTTGCTATCTTTTTCTTTTTTTTGCTGGGATCACTCAGGTAGTAACAAACAGGTAACCGGACTTGGAATTCTCATTGCATTTTCCTAGTAACTAGGCCTGTGATAACCCTAGTTAGTTAAAGTATCAAGCCGTACTTATTGTTTGGCTGTGATTGTTGGATGCGGTTCAATCTGTCTAGTCCTGTCTTGATCCTATTCAAGATTGTTACATATCTTGATTTCTTATATTTACCTTGCCGATAAATGGTGGGAGAAGCCAAGTTCCGTTCAGACGAAGGGTTACAACCCCGGTCCTTGTTTGATTTACGGGTTGTAACCTGGTTATCTGAATAGTCACATGGTTATCTCATCATATATCATCCTGTCATGCTCTTCCATATGTCTTGTCTTTTATTGATCCTGTACAAGATTGTCTTTTATATTTACCTGTCATGCTCTTTCTTAAATTACTGTCTCTTATTTTGTAATTATATTGTTGTGCTAATTGCTGGTTTTAGTTCCTAAGTGAAGCCTCCTTTGTGGCACTTGCTCTTTCTGGAGTCTGACCCAGCTAGTTTTGTATGGCCAGATACCGGAGCAGCAGCAAAGTATCTACCTGCTTTCCAGCCCGATGGTGACCGCCAGGCGTAACCAGGGCAACGAGTGGGTTTCTTTTTGTTCTCCCACTTTATTGTAAAATTATTCTTTTGAGGCGTTTAGCCGCCGAGCCAGTGTTAGCTCGTGTACATTCTTACTTACTGTCTGCCTACGGGCTGTAACATGATTGGCAACTCGAGGTTGATCATGTATGACTTAACTCTTGCTAGTCCTCACATTTTGTAAGACTAGCTTCATGATCATCTGGATATGTAATGTTTGGGACGCCTTACAATTGTATATTTGGTGATCTTACATCTTGTAACTCTATTTACTTGCTTGTGATTGAGACACTAGGCTTGTTATTGACCCTAAGAGACTGATGGCTTGTAGATAAACCCTCATATATCTAGACAGCCGTGACCGTATAGTGGAGTGGATTCCATTTCATTATACGTAGCTGGCTATGTCTGCCCCCGCTCTCCAGTATTCTGGTTCTGGGGCGTGACACTCGGCGACGAGTTTGGTATACAAAAACTACGGCATCAATAAAATCGATTTGGACGAGTGATATGAGTACCGTTCCAACTAATGGATCGACTACTGTTGGAATAAGTCCTAGATGCGGTAGGCGGCGTCTTGGCGAAGGAACTCTAAAGGGAGCGACGCAACCCGTCTGCCGTTGGTTTTATTGGTTTTCTTGGCTTTCTGAACGAATTGTTGCGTGGATTTGATAGTGTGCTTTCGCGTCGATTTCTGAATGCGTCTTTGGGAATTTCGAAGGAAGGATTGAAGGAAGGGTTCTAATTCGATGCTCGTGCCATTGCAGGAGTTCGTGTAACTGACACTTGACCGTCGCGAAGCGTTCTCCTACTCTCGGCGCAATCTCTTTAGGTGGGTGGTTCTTCGGCCCCTTCTTTTCTACTCCTTCCCGCCAACTAAATTCTTAAAGTTCAACGTTCAAATCGATGATGCTAACGGGATGTATGCTTGCCACTAAGATCAAGAGCTTGGGATAATATATCAACCTAGAGAAGTTAACTCTAAGTCCATAAGTTCACACTAAGTAGAGAAAAAATAAAGTTCTAAGAAAGAGATAGAATATATTTCATGCCATGCAAAACACAACGATGAAAACTTTGGTGGCGGTACATCATGCCTCGAAGAATTTGGTGCCTACGGGATGCTAAATCAGAACGTACGGTTTCGGGGAAAAGGACCCTTGCACGAATAGGAATGATTATGTGATTTGATAATGGTTACGCTATGCAATTTACTTCATACATATTAAACTGTTCATACATTCGCATGGTCAAGGATGACTTGTGCACAAGGTGAGCTTTCCTCGAGACGGTACCCGGGGCCCTGGGACCGAATCGGCCTAGGAGAAAATTATGGAAATCGTGCTTCGGCGCGAGGCATTGCGAGACCTCCAGTTAGGCTCGCTACCTGGACTGGAGGACGCGTCGCAAGGCTACGTAATCGTCCTTCGTGGTGTCGATATCACCAATGACCGCATATAGGATAGATTGCATGCTCACCTATTATCTTGTGCAGGTGGTAAGTATTATGTGTATCTTGTGCAGGAAAGGAGCACGGTCGTGGTAAGAATGGTTAAAATCGGTTATATTGTTATCGTTTAAAATGTGCCTTCGATATGAACTGTAACTCATATAGTTCTAAATAGAAAGATCACTTCGTATGCCTGAATCCTTAATAAGCAGTGTCGGTTTAGACGAGTGGGTTCGTCCCATCCACTAGCAAGTGTGCTAACCCCCAACTCCCCAGGTAACGAGCGTGCTGCGGGAGCTCGAGACTAAGCTGGAGCTGAAGAACGGGAGGCGGCACGAAGCTCTCCTATTTTGAAGTATTTTGATGCCCAATTCAGACCGAAGGCTTTTGTTCAATGTATAAAGGGGCATGAATGTATGGAACGCCGAGGATTATTTCAAGGCGAGCTTGTCGATAGTTTTCTTTTGTGTTTCAAAGATGTAGCCGCAACGGCATATGTAATGTAACAATGACCTTGCACATATTTTGCAAGTTTATGAATGAAAAGCTAAGTTTCTTCCTATGCTATGTTTTCAACTCTCTGCACTGTTTAATTTCAACGCGTCGAGTCAAAAAAAAAAAGGAATTTCCAATTACACATCCTTGCCTTGTGCAAGTCCATGAAAGACTTGCACGGCATCACCTCCCGACCCGTGCAGATCGATTTATATCGAGTCAAGGCGATGGCGACCGATTCGGCGAGTCGGGACGTGACAAACACTGCTATGGGTTCCAAATTTGCATCAAATCTGTATTGTGATAATATTTATTGGACTCAAAGTTTGATGCTAAACTATTTTAGGATTTGTTATGATCTAAAATATGGTTTATCAACTTATATATATGCGTTAAGGGTGGAGGCACAACAAGGAACACAAAATGAAAGATTCAGGGTATTCGTCCACAGAAATAAGTCCGTAATTTGCTCTTAGAATTCGTCATTCGAGACAATGGGAAGAGAAAATATGTTCGAAGAACCGTCTCTCTCTTCTCTTTTAGGGAGATCGCTACGCCTAGAATGAGTGATTCAAGTTGTAGTGTTTTTTTTTTTTTTTAGTTTGGTGATGGAGTTGAATATTTGGACAAATAGTTCAACATAGTTTATTCGATCTTCAATTAATCTTTTGAAAAAGTTATAAATGTTTGAATTTGTCCAGATGGCACGGTCATAAAAAATATTGTGTTTGATCTGGCTTGTTGTTCTTACTAGATAATAGTTTGTTAACTTTGGGTTAGTAGACGTAGTTCCCGCTACGATCAGTTTAAGACACGAATCAGAGCACTTCCTAGGTGCTATTATGTCCCAACAACACTTATTTTCATATACTTTTTACAACACTGCTATTTGACCTGCGGACAGACTGATCCTCTCCCATTGACCGGTCAACGGCGTGAATTCCATGCTAACATGGGGGCCAATAGGGGAGTGCCATGAAGACGGACAGGCTGGCCCGCCCATTGGCCCGCCTGCGAAGAAAAAATCATTTCCGTACTTTTTATTCTTGACGGTACATATCCAAATCCCCATATGTCAAAATTTAGTGGATTGATTGAAGCTACTGCACGCTGAGTCAGAAAGAACATGAGCATTAGGAAGATTGATTAGCTTTACACATCTTATCCAACAACCATAGCCCTAACTTGGTGGAGCTAAGAGGGAGGCCACTGGGTAGTACATTTAAACTGATTTATTTATTCCTCAAATTGAAAACATTTACAAATTGAAAGTATCAAATAACAAAAAAAATAATAATCTACGCATATGAATGCAAGTATTTCATTAAGAAGGAGTTTATAGCATATGAATGCAAGTATTTCAGAATTTTGGTGCAAGGAAAGTATGACTTCAATGTAACATATATTAGGTTGAAATGGAATATATATAATATGATCGTCATTAAGTTTGATGTTAAAACTATGATCAGCAAATTTTTTTCTTATAGATTTCAATGCAAGTTGAGAGCACCAGATGCGTAGATGATCAGCAAACAAATAAGCCAAATAATCAGAGGAAAATTCACCGAGTGCCAAGATGACAGTGCAAGAAGTAAAAAACAAAAAGAAAAAAAAAAAAAAGAAAGCGCCCACCGTGGGGCTCGAACCCACGACCACAAGGTTAAGAGCCTTGCGCTCTACCAACTGAGCTAGACGGGCTTAGTTGCTGCTACTTAAATCTAGGACTATATTAACCGACTAATCAGTAGCTAGCATACTTGATATGCGGAGAAGAAAGAGAGTTCATTGTTGGTACGTCAGCGGGAAATGGGAATGTCGTGGTCGCAGAGGAGCAATGCGAATGGGGATCTTCCACTCTCCCTCCTCCTCCTCTTCTCTATGGTTCTTCCTTTTCTTCTTTCTCCCGCCATTTCTTCTCCCCCTCCCCCCCACACAAACCCTAACCCTAATTCTTCCCTCGTCTTCTCTTCTTGCGCAGGCGATGGTGTTGGTGCTCGCCACTGCCGCCTTCTTCCTCGAACACATCCGGAAGATCGGTTGCAAGCACTCGTAAGCGCCCCCTCTTTCTCTTTCTAAACTCTTTTTTTTTTCTTCCTCCATATAGATGTCTACTAATTCTTCCATCTCCTCTCAATTTCAGGATCGGGAGGACCGCCGCTTCCGATGCATTCTTCGAGGATCCCAACTCTTCCAACAAGGTCAACAGAAACATACTCGATTTCTTTCTCTGCTTCATCAAATGCCAATGCATGCTTTTTTGTTTCCTAGACCTTAAATTTTTTATTTTACTTTAAAAAAGACTTCTTTTTAGGGGTAGGGTTTCTGAGGAGAACACATCAGAAGCTGTGGCATTGTAATTGTTTGCTCAAACGGTGAGAACGATCGGGTTGGTTGACGTTTGTTTGGACCTTCAATTGGTGGTCTTACTAGTCATTGCATCAATGGCAGAAAATCATAGGAGCTGGTGTTTATGTGACCTAGGTTACAAATCAGGGCCTGTTTGTTAAGAATAGTGCCATAATTGTATAGTCTCCAACAATGTCACTTTTTACTCGAAGCCAACAATGCCATCTCTTTTATCCATATAATTCTACACCAGTCAAACTTCATTACGGATTCGATGACTAAAGGATTTTCCTTGCACTTAGATACTAAAAAGGTACTGTTCTGTGTTATCTCAACTTTCTTTTATATCATTATGGAGATCCAAAACACAAGTCACAATCAAATTTCATTAAAATGTACCTAATTGGGATCTTTACGGTGCTGCTGACTGTAGGTTAATATATTCTTTGCTATTTAAGTTATTCCTCAGACTAATTCAAACAAGGCACATATTAACCTGTGAGTTCCTGATTGTTTTAAACTATTTACCAGGTCCCATGCCCTACCTTATACGACCCCGCTGAGAAATACATGTCTTTGATAATCCCTGCATTTAATGAAGAGGATAGACTTCCAGGAGCTCTCGCTGAGACCATGGAGTAAGTTCAAAATTATTTGTTGGTGAATCATTTATTTTAGACAATTAGACTGCAATTTTTATCCCTTTGTCTAATTTAAGTAAAATTTTAGAGAAACATGAAATAAGGCATATCTATCGACAAAGAGAAAATTTGAAATTTGTAATGAGATATTTAGTTCAATGGGTGCATTCTCACTTCATCATTTGTCTATTTGACATGGATGTTATCACTGTATGATAAGGGTGCTTGGACATTCAAACAATGACCAGGTTATTTCCTGAATCAGCTATCTACCATATGATCTCTTTTCTAAACTAGGAACCATGGACACTATAAAAACTGTTGTCATGTCTGTTTCGTGTTGAACGTGTAGCATTAGAGACTCCAAATACAAATAACAAACCAAAATAGGTGTCATGTCATTGTCCCTGTGTCTATAACGTGTCATGTCCTATTTGTTTCCGTTCAACATAGCCTCGAACTGTTTCACTTAAGTTCCAACTTTGTTTAGTCAGGTCTTTTCCCTGTACTGCATCTGTGGAAAAAGTAATGTATTATAAGTATTTCTTGTGGATTGGCATAATTTTACTTGATCATATTTTGTCCATAACACGATATTGAATAGGGGTGCAACTCGAGCGGGTTGGGTCGGGCTTGAGGTCAACCCGAGCCCAACCTGATGAATCATAAGCCTAGCCCGAGCCCACGTTTGACCCGACCTCGGGTTCAACATATGACGCCCAATACCAAGCGTGGAGGATCGGGTTGGTTTGGGTACATCGGGTTTATCGGGCTCTAATATAATATTTGAAATAATTTTAAACAAAAGTAGTATTAAACACATAATCAAATAGCAATGAAGCCTTGATCATTACAAAATACAGACTGAAATAGGATTTAGGACAAGGAATTGAAGAGTTTGGATGGAAAAATTTAGGATTTAAACTTTTTATTTAAGTATATATATATATATATATATATATATATATATATATATATATATATATATTTTGGAATCAGGTAAATTGTTTCTGGAATCGCTCCCACTGGGATTCGAACTCCTGACCACTCAGGCCGCATGCATCTCTCTTAACCACTAGGCTAGAGGTCATTTGCATATATATATATATATATATATATATATATATATATATATATATAAGCCGGGTTTCGGGTTCTTCGGATAACCCGATACATGAACCCGGGTCCCGAGCCCAACCCGATTTTTGATCGGGTTCAAATATTTTAACTGAAACCCGAATCCGAGTATCTTCAATCCTAACCTAACCCATTAACGAGTTTATCCGATCGGGCTCGGGTTTAGCCTGCACGAGTTGCACCCCTAATATTGAATATTAATATATGACGATGCAATTTACATATGTAGCACATGTACTCCAAATACTAAGGGGGCTCTTTGGGTTCGCGGAAGTGGCGCGGAGTAAAAAATATAGAAGTAGAGAATTTGCGTGCGCATTGCGTAGCATACTTTATAAGTTTCTTCGTTTGGATGGTTGTTGAAGTGAGTTGAAAAGTGTAACTTTTTGTAGTTTTGGTGTTTGGTTTATAATGATGTGGTAGTTGAGAAATATGGTTTTCACTTTTTAATAGGGTAAGGTTACCCCCAACTAGTAATATGATTTTTTTTTTTGTATGGATTAAAATTTAAGTATTAGATATTATTATTATTGAATTATTAAATAAACTATTAATTTTAATCCCACATATTGAATAATAATAATAATAATAATAATAATAATTATTATTATTATTATTATTATTATTAAATAACACATCACTCTACTACCAAACCCCTCCACTCACCACAACAGCACCCTCACTTTTAAGCCATAATCTTACTTTTAATTCCTCAAGAACACGTCTCCGATGCCTCTCTAATTTCTCTCTTTTCAAGCCATTCCAAAGCTCACTCCACACCACTCTTCACTCACCCTCCCAAACTATCCCTCGACTCTTATAATTTTTTTCTCCGAACAGCCGTCCCCATCCGACCGACGCACCCCAATTGTCGATGCACCGCCGTTCTCCAGTGACTCTATCCATGTAGCTCAGCGACGCCACCGCTCCTTGCATCCCGCTCACGGAGGCCCTCGAGAATCCTCGATCCGCCGGTGGACGGCATGTCGGCGGTGCAGATGTTGTCCTTCACAGCAACCCCGACCAGCTTGTGCACCTCCTCCGCGACGGCCATGGCCTCCGTCCCGGCAGGGATTCGAATGTCCGAGGTCGGTTGGTAAGCCGCTGAGCCCCTTCCTTGCAGTTCCGCAAGAGACTTCATCATATTTTTTTTGGAAGTGAAAGGGAGGATCCGAGGGGAGACAGGAACTGCAAACATCTTTTCCTCCTCTTTTTTTCACTTCCTATTTTCTATCTAAACGCCTGAAGTGGACGTTAATGTAAAAAAGTGGTCCACTTCCGTTGTTCTTGGTAGTTCCTGGACGAACCAAACAGCCCCTAACACCAACTTGTTAGATGGTGGAAATAATCAGCACAGTTTGCTGTTGCAGATACACTAAGATCATGGCAATGCAAACTCAGGTTCTTGCATATTCGAATGAGACTACTCTATTGCATACTCCTTTACCCCAATGTTAAAGAAACAGGTATCTAGCTCCCTAAAATATAATATTGTACTCTTGCTACTGCTAGTGTAGCCCTTAAAATCCCTATTCGACTACTCTCCTGAGCTGCAGTCAAAGTGGGGTTCATAATTATTACTTGACCATCTAGATTATTACATTTTTCATAAGCATACTATTGAAGGGAAATGGATGATCTAATTAACATGCTAAGATATGGCTTTCTGTCCTCTGGCACCTTCTTGAACATCCATTTCCAGGACCATTTAGGGTGGGCAAATGTTCTGCTTCCTTACTCAAAGGGTCTTCCATAGAGTCATAAAGATTAGTCCTGGTAGACTTTTATGTTGTTAGGAGGAGAAGGTATCATAAATTAACAAGAAATGTAACAGGTTGATTCTCCTCTTTTTTATTATGGCATTGTTTCTAGTCTATGCATGTTTTAAATGGGAAGAATAAGTCAGGAAATCTGATGTCTCAGTTAGTTCTTTAAGTAGTGCAAACCCCAATTCCTACAACACATGTTAATGGAAATGATGCTAGCCAGTTAATTTTTCCATCTTTGGCATGTACTCTGAATAATTCTTAGCTGTCTTAGTTATGTTTTATGTTCATTACTTGCTGTTTATACTGATTTTCGTGTGTCCGGGCACGACTTGGGTGCGATCGACGGTTGGTGTCGATTGGAATTGATATGATCTTATTAGTAAGAGTACCATATAACTGTGTGGATATATTGTGATATCTTTTGTCATCTCGGACACATAATTAGGTCTATGTGACGATGATGATATACACGATAGGACACACACTCCCTTATCCAGTTTCTCGCTGATACGAACGAGTCGTGTACCGGTTAGGATATCATGACCCTATCTGCTTCATTACAATTGTCTTCTGTTTTTACTTTTCCTACTGTCATCGTATAGTATTCTTTATGCCTGATATGCTCATCTCAACCTTCGGCAAATTTGCCATTTTCCAGTTCCGATTTCAGAACACGTCACAGTTGTGTTTGGAAGAACTAGAGTGAATGTACTTCCTGTTACTACACGGTTAAGTATAAATGGTACTTAGAGTGAGATAGGGAACCTCACACAAGGGGTTACAATCATACAATGTTTGCTACAAATCCACATGACATAGTAATCATGTTTACCAAAATCCGTTCATCTTTGCCTACGGTAGCTGACTGTTTTTAAGTGCCTTCAAATTTTTGTATATGGCATTGGGACTCATATTTATTCAAAATACTGTTCTCTTTGTAGCCATCTCCAGCAACATTGCGTATATGGCATTGGGACCTACTAAATTCTTCTTTTTTGTAGCTATCTCCAGCAACGTTCAGCTGCCGACAAGTCATTTACATATGAGGTATTATTCAGACGAATCACAACATCCTAGACATTCAAAATAATGAGGAAAGTTAACTCTACTTGGTTTTACATATAATACTGATTGTTTGGACATTGATTTGAATCATTAATATTTGCATAGTTATATATCCTGCATAAATATAGAAGTCAAATAGGTCACTGGTGTTCCTAACCACTGGCTGGTTACTTATGTGTGAATATTCTGGGACACTGATGATGGAAAAAAGACATATCAAGTTAGTGGTTTTGACTTACAACATTTCCTACTTGGGCACCAATCCCATGCGATAAAAATAAATTATATACGGATAAAGAAAATTCAGCCGCAAGTGAGAATTGTTTAATTTGCAAACTATTGATGCAAGGATTTGAACTTCTCAAGTTTCTTGTCCATAAAGCTTTCATCATCGTTTGACTGACAGCACTTTCTGTAAGAGGGAACAACCATGCTCTTTATATGCACGACATAAAAATATTGATGTGAATCGACCTATTCGATTCACAAAAGATTTGTAGAAAAGAGAAAGATAATGATCTTTTTGTGAGAAAAGAACAAACTCCCAACTTTGGTGGACGGACAAAGTCTAAATCCTTCTTATTGATACTTGAGAGTTTCTTCTCAATACAAGCATGGAAAATAAAAGATGGCTAACCCTAGTTTATATAGGGAAAAACAAAGGCTTAATTAAGGAAGGGTTATTATTGGTGAAAGACCAAAATAATCCTTCCTGACTAAAATAGGAAAATGACTTATTAAGGAAGGGTTATTATTGGTGAAAGACCAAAATAATCCTTCCTTACTAAAATAGGAAAATGACTATTAAGGAAGGGTTATTATTGGTGAAAGACCAAAATAATCCTTCCTTACTAAAACAGGAAAATGACTAAAATAGAACATAGGCTAAATGATGATAGGTGGGCCTACATCAATACCGCCCCCTAAAAGAGCCACCTTGTCCTCAAGGTGGAAATCTGGGAACTGCGTCTGTTGCTATGGCGGCCTCTTCCTCCGTCGGATCCTCCTTCTCCTTCTCTTCCTCCGTGGTGGTCGTCGTGGGGGGAGGTCCCCTCTCTGGAAGTTGGCGGGATCCGCCATTCCCCCAAAGAAATTGCTGCCTCCGGCGTGCCTCGCTCCTCCTGGCGGTTCCGCTCCTCCCGTCCACGCCGGAACTCCCGCCAAGCCCCTTCCCGGGTCCACGAACCGATCTCCGTAGTTCGCAATCCTCGTCCGACCCCCGAAGGGGGGCCCAAACCATAGGGCTTCTCCCGCATGTGGAGCCGATCCGCCGGGTCCGTACGGGTCGCCGGCGTCCGGCCACGGCCGCTCGCCGGCGGCTCCTCTGGCACCGACCGGCCAGGGGTGGCGGTCGGCGGCCGGCCAGCGAGCGCCCCCAACGGCAGCGGCCCCGCCCGGGCTCGCGCGGTCGGCGGCGAAGCCCCCGCGACCTTCGACCGCCGTCCGGCGCTGTTCGCCGGCCGCCAGGGCCCCGCCCGGCGGCGCGGTGGTGACGGCGGGTGCGGGCCATCGCCTGTTGGCCGGTCCTCCGTGATCTTCGGTCGTTTCCCCCTCCGTTTGAACAAACCCTAGTTGGTCGCCTAGGGTTTGGGTTGTCGCCGTCCCCGTTTGGCTTGTCGACCCGGCACCGGTCACCTTCTTTGAGATGTCTTGCAACAACTTCATCATTGCCGGAATCGACGTCATCTCCTCCCGCATGCTTCGTACCTCGGTCTGGAGATCCTCCTGTGTGGACGCTTGATCTTTGATTGCGGCCTTCAAACTTTCGATCTCGATGTTGAAATCCTCCCGAAGCCCCTGGATCTTCTCCTCGATCGTGTTCCTTGTGCCGGACGCCATGGATCGTAGAGAGCTCTGATACCAATTGATGTGAATCGACCTATTCGATTCACAAAAGATTTGTAGAAAAGAGAAAGATAATGATCTTTTTGTGAGAAAAGAACAAACTCCCAACTTTGGTGGACGGACAAAGTCTAAATCCTTCTTATTGATACTTGAGAGTTTCTTCTCAATACAAGCATGGAAAATAAAAGATGGCTAACCCTAGTTTATATAGGGAAAAACAAAGGCTTAATTAAGGAAGGATTATTATTGGTGAAAGACCAAAATAATCCTTCCTGACTAAAATAGGAAAATGACTTATTAAGGAAGGGTTATTATTGGTGAAAGACCAAAATAATCCTTCCTTACTAAAATAGGAAAATGACTATTAAGGAAGGGTTATTATTGGTGAAAGACCAAAATAATCCTTCCTTACTAAAACAGGAAAATGACTAAAATAGAACATAGGCTAAATGATGATAGGTGGGCCTACATCAAATATGCAATTATGTCTAATCTTCATTTTGTTTTTAGAATGGATGACAGCACTTAAACAGTCCACAGAACAAGTTTTGATGCAAGAACTAAATGTGGAGACATCAAGCATTTATATTTTACAATATTACATGATTTTTTAAATTTTAACTTGAGATAAGGTAAGTTATTAATGGCCGTCCCTGTCCTGGGTACATGAATTGTTTTTTAACCATTGGTATCAATATTTCAAGCAAAATTCGTGTCGGTTCAGACCCTTACTATGAGTATCAGTTTCGGAATGAGGGGGGGGGGGGGGGGGGGGGGGGGGCGTGATTTTTAATAGGTCAATTTCGGAAGTTTTGGCGATTTAAGCTGTTTTGATAATAAAAACTTCATTACAAAACAATGCCACATCTAAAAAAAAATATTAGTACCCAGGTGTGTCTATGCGTATCATTACTTTGTACTGAATGACTTGCTTGTTGGTGTTGCCTTGGTGTTGCCCCCTGTTCTTGGTAATGAAATGATGATGGTATACTTTCTATTCTTTCCCTTGGATTGATTAAGGCAGTGGGACACATAGTCCAGTTATCTGATACATTTTGTTGTATTGTGCGAGTGCTAATGTCATGTTCTGTGAATGCATACTACACGTGATGAATTGGTGATTGTGCAGTTTACCCTCAGATTAATGTATGATTTGATCTGCATCTTTGACCTAAGTTATGTGTGAAATCCGGGGTATAGGAAATTTATTGCAAACTTGATCCTCAAGTACTTTCCACTTCGATGGTCATTATCAATACGGCAATGCTTGAACCCAGGAGTAAGAGAACTAATGGTGGTCTAAGCTTCCAGGAATAGTACCAACCTTTTTTGAGCTACACATAGTTCAAATTTCCAATGTGGAGAAGCCATAAAATTGACTATACATACTTGACCATGTAATCCATAGTTAGCTCTCTTTGTATTGGGCTTCTTAATTTTGTACAGAATTGTCGGTGAACTAGCATATCCTCTAATACATTTGATTGTGATTGCTCTTCTGTAATTTAATTGTGACCTCCATCCACTCAAATTGATTGAATACTGCCTATATAGTTTAAATTATTAATAAAATTGGATTTATTTGTATAAAATTATAAATAATCTAACTGGCTAAGTTGCTGCTGTGCATTATTGATCAATTTTTAATCCAATTCTAAGATTTAACGGTAGGTGGAAAGGAAAATTCTTATCGTATGTTTCAACTTCTGTCCACTTGCTACAGTAAGGAAATTCATCCACCTTGTAATCAGTATTTGCAAGTGTGGCTCTATTTTGCTTCGTGCATAGTATGTTATGGTGATTGCACAAGATGCTGATTGTCCTTTTGCTTCTCATTGGTCATTACCAAATTACTGTCTTCAATATCACTGAATCTCTCATAACCGTTATCTTTTTGTTATAGGTGTTGATAGTTGATGATGGTAGTACGGATAAGACATCAAACATAGCATTTGATTTTGTTAGAACTTACAAGATTGATTGTGTTAGAGTCATTCTTCTTGGAAGAAATCATGGCAAAGGAGAAGCTATAAGAAAAGTAAGTCTTAGCCTTTCATACTTCTCTGCGACCGTGTTCTGATGATATGATTATAGACCGTCGATGAACTTGATATTTGAGGACATCTTTATCTCTTCCTTATGCTGCTAGTTAGCCTAGTTTGATATGTTGTGATTTCATTTCCTGCATTGATTGATCAATGCTTCTTGATTTTGTGAAAGCAATGTTAAACAGGGAATGCTCCATTCTCGTGGTGAACTTCTTTTAATGCTTGATGCTGATGGGGCAACTAAGGTGACTGACCTTGAAAAACTTGAATGCCAGGTATGCCTGAGCGACGAGCGTTTATAACTAGAATATAGTAATATGTGCCCTATCAGTTAGTTGATGATTTTGCTTTCAAAATGCAACAATCTGACTATTTATATACTTTGTTTTCCCAACAGATACATTTATTAGCTAAAAAGAACAAAGAAATTAAGTCATTGGCTGCAACACCAGATTTAACTCAGAAGTTGTCTGATATCGAAGTTGCCGTATTTGGTTCTCGTGCTCACCTTGAGAAGCAGGCTCTTGCAACGGTTTGTTCCGTCTTCTTCTATTTCAAAGTCAATGCTCTTTTCATGTTTTGATTTCTTGTCACAACTACTTTGTCGTCGTCATGATACAACCTTTTCCCATATAATGGGATTGGTTGTGGAGCACGAAGGCTCCATAAATGAGCTGATAATATTTTTATGATTGGCCGTCAAGATGACTTCAACCCTCTATGCTGGTGCCAAATTCCTAGACCAGGTAGTTACAGGCAAGAGAGGGCCTGTAAAATCTATAAGGTGGGTAGGTAAACCTACTTTTTGGTTATGCAGTCTAATCTCATGTGACCAAGGAGCACCGTACAACTTCCCCTAGACTAGAGAGTCTGGTTGAAGAGGTATAGGGAATTACATTCATCTCCGTGGGATATTAAGCTAAAGAGTGAAAAAAAATGATGTTTATATTACTTCTCAACTCCCACTCCTTTACATTTATATTCTTTTATTGTGTTGTACCAGCGGAAGTGGTACCGGAATTTTCTCATGAAGGGGTTCCATCTTGTAGTGTTATTGGCTGCTGGTCCAGGAATTCGTGACACGCAGGTATCTCGTCTATTTGAGATTGACCATTTTCATTTTATCTTGATGATGGCTATTTGGTCTACCAACAGCGTAGCACACCTTAAATAATACAGGGGTTACACATGATGTGGTAGTGAATTACAGTCTGTGTTAAATGGGTATGAACACAGAGCTAAAAGTTACTGATTTTATACTTAACTGTCTCTGACGTTAGATTACCATGTCCATTGCAGTGTGGCTTTAAGATGTTTACAAGGGCTGCTGCTCAGAAGCTTTTTACAAACATTAGGTTAAAGAGGTATTAATTACGCTTGTCATACTCAAATGAGCAATGTTTTGCCTAGTATTGGATGACCCCTTGTCCCTATTCTGTGAATGATAATGTTAACATGCATATATATATATATATATATATATATATATATATAAATATATATATATATATATATATATATAAAAAGCATGACAAATTATAAACCTCTTCCCTGTTTTTGGGGTGACTAATCAGATTGGGACAATCATGTTAAAAGGCTCATATACAGAAGGTTGCCACATGGGGATTTTGGGATATAAGATTAATGAGATCTCATTCACATCCTTGAACAAATTACTCAAGTCAAGGACTGCTCAATCACTAGATGTGCAATGCAGATTATCAATGAAGAATAATTTAATTAAAAGTCGAGCAAAGAGGAGAATGGGGAGAAGGAATTAGTGGCATATTCCTCCTATAGCACTCTGACCTGTGCAAGTAGATTAGTTTTAAGTGTATACATCAACTTGAGACAACCTAATCCCCCCAAAATTCATTTTTAACGTTGCTTAAGCCATGTTTTGTTAACCCCCTTTTCTTGGTTTGATGGGCTGCCTAATTAGACTGACCCACCTTAGGCAGTGCCACCCTGCCTATGCTAGGTTGTGGAATACTGTCCTCATTTTTGGATTTGCCTCTTAAATAGCTCGACTCAAACCACCTACATGTATGGTCCGTGACCATATTCATGGCATGGTTGGACTGAACAGTTGAGTGTGTGAAAGCCCTAAATATTGCAGCCGGTCATTATTATTCAAAGGTTAATCATGATTCAGTTTCCAATTTTTTTTGTAGAGTTTTATCAGTTTTGGCATTGACATATACCAGCTACATGACTGTACCAAACTTTTTTTTTTACTGATGAAAATACAAGGGGACCAACCAAGCAAATGAATAATATAGTTTTAAGTAGCACCTTGATCAACACCTATAACCATGGGTATAATAATTGAGGTACATCATGTCTTTGATCATAAAATATTAGTGGAATCAACCAAATTTGGTCCAACCCCTACCATTTCTTAGGGTAAAAACCAAAGGCCAGTAAAAGGGAGTATGGTATTTGTACTATATTATCAGAAAGAAGGAAAAGAGAGAAGATAATTTCTCAAGTCTCGACTAGAAGATATGTAAGAGGATTAAGAGAAGCTTCTTGATACCATATGTTACCCTACAACGGGAACTGTGAAACGCTTGATGGTTTCAGTTGTTAGTTGTGAAGTTTGTTGAAGTTACCATCCAATATATGATTATGTTATATTTTAGCTGCAACACACTATCAACAATTAGACACCAAACGCATGTTTGAATCTGACTTGTGTGCACATGCAAATCCTCTGAAGCATTCCTGTACCTTAGCTTGAATGGGTTTTACAATATACCAGGCCTAAGCCATGCTGAATGATGGTGGTTACAAGTGCAGTTGGCACTTGGCAGATCAGCAATCTTTAATCAATCTACCCCATGTATGGGAGTGATGATGCATTTATGGTTTCTGTAGTGATGATTGGTAATGTTAATCTTCATATGGTTACAAGAAAATTTTTGGACACCTTATTTGATAAATATAAACTAGTTTATATTTTCTATCTGCTGTCTTTTCAGCCCTATATAAGGCGATCAGAATTGAAAGACTAAATCTGAAGTCTATATTGTTTTTGTTGCTTGGAGTTTTTAATGGTACTGATCCTCACTTAACAAACATTGCTGGATGTGCCTTGTGTCCTTTCTTCTTGACAGTAAGGTGGCACAGGTGCTGTGAGTGTTGTCATTTGTTATTACCATTGGGAAGACTTAATCCAAACTCTCATGCCACTATCAGCTATCTTTTATGTATTTTTGGATTTATACCTCCTTGATGGTCCTTCTATATTCATGCATAGGTTCTTTCTGTGTCACATCTTCTTGACTGACAACTTAGCCAGTACATCCTAGATCTTATTGTTGAAATAGTCGACGACCACTAGTCCGGGTTTGCCAGGATCTCAATCTCGTTCATTGCTTCCAATAACTTGGCAAACTTTCATCCAAAACCTTCAAACAAATCAGTAATTAATTGAGACCAATTTATATTTATTTGATAACCTGGTGCATATCAACTTTGTGCAGGTGGTGTTTTGATGTGGAGCTTGTCTACTTGTGCAAGCATCTAAAAATCTCAATGATTGAAGCATCCGTGAACTGGTCTGAGATACCTGGATCAAAAGTGCGATTGACAAGCATCGTACACATGCTGTTTGAGCTTGTTCTCATTCGCGTAGGCTATGGGCTTGGCATTTGGAAAATTTACACATAACATATAATTACTCCAAGAGATCTGGGAAGGGTCCTCTCTCTCTTTTCCTCTAAGAAAAAAGAAAAAAAAACATACAGTAGGAACAATACAATTGGGAGCCTGTATTGTTTTGTTGAGCTGCAGTCGCCAATTATTGTCAACTTCTTCCCATTAGCATGTATGCAAGAAGATTTTCTTCGGGGCCATTCTTTTTCTTTTTCTAGGAGGTCCAACTTGTTATGAAAAATTGAGAAAGTTTTGTTATACGAAAAACTATGCTATCAAATGGTATGTAAGGCACACTTTCAGTACAAAAGGCCAAAAACTTGAGAACCACAATATCTTGGTTTTCTTGGTAGATAAATCAATTTGTGAATCTGTTGGTGTCAATGTCTGGAGATCATTTCCCAAACTTCATGTGTTTGTTCATTATTGTTTCCTAAAGGTATGTATTTCATATTCTTCATTGAGAAGGAGGGTTGCTTCTAGTGGCCAACAATGTCAACCTGAATTGAGATTCTTAAGTTGTGAAATATACGAGTTCTGCGAACCATTGTAACCTAATCGTCAACAGTTATGTAATTGGTTTTATGTTGCCAATGGGCAAATATAAATTTTTGATAATATCTTCTTTACAGACTTACAGTTGACTCCTCACTTTGAGAAACATGTCCCAGCAGTAGGGCTGTGACATCTTCTTTACATACTCCAGCTGTCTTTCTTCTGTTCATATACTGTGTACTAAACTGGACCTGTTTCCGACTGGACCCAGTCAGATTGACCCTAACCCAAACCTGGTGGAACCAACCTGACTGACTGAGACCCAAATGCGAACCCGATGGGGAGGAGGTTCACGAAAAGGATGGATCATTTATAGCATACTTTATATTCATTTGTAATTAAATATTTTTAAAGTTCGTACTTTTGCAAGTTGATGTATTTTTTTGACTTTTAAATGGAAATGCAATTAGTGAATGCATAACGTAAATTACACGACTCATTTGGGAATACTCAATACTTGTCAAGGGTTTCAATGTTTTGTTTAAGATGCTAAATTTTATACTTTTGCAAGTTGAAAATTGACTGCAAGAGGTTAACGGAGTAATTAAGTGCAATGGCGAGGTTAATGGAGTAATTAAGTGCAGTGGCTCGTAAGTTATGGTAGTAAATTCTATACGAAAGTTAAAAAAAAAAATACATCAACTTGCAAAAGTACGAACTTTGAAGATATTTAAGTACAAGTTATCTAAAGTTTGCTATAGATGATCCATCCTTTCGTGAACCTAATCTCGCCTCCGCATCATCTCTTGTATTGTTTAAGACTCACTATGACGTTTTTGTAACATTCAAAATTTCTAGTTATTACAACCCACAAATACCTTCGCGTCCTTACAGCTGTGGAGTTCGAACTTTTCCATGTTTGGTGTATGCACTGTTTTTCACTTGAGTTACAGACGTAAGGCTAATTCTAAGGGCGTTCCACATTTTGTTAGGGGTTAATCCAATTTTTTTTAAAATTTTTTACAAGTTTGTCATTCCCATTCCTTACTTGGGACTAGTCCAAATTTTTCAGCAAATAGAACTGCAACTAAGTTGTCAGTCCTACATTATGTTAGGACTGCCAAAAACATAAAGTAGAACTGCCAACTTAGTTGCAGTCCTATTTTTAAAGGCGTCTTCTTCTTCGAACCCGGCAATGTCTCGGCTAGGGCCGAGGGCCACAACCTTCGTAAAGGGCCACCACCTCCGCCGCCGCCTCCTCCTCCTCCGCCCACCGTTACTCGTCATCCCTCTCATCCTCCGCGGCCGCCTCCTCCTCCTTCAACGCCTCCTCCGCCTCCGGGGCGGCACAGGAAGCGGACGACGACGCCGGAAATTAGCGGGGACTACTGCTTCTTCTCCATCTCTACTTTTTTTTTAGGATTTTAGGATTTCAGAATTGGAAGAGAGAGAATGAAAATTAGCAAATGAATGTTAATTGAGGGTTTTGGGGAGGGGGGGTGTCACCATCGGTTGTCGTTATACGTATTTTGGTATACGTGTACGTACCCCGGACCCGTATTTCGACTTGTCCTGGCTGGCTAGTCTTGGGTTTTTTTTGCATTGGCATGGGTTAGTTAGCATTTCCTGGTTCATGTGGTTTATCCTGGCCTGGCCTGCATTGGGTTCGGTTGGGTTCGGCTTGGTTGGGCTCGGTTTGGGTTGATATGCAAACCCCTACCTACCACCATCCCTCATTTATTAACCCAACAACCATTCTCTCTCCTCATTCATTACTCATTTACTACTTCTTTTCTTCTTCCTCATTTCTTCACCACCGAGCACCACCATAGGCAAGTGCAACTTGTTTCATGGAGGAACTCAATTTTGTTGTTCCATTGTCTTCCTCACGAGATTCTAAGACACTTTAGTACTTAGCACTTTTAATTTCCATGACTCATTTCATGTAGATCTAAGTTTTAGTATTTTTGATCTTCATGGTTTTGATCTACTGAACTTGGTTGTTTTTGAAAATGGAGAGTTCCATGTGGTGGGGATTTCGATTTTACGCAAGTTTGGTTTTGGAGTGGTTGGATTTCATCGAGTCTTGACCGAGATGGGGCTTTCTTGAGCTCTTGAACTTTTATGCCTGCTTGTCTTGGCCTTGGAGAGAAGATGAAATTTTTACGCACACGTTCTTACGTGCTAGCATAGTGTTTAGTTTTTACGCACATGTTTTACTTGCCAGCGTATCATTTACCCTCTTTAGCACATGTTTCACGTGCCCGCGTATTAATTACCCTTTATGCACACGTTCTCACGTGACCGCGTAATCAATTCTACGCAGAACTGAACCGAGCTCTATGCAGAGGCTAGACTCTCGCCCGCGTAGAGTCTCGTCCGCATGCGGCTTTGCTAGCGTAAAGCACTTGCTCGCGTAGAATCCCCCCCACCTGTTCTCTTGCTCGCGTAGAGCTGCCTATCCTTAGGTCTTGCCCGCGTAGAGGTGTTTTACGCTCGGGGTCTCTTTGGCCTAGCGTAGTCTTGCTCGCGTAGAGACTTTGAGTCCCTATGGCGTACCCCGTTGCCCTTGTACATTCTTACATCTTTTGTCATGAACTTGATAATCACAAATTATTTAATATGTTTGGAATGGTAATTGTACATGGCATGGTATAACAAGTGAATTGACATGACATGACATGATATGACAAGCAAGCATGATGGAAACTATTGAATGCTGTTGCGACAGCTAGCATGACATGATAAGAATGAATGGCCTGGACACCGTGGACGATTGTGTTTGTACAAATGAACTAGTACTGTCTCGCATCATATCTAGGACAGGGACCCCTGAGTACCATGGTCAGGGGTGCCTACTTAAACTGACTAAGACTAATAAATAGAATAATCCAGTAGTCATAAAGAGATTTTCCAGCTACAGGCAATCCCGTTATCTGGGTGCCCCATCATGGGATCTGTAGCCTGCCGTCAAGTAGGGCACATTTCCAGCACACTGTCATGTGTTGCACCCTTCAAGCTACTTAAGGGTACATGCGTTTCCTGGACGATGTACCCACAAGAATTCAACCCCTAAATTGCGTCCGGATAGCCTGGATAGTCTGCAGGACTTGTGGCCGTGGAACAATCTCATTGCATCTTGCTAGTAACTAGGCCTGTGATAACCCTAGTTAGTTAAAGTATCAAGCCGTACTTACTGCTTGGCCGTGATTGATTGGATGGAGTCTAACCCAGTCTAGTCTTGTCCTGATTCTGTACAAGATTGTTACATGACCTAAATGCTTGTGCTTTACTTTGTCGATAAATGGTGAAAAACCAAGTTCCGTTCAGACGAAGGGTTACAACCCCGGTCCTTGTTTGGTTTAAGGGTTGTAACATGGTTATCTGAATAGTCCCATGGTTATCTTATCGTATATCATCATGATTTTCCATATTTTCAGTCTTTATTATATAATTATGTTTTGTGCTAATTGCTGGTTTTAGTTCTTAAGTGAAGCTTCCTTTGTGGCACTTGCTCTTTCTGGGATCTGACCCAGCTGGTTTTGTATGGACAGATACCGGAGTAGCTCCAGAGGATCTCCCTACCTTCCAGCCAGATGGTGACCACCAGGCGTAACCCTGGCAACGAGTGAGTTTTATTTTGCTCTCCCACTCCATTGTAAAAATATTCTTTTGATGGCGTTTAGCCGACGAGCACATGTTAGCTCGATTGCACTTTACTTACTGTCTGCCTACGGGCTGTAACATGATTGACAAATCCTAGGGTTGATCATGTGTGACTGAAACTCTTTCTAGTCTTAACATTTTGTACGACTAGCTTCATGATCATCCAAATATGTAATGTATGGGACGCCTTACTATTGTATATTTGATGCTCTAACATCTTGTAACTGCTATTACTTGCTTGAGATTGAGACAATAGGCTTGTTCATGACCATAAGAGACTGATGACTTGTAGATAAACCCTCATGTATTCTAGACAGCCGTGACCGTATAGCGAGGTGGATTGTACTTCAATATACGTAGATGGATGTGTCTATCACGCCCCATAACCAGAATACTGGAGAGCGGGAGAATGACTCAGCCAGCTACGTATTACGGGTAGATGAATACCGTATAATACGATCAATGCTGTCTAAAAGACGAGGGGGTGCATACTACATGAAAGTCTCACTATGGTCATTTCACATCTATTGTCTCAATCATTCAAATAAGAAACAGAAATAGAGAACATGTAAGATAAAGCAGTAAGGCGTCCCAAACGCTCAGTCAAAATGTTCTTGATATCTGGCTTTACAAAATATAGCCAGATGATGTAGCAAAGTGTACACAATTGTTATCAGCTGCAGTCTGACTTAATTACAATTATGTAAAAGTGAGTATAAGACAATTCGACTAACATGTCGGTGCCAAACGACAAGGTATTAAGTAAATAACAAAAAAAAAGTACTCTACCATATTGAGCCCCCTTTAGAGGGTAAACTTTCTGGTGTTATCCTAAGGGTGTACCAGAAAGGAGTTGTGCTCCTTCATAAATGTATGAAGGAGGGACGGGGTAGTGGCACTTATAGTGGGGAAGTAAGGAACCCACTCGAGTCCTCCTGCGATCATCCCTCTAGTATTGACCATCTTGGAGGTGGAAGTAAGCTGAGTCCTCGGGGACCGGCTCTAAATCTGGCCATGCAAAACCAGAGAGGTTAGACCTCTAATAGCAAGTACCGCAAGGAAGCACGATATGAGGAATTAAAACCAGTAATAAGAGAATATGATAAGTAGATCTCTGCTTGCCACTGGGATTCACATAACATCACGACACTTCGAACCAACCTCCCAACCAAACAAAGACAGAAGTTGGCCCGTCATGCCCTGACATTCTGATCATCTCAGTTAGTTAACAGAGTAGGTACAGTACACAAACAAGTCAACTTAAACGACCATACAACTACTACGGCTTGCTACTGTGAGTTCCAAGTTATCCCAGGAATATGCAATAAGGATTCCTCAGTTCTTACTATGTACGAGCAAGGCTAGTCTACCCAATCAGTCAATTGCGCCAATCATGAATTAGACGAGTCCCAGCGGGACGTCCGTCATCAATATACAATATACAATAAAATAATATAAGCAGATACCACTCCCTGCCCGTGTGGCAGATTTGCTGTATCTGTGGGAACCAGCCGGCCTGTCGGGCACTTAATAGTCCCAAAGAGGGCTGCCATGTAAGAACTCAGGAATCCATTCTCTCCATGCAATCATTATTTTATTTAACTTAATAGCCTCTATGTTGAGTGAAATCCCATGTCGTGGATCATAGTCATTCAGAATGAGTACTTCCGTACAAAGTACGATATGCCCAACTCTACAACGATACCCGTGCGGTTAGGTTGTAGGTCTTACATAGCATAATGCAACACTTAAAACTAACTACGGAATAATCATGTCTTGACCATAAAGTACACATGCTGCTTTGTAAAATAAATAAATAAATTGTAGCCTGCATGTATCTATATGTCAATATTCGGAATTGGCCAATCGATTGCAATAGTTCATAATTAATATGAACGTGTCTCATTCATTCAGTTTAATAAGATGACTAGCCAGTCTCTTAGTTCCAACTAGGAACGCATGATCAATTATTAGTCAAAGTAACAGTCGGGGTCAATTCGTGACAAGGCATGAAAGTCAAACTAGTATTAAGCATGGTCGAGTCTATAACTAGCATAAAATAGTTGGTAATATATTCTTGAAGCCAAGAAAAAGATCTACAACTTTTATGTTGGGAGTTAGAAGAAATTCTAGCCACAATTCAGTCAAAATATGACATATAACAGTCAGAAACAACCAAAATAGGCATTATGCGGCCTATTCTGCGACATGCATGCGGACCAACTGCGACATGTGGCTCATACGGCATATGCGGCCCAACTGCGACACCATATGCGGCTCAACTGCGACATGCGGCCTATGCGGCCCAACCGCGACACCATATGCGGCTCAACTGCGACATGCGGCCTATGCGGCCCAACCGCGACACCATATGCAGCTCAACTGCGACATGTGCCTCATGCGGTCCATTCGCGACACCATATGCGGCCAACTGTGACATGTGCCTCATGCGGCCCATTCGCGACACCATATGCGGCCAACTGCGACATGTGCCTCATGCGGTCCATTCGCGACACCATATGCGGCCAACTGCGACATGTGTCTTATGCGGCCCATTCGCGACACCATATGCGGCTAACTGCGACATGTGCCTCATGCGGCCCATTCGCGACACCATATACGACCAACCGCGACATGTGCCTCATGCAGCCCATTCGCAACACCATATGCGGCTAACTGCGACATGCGTCTCATGCTGCAGATGAACATAGAAATGAACAAAATACTTTTGGCCATAACTTCCACAAAACAAGTCAAAATCTAACTTTTCAAAAGCCAAACTTTGGTAGAATTAAATTCTCTACAACATGGAACCACTTATTTTTGAAAACAACAGAGTTTGATAAATTAAAACCATAAAATCCATATGAAAACTAAAACTTAAAACTTAGATCTAGACCCAACCATCCATGAAAATCAAGAACTTCAAGACCTAACCTTGTAGAGGATGTAACACCCAGTTTTCTGAAATTGGGATATTTTGAAAATTTATTATTTATATTATTAAATAATGGTGATTTAGTCATGTTATGAATTTTGGTAATTTTTAGATAGTTTAAAACTATTTTCTAAGTCACGACTTATGACTTTGTGATTTTACTAGTATAATCCTAGTGTAAACCCAAGAGATTTTATAACCTAGAGACTAACCATGACCATGTAAGCCTAACCATGTGATTAGGATATCAAATTACCACTTTTTAGTCAAAAAGATATTTTGGTAATTTATTAGAATTTATTTGGATTTATGTAATTTATTATTATTTAATTAGTTGATTAGTGTCATGTTAGCTCCTAACCTAGTTTAGCACTAATCTAGAGGTTAGCAACTAACCTAGAAGACTAATGTTAGATGTTAGTTTTATGTTAGAAATATCTAGGTTTGATAAATATCTAGATATGTTACTTTTTAGATATTTTAGAAACCTAGAAATATCTATCCCCTTAGTCAAAACCTTAAGGGCTAAGTTTGCTAGGTGGAAAGGAACCCTAATATCTACCCCTACCCTTCCCATGGCCAGCCACCATACCCCCCCTCTATATAATCACACCCCTTCATCATTCATGCCTCATTTACATTACACCTTAAAACTAGTTTTTCCTACAACTTCACACCCTCACCATTTAATCATTTTGACTCCAAATTGAGCCTAGTTTCTTGCTTTGGACTCCCCTACAATAGAGGATACCAGTTATGACTTTCTAGCAAGGAATTGTGGAGCTTTGGACATTGGAAGTTGAAGGAGGTTTTCATTCAAAAAGGCCTATTATAGAGGATTTTGCACTCAATAGGTAAATATCCCCAAACCTTGTTAATATTATGTTTTATCTTCATGGTTGCATGCATATAGGTATACCCTAGCTGTGGGTCAAGTTTTGTAGGAAATAGGTTTGGTTTGGTGTCCATATCGGACACGTATCTGTGTTTTAATTACAGTGTTTGGTGAAATGCCACTTAGGAATAAAAGTTGTTGTTTTCTAAAACAAATTACACATTTGGGTAGCCCTTAGCATGCTAGACACAAAACCCTAGGACTGAGCACGTTATCGTGTCGTGTCCGTGTCCAAAATGGACACGAACACGCTGTGCACACACAGCTACCCGACACTGTTTTCTCCACGAATTGGACACGTGGACACGTGCCACTTGGCACAGAGGTGGGGGCAACCACTGACAGGCCCCCCCTCGAGTTTCGTGACACCTCGTGTCGTGTCGAATGAGAAATCTGACACGTACTGACCACACACTACACTGCACACAGTGTTAAATATGTACTGACACGACCTTCGTGTCGTGTCTAGACACGACGTGGACACAAAGTGTCAGGCCTAAACCCTAGCCCTAGACCTAGGCTACACCCTGACACAAGCACGACACGTATCGATGCGTGTGTCGTGTCCACGAGGCTCTGTCCTCGCTCCACGAGACCGCACCATGCCCGCGTTCAGTCCCCTGCTGTTCGGTGCTCACGCAGGACACGACACGACACGTGGAGGGGTGACACTTGGTGGACACGAGGGGGCAATGTCTGTGAACATGCCCCCCAAGTTTCGTGTCTTCTAGTGTTGTGTCGGACACGAATTCGTGTGTGCATCGAATTTGCACTGACTGCACACACGAGGAATTTGGGCTCTGATACGGGCTTGGACACGACACTGTACGACACTTGGACACGTTTCAGGCTGTGGGACACCTAGACCAACCCTAGGCGAACCTAGGGACACGACCACGAGACACATGGACACGTGTGTCGTGTTCTACACGCATGTGCATCTCTGCACGACGCTGTGACACTGTAGTGTCTGGAATTTACCCGATTGGGATTTTTCACTCTTGGACACGTCGTGTCGTCTCGTGGTGGACACTTAAGGACACGAGGGACACGAGTATACCTAGGGGCACGTTTACCAACCACTGCACTCGAGTCTTAGTTAGGTTTTTGTGTCGATTTTGGGTTTACCTTTATGTTCAGTAATGAACAATGATCCCTGGTTAATTTCAGTATTTATTTGAGATTCAAATTGATTTGTATGTATATATATACGTATATTTGTGTGTATATATACTGTGTATATATGTATATAAGTATATGTGTGTGTATGTAAGTGTGTGAGTGTGTATATGTATGTATATATGTAGATATGTGTGTGTATATAAATAGGTATAAATATATGTGTGTGTGTGTGTGTGTTGTGTGCCCCATTTCTCAGAATTTCTGAGATTAACTCCCCCCCCCTTGCTGTCAGGACACCCCATCACCCTAACCCTCACACCCTCACACTCTCACTCTCTTTCTACTATATATATATATATATATATATATATATATATATATATATATATATATATATATATATATATATATATATATATATATATATATATATATGTTATGTATATATATATATATATGTTATATTATATATAATTACATATTGATATATATAAATTGGCTATATAATAGTTACATGTATATGGATATATTATATATATGTATTATATGTGGGTATTATATATATAGTTGGGTATATATGTAGGTTATATATAGGTGAGAATATAGGGTATTAGATATATATTGTATAGATGTATGGCTATAGACACCTATATGAGATACCTATACATGGTATCTAGTTACACTAGCCTATAGCCTATGGTTAGTGAGTTTGGAATTAACCATTAGGTCTAGTAGACCTAGTTTGACTAGATAGTTGACCATTGTTGACCATGGTTGACCAGAGTCAACTATAGGTCAACCATGACCAAATTGGCCTAGAAATGACTTGGATGAACATAGAAGGACTATTTGACTAAGGTTTGACTAAATCCTAACTAGATGATTAGGTTAACCATATGGATTATGAGGGTAGTCCTAAGTAGATTAAGATATGTATGGGGTTAAGTGAGATACTTAGAGTTGAGTCATGACTTGAGTTGGAGTATGGGATTAGCTTGATTATAGGATTAAGGTTGGTATTATATGCATGTATTTATGTGTGATATACTTTGTATAGAAAATTGGTTATGCCTTAGCTTTGTGGTATAGAATCTTAGGTATCCTAAGACATGATAGCCTATGATTGGTTTGAGTTAGCCTTATAGAGTTGACCCTTGACCTAATTACCTTATTGACTAGTCTATGATTAACCAAAATCTTAGTTAGTCTAGACTTTGACCTAGTTTGACCAAATTGACTATTCTGACCATTGTTTACTAAACCCTAGATAACTTAACTAGTTTGGCTAGAATGTTTGACCAAGAGTTGACTTTAACCTAGATTAGACTTGTTTAACCTTGTTTGACCTTGTATGACTTAGTTTAACTTCTTGTGACCTAGTATGACTTAATTTGACTTAGTTTGACTGAAGAGTTGACCAAGTTTGACTTTGACCTAGATTGGCTTAGAATTCATATAGATTGCATTGTATCTTATATTTACCTTCATTTTAGACATGTCGTAACTGTATTTCTCTATTTTAGGACATTGTGACCCTGGTACAGACATCTGATATTACACTACTCTTTTCAGAGTATCAGGCGAGTACATTCTCTGATAGTTCTCTCATTTATTTGTCAATTACTGTATTTCAGTTCTAGTTAGTTCTATGTGATTCTCTGTATCAACACATATAGATATTTCTGGATTCATGTATCGACACATACCTTACTTGCTGGCCTCTATTACTGGAGTCATTGGAATCATTCCGGAATCATTTCTGGAATCATCATGTATTGGCCAGATTCATCTCGATTTTTTTGTCGATTTTGGATTCACTTGCTGGGCGGGGAAATATTGAGTAAGACATGTAGACATATCCCAAATCTGGAATCTCCAACTGGAATCTACCGGAAGCATAGCCATCTCTTGCCTGATCAGTGAGAGATGTGCCTGATACCTACAGCCGTTTACATGTCGACCTCGGTATTTTAAAACACACTGTTAGATCATAGTTGGACTCACCCTGGATTCATTGATCACTGTTGGACTCATCTTGTACCGGAAATCATCTGGTATCGGATTATATGGACTGGACTCACACTGGGATTACATTAGACTTATATTGTACTGTCTGGACTCATACATGTTATTCTAGTTCAGTTAGCTTTTATTACCGTCTTCATTGCCATGATTCTTCTCTTGTTTTAGTTACCTTTCTTTTCTTGTATCTTACTGTTTTTCTATGCCATCATTACCTGTATAAAACTGCCATGCTCATCAATAAAACTGTCTATAACTGTTTTATAGTTCTTTGTCATTTACTTGGATTTTCTAGATGAGTTGTACTCGTTCCTGTCCTGATTGGACTTGTTGAAAATATTATAGATGATAATCCTGAGGACATATGCCCTATTTACCATGGACCTGGCGAGGGATTAGCTACCTTTGGTCCCGACTCTCAGGAGTGATTCAGGAGATTAGCTAGTAGACTACTTTAGCTTTCATGTTTTAACTTGTTGTATTAAAGTTAAGATATCATGAGTTTGTATTAAGTTTGTTTGAGATATTGTATTATCTTAGTAGTTAGTTGTTGTTGTCTTTAATTCATTAGGTATAAATTCTGTGTTATCTTTTCGTGCTTTAGACTGTGATTGAGTATATCATACCCTTTACTTGTCCTCCATTCGGAGCTGATATCTGGACAAGTACTTTATATACACTGCATGAGATTAGTTAGCAACCTAGGACATCTTACTACCGCCGACACTGCGACGTAGGCTGGACGTACCCACTTCTCGTGCCCCTATACAGGGTGCGGGTCGTGACAGAGGAAGAGAAGATGAACAACATGGACTAAAAATAAATAGGGATGCATGAAATCCTTCATGGTGTGCAAGATGTACTTGCCTCTCCAAATGGGTGGATGGGAGAGTAATGGAGGAAGAAGAAGAGTAAGAAGAGTAATGGTGAAGTAAATGAAGAGAGAGAAAAGGGGATGGGCTTTAAATGAAGGGGTAGTTGTAGGTGGGGGTTTGTTTTGGTTCATGATGAACCAACATAATTAAACCAATCCAAGCCGAACCCAAAGCAAAGCTAAAGCAGAGTATAAAAGTAGAAAGTAAAATACAGAAATAAAATTGCAGAAAATTAATTAACATAAAATTAAAGGAATTTAAATACAGAATAATGCATGATAAATATTAAATAAATACGTATTCTGGGAACGGAAAGTGACAGTGTCCGTCCCCGTCCTCCAGTATTCTGGTTCTGGGACGTGATAGAGGGGGGGAGGCTAGCCCCAAGCAAAATTGGGACTGTAAAAGTTTCACCAAAGTGGGCTGTCCCATAGTAAGGACTAGCCCCTAGCAATTGTTGGAGTGCTCTTAGAATTAACCCAGACGTAATATTTTAACTTGTAAGTTATAAATGGAACCAAATTAGAAAGGGTTTTTTCTAAGGGCACTACCCTTTTTGCTAGGGGCTAGCCCAAAAATATTTCAAAATATTACAAGTTTGCCATCAATTTTTTTTACTTGGGGCTAGCCCAAGCAAAGGTATAAATACCAACTTTTGTTTTCTTTTTCTCTCTCCCTCTACTCTTTTCTTTTCTCCCTCAACTCTTTTCTTTTCTCCCTCAACTCTAGGTCAAAGAATTTAACCCTAAATTTTTTTCCCAACCTACATTTTTTTTAAATTTTTCTCTCAACTCTAGGTCATTGATTTTTATCCCAAATTTTTCTCTCAACTCTAGGTCATTGACTTCTCTCATTTATTAGTAAGTCATCGAATTAATATATGTTTAATGTTTTGAACATGAATTTCACATATAAAAAGTTGAATTATGTGTTTAATGTAGAAAAATATTGAACATGGAATAACCGGGATCATCAAATGTTGTATACTCTCTTCCCGCCACGTCCGAAGAACACTTTGATGCATCGAAAAAATTGGGTTGTGACACAGAGGACTGTCACCTGTCTGGCAGTCCCGATCATAGATTAGAACTGCCAGAGAGGTGGCAGTCCTTCACATATGTAGGACTGCCAGGGGCCTGACAGTCCTACATATATTTTTTTACGATTCTAAAATTTCGACAAAAAGTGCTAAAACGGAGGTCCAAACATCATTTTTTTACGATTCTAAAATTTCGGAAGGCTGTCTAACTATAAAATAGTTACTTTCAGGCTCCTCAAAGATACGCTCATTTTGCGACAAATCGGACCTAGTTTTGACCTCCCAGTCAAAAGTTATGGCCCTCCAAAGTTTCAACTGACCATAAAATGCACCGGAATGACCATTCTCCGTCTTAATTTACACGGAGAATGGCTATTCCCAGTGTTAAAACGTAGGTGAATGGCCATTCTTCGTGTTAATTTATATGGAAAGAATGACCATTCTCCGTGCTCCGTGCTAAATTACAGAGACTTACAAATAGGACTGCCACACCCCTGGCAGTCCTACATTAAATTAGGACTGCCAGGGTGCTGGCAGTCCTAATTCAATGTAGGACTGCTAGGGGGTGGCAGTCCTGATACTGGATCAGATAGCCATTCTCCGTGCTAAATTACACGGAGAATCCGTGCTAAATTACACGGATAATGGCCATTCTCCGTACTAAATTAAGAGTTTTCAGTTGAGGAGCTCCTCACAGAGTTGATAAGTAGGACTGCCACCCCCTCGCAGTCCTATATTGAATTAGGACTGCCAGGGTGCTGGCAGTCCTAATTCAATGTAGGACTGCTAGGGGGTGGCAGTCCTGATACTGGATTAGATAGCCATTCTCCGTGCTAAATTATACGGAGAATGGCCATTCTCCGTGCTAAATTAAGAGTTTTCAGTTGAGGAGCTCCTCACAGAGTTTGATAAGTAGGACTGCCATCCCCCTGGCAGTCCTACATTGAATTAGGACTGCCAGGGTGCTGGCAGTCCTAATTCAATGTAGGACTGCTAGGGGGTGGCAGTCCTGATACTGGATCAGATAGCCATTCTCCGTGCTAAATTACACGAAGGATGGCCATTCTCCATGCTAAATTACACGGAGAATGGCCATTCTTCGTGCTAAATTAAGAGTTTTCAGTTGAGGAGCTCCTCACAGAGTTTGATAAGTAGGACTGCCACCCCCCTGGCAGTCCTACATTGAATTAGGACTGCCAGGGTGCTGGCAGTCCTAATTCAATGTAGGACTGCTATGGGGGTGCAGTCCTGATACTGGATCAGATAGCCATTCTCCGTGCTAAATTACACGGAGAATGACCATTCTCCGTGCTAAATTACACGAAGAATGGCCATTTTCCGTGCTAAATTAAGAGTTTTCAGTTGAGGAGCTCCTCACATAGTTTGATAAGTAGGACTGCCACCCCCTGGCAGTCCTATACTAAAGTAGGACTGCCAGGGTGCTGGCAGTCCTAACTCAAACTTGCTGTTGCAGCAAGTTTCAGTCAGGACTGCCAGCACCCTGGCAGTCCTACTTTAGTGTAGGACTGCCAAGTGGGTGGCAGTCCTGATACTGATACTTTGTACATAAAAAAAATAATTCATCACAAGTACATAAACAACAATAATTCATCACAACTGCATAAATATTCCACATCCAACTTAAGATTCATCACAATAATTCATCACAATAATCCAACTACAATAATTTATCCCAATAATTCATCACAACTACAATAATTTATCCCAATAATTCATCACAACTACAATAATTCATCACAACTACTTAAGTTTCAAAGATTCCACATCCAAATTAAGTTTCAAACAAGTACATAACCATTCCACATCCAACTTAAGTTTGAAACAAGAAAAATATCCAGATCCAACTATATATCATGCCGGGCCTTTGAACGAGACTCCCTATTATTCATGAAGGGAAAGTCGACCACGTCGTCGATGCGATCAAGCTTGTTGGCGACCGCGACACTAGTGTCACTTTGGCAACCTCTCCGAGCTTCGGGCGCCGGTTCGAAAATTGTTATCGGACGCTCGAGAGGACGTCCCGTACGTTCCTTCTGCTTTGACGCGGTGGGTCGTATTCTTTTATTAGCGGCCGGTGGGATACATGACAACATACAGTTATTAAATAATAGAAACAGAAATAGGACATGCAGTTACCTCCCGCATATGAGATCATGCAGTTACCCACCCCCATATGTCATTACAGTAGGACTGCCAGACATGTGGCAGTCCTAATGTAAATCAAGACTGCCATAGTCCTGGCAGTCATCTTTCAGAAGAGGACTGCCATAGTCCTGACAGTCCTGATTTACATTAGGACTGCCACATGCCTGACAGTCCTACTGTTATGAGACCCGAACTGTCAAAACAAGATGCTAGTTTGTCGTGTTCTAGGGTTAGGGTTTCAACATAAAATGTGGGTTTCTTGTGTTCGAAAATTAGGGAAGAGAACCATAAAGAGATTCTAAACCTATTTTATCAAAACTTTTTCAAGAATTAAAAATATTCTAGGGTTTTGAATAGAATGTACAAAATTCTCGAAGAAATTAGGGAAGAACGTACCTAGATTCCGGTTGCTTTGACTTGCGTGTCATCTCTTCGAATCTACGAAGGTTGTGGAAGAAATCTTGGTGGAGGAATTGGGAGTGGAGTGGTGGAGAAGAAGAAATTAGGGTTTTAGGAGAGGGAGAGGGAGAGAGCTCTTTTTTTCTTCTTGATGAGAGAGAATGTAGAATGACAAATGAAATGAAATGAATGGTTTGGGGGGTTGGACTGCCCCCTAGCAAATTTTGGGTGCCCCCTAGCAAATTCTCCACCTTCTTGGGCTGCCCCCAAGTAAGTGATGCCCCCAAGCAATTTTGGTAGTGCCCTTAGAAAAAACCATTAGAAAGTATGCGGAGAACTTTGTTTGATTCAGAATTCTTTAAAATTCATTATTATGTATTAGTACATTTCTTTTTGTCTTTAATAAAACTAGATGCAAATAAATCAATCAACCTTTTTTTACTATATAATTCCAAATCTATTATACAAAACACAAAGGTTTTTGAATCCTAGGGCTGACTGTGCCAAGATAAAGAGTGGTTGGGATTTAATCTTGGTGAATCAACGGTTGTGGGGTTTTATGGAGAATCCAAAGAGTGGGGTTTGCACTCATAATGGTTGTGGATAAGCATTATTGAGAGTGGAATTTTATGGGGAATGAGCATTATTGAGAGTGTGATTTTATGTGGAATCCAAAGAGTGGGGTTTGCACTCATAATGGTTGTGGATGAGCATTATTGAGAGTGGAATTTTATGGGGAATCCAAAGAAAATTCACATCCAGCAGTGGTTGGGATTTAATATTTTGATGGAGGCCTCATAATTATTATTGTTCGTTTAAAATTGAGGGTCCAAGATTTTGAGGGGGAATACCTTAAATGAACCATGCCCTATGGGCACGGGTTATGACTAGTGCTTCTCTAAAGTAACGAGAATAATCGTTTAAAAAAACAGCATCAGCATCACGTGGTCCGCACATGACGAGATCCGGTCACGACCTCCCTCTGGCTCTCGCCGAAGGAAAAGAATCCAAGCGAAACGCCTCCGCTCAAAAATCGCAAACCCTCAATTTCTTTCCTTGATCCCTCCAAATCGATTCCTTCTCGAAGCCCTAATTTTAGTCCCATAGGAAGTCAAGAGGAGGAGGAGGAGGAGGAACAATGCAGCACCACGCCTACAACCGCCTTGGCAGCATCGGCGGCGGCGGAGGGGCCAGCACCCCGTCCCCCCCGGCGTCTCCCCGCGCGTCCCCCCGCCGGTCCCCGAGTCTGTCGAGGCGTCCGGGGAAGGACGGCGGCAGCAGCAGCCGGAGGTTCCCTCCGGCGCCGAGGACCCTGATCCAACGGTGGGCGCTGGCGGTTCTCTCGCTCCTCCTGCGGCGGCAGGCGATCTTCCTCTTCGCGCCACTCATCTACGTCTCCGGGATGCTCTTCTACGTGGGGACTGTGTCCTTCGACAGCGTGCCGGCCATCATCTCCCGCTCGCCACCGGGGTCCGTGTACAGGAGCCCGCAGCTCTACGAACGGCTGCAGGCGGATATGGATGCCGATAATTCCACGGATGGGGTTAGTGATCTGTTCCTCCCTCCCTTCCTTCTTCCTTGGTTTGTGTGAATGGATCTGTATATCTCTAGGAATGAACTGATCTGAGCTAGATCTTACTTTCTTCAGCTTCTATGTCGATGCATAATCGTGCTTGACTATATCTATGGCAATGTAGGTTGTGTCAAGTAGTTGAGATGCATGTAGGATTATAGAGCACAAAATTTTCATATCAGGATTGGGGTTTCGCAGTGGTACTCGGATACGACTGAAGCAGGTTCCTGATCTATTACTGCATTAACGAATACAACACAATGCAGTACGGACATGGCGCATATTTTGCTGTGCTAAATTTAGAATTCCAACTTTATTCGTAAAAGGAAGAATCGTTATCAAGGACAAGGTTTCATATATTGGTTGGAACTATTCTGTTTTGGTACGCCAAATTGGTTTAAGCTGGAGCCGGAGCCTATTCGGAACTGTCATAAAAATTATCCTTTGATGCAAGAACAGGTTCAAGTCTCAATCAATACTTTGAAGTCAGCGAAAACTAGAAATTTGGAGGGAGGAGATATAATATGCTTTTATGGTTCACCTTACGCTCCTAAACTTAACCCTTAAATATCAAAAAGGAAGTGCTGATGAGAAGAAGATGGAAGAACAGGAGTGGATCTTACCTTTGCCTCTAGTAGTTGGTCCCTTGATCATGTCAACTACTATTGCATCTCCGTGTCCCATCATTGTATAGTTTGCATGTCTTAGGATTCACCTTGGGTGGATATCATAGATGTTACTACGAGAATTGAGTTTGTCACCAAAACTGTTTTTCTAGGTTTCATTTGTTTTGCGCAAATAGAACCTCTATGTATGAAGCATTGCATATTACTATAGAGACAGAAGTCCAAGGCTCCCTAGCCTAGTGGTAGGGAGGGGGGCTCACTCGTGGGAGGTCACGAGTTCGAGCCCCCCCTAGCGCGGGGCGACTGGGTGGCCACGGGGTGGTCCCGGTTCTGGGCTGGGCTCTCCGTTCGGGCTGGCTGGGTGGCAGTGCCACGGGCCCGAACAGAGTGGACATAAAAAAAAATATAGAGACAAAAGTGTCACATTCCGATTTTGTCGAATCAATAAGTCGTCACCGGACGTGATCGTACAAGCCTATGTTGCGCTTGTAGAAGACGTGTTCGTGTGCATTTTGAAACATCGTTGATTTATAGAAGTTTGCAGCAAAATAAGCAGAGAAGTTGAATAATAACATGACACAGGAGAAATGACTCTTTTCATTGGTGATTCATATAGTGTACATAGGTTCTAAAACAGCTGAGTAAAGGGTGTCTTACAACTTGAACAACAAAATGAGATATCATTCCATACATTATATCCCTTTACTAGAAATAAAAATATAAACACCTTCAATAGGATTATTCAAAATGTGACTTAAGAAGCTTCAAACTATACACAAGCTTCTGTTGGGCGGGACGAGCCTTCAGTGCCTTTGCGCGTCTCCTTGGGTTCCAGTACCTGGGAAAACGTGGGTAGTACATTGAAATGCACTGGTGAGCGACAAATTAATCCAAGTCACCAAAATCAACACTTGTAATTATGTTTAAATATACTTTATTATTAGTGATCTTTCTATCTTTTTCTTAGTTCAATTTACAGTTCATAACACATGAAATATAATAGCAAAATATGTATCATCCAACTGTGATTATTACTCACAACCGATTCTCCATCCATGTAACAGAACTTACCATGTTCTTCCATGTGAACCAAACATTATTAGCTAAGCACCTTAAATATATGAAGGTCAATGGCACCACAAGCTGTCCTGTACTATAGCTTGGTTAGACGACGATCCTTTCAATGTAGGTAGCGAGCCCCGTCAAAAGTTCCTGGATCACCAGTGTCATGTCCCGAGCTGCCGAATCGTTCGTCTTCGCTGGAACGTGATGTCGTACGAGTCTGGAGTTGCACTCGTACAATACAAGAAGAAAATTTCTTTAAATGATTACCTCAAATCGCAACTTTTCACAGCGGAAGAAAGCAATCATATTGAAGTTACACAGAGTATACAAAACAATCCCTTTATTGATTTAGCAGCGGAATTACAAAGGCTTTCAATAGCCCAAATAAATATGCCAGATTGACTTACAACACTCATGATCTCTCTAGCCCAAATTTTTTTTATCGTTCCATATATCATGTCTTCTATATCTCGACCACATCATCCTGTTGCAAGTTCGAGCGTCAACGTGGATCGCACGCCTTGAAACGCTAAGGAACTTCCATACCTCAACGCGTCCAAGCGAAGTTCCGTCACGAACAAGCAATCTAGTAGGAGATCAGTACTATCCTCCCGCGTACTGATGTGACCCACTCGCCTAAACAAACATTAAGTAATCTTGTGAATCATGCATCTTATTATGTGGCCTTTCTGTTATTGTCTTAGGATCAATTATATGGCAATGAAAGCAGTAAATCATGTACTCATATAAGCATGTTATATTTGATTCACATATGTAAGCAGACAACATAGATATAACTTGTATTGTTTAGTGACGACTTCTTATCAACTCAACACACTCACCCTTGTACCGTTGTAAGGTGAATGCCTACCATCTTTTTCTGTCATGTTAAATATGATATTTGTGCAGGGTCTGTGTACCTGCACCATTCAGTCCACCAGCCCCTATTTATATGAAAGTCACTGGCATTCCGAGCCAGAATGGACCATATTATCAATGGCATTGCGATACTACGCATTCAGCCTAGGTTGCAATTCTTACCGAAGGTCTCACAATTTCGTGCTTCCTTGGCACCATAATTTTCTCCTAGGTCGAACGGTCCCGGTGTCCCGACAAATACATGTTCGAGGAAAGCAAACCCGTGCACGGGCTATATCCAAGTTCATTTGACCAATGCAATACGCGTCTAACTCATACAACCGAACATAGTCTGAGTCCGAAACTCAGAATTTACGTCAACTCACATTATCATTCTTCATCGAATATTCCATCGCCTCAATTCTATATTCTGTAGCACGAAATCCCAATTCAATGTTCAAATGAACGACCCGAAGGTCTCAAACATTTCCAAGGCAATATGCTACCTTCAACAGTTCTGTGGCAATTGTGCCCTATGTTGTTATAGGCGACGCCTAGACGCGCCTAGGCAGCCAGGTTGAGGGGAGGGCGTCTCGACCAGGAGAAATTATTTTCGTGTCTGGCGATGGGCGCCTAAGCGGACGCCTAGGGTCGACCAGGGGAAGTGAAAGGCGGAGAAGACGTCTTAATATCTTATATTGTTATAAGTACATACAAATTTATCAACCTGGAAATTGCTGAGAAATCCAATTTCGGGATTGGTTTGTATGAAAAACCCACCCGCAGGATGAGTTTTATGAAATGCCAAGAATTATATATTTATATATTTTCACGTTAAATATTCCAAGATTTCCTTTAGATGCTCTGTATTTACAAAATTGTCATCTTTATAATACCATAACTACCCTTCGCACAAACTCATATTTAGATTGCGATTTTCGTCTTCTTCTTCTTCACGAGAGATCTGAATTCCATTGCTCTCATCTTCAGCAGAGATCGCAAAGATTGTTCGTAGTTCACTGTGCTTTTCTTCAGTCGAACTCCGATCATCGTTCATCATCATCATCATCATCATCATCATCGTGGAGAGATTTGAAGTTTTTCGACGATTAGGTCAATTATGGAAAGAAGATCTTCTTCTTCTTTTCCATAAGAGTTGGCATCGTTTTGAAAGAAGAACGAAAACTCTTGAATTTTTGTTCAGACATTTTTTTTTTCACAAAAAAAACAAAAAAAATAGGTTTTAGGTTTCTGTCGACTGTTCTCCATCATTCTCCGTGTTAAATCACGGAGAATGACCATTCTCCGTGCTAAAACCACGGAGAATGGCCTTATCCATGTCAAAATGATGGAGAATGACCATTCTCTGTGAAATGACGGAGAATGGCCATTTTTCGTGTCAAAATGACGGAGAATGGCCATTCTCCGTGTTAAAATGACGGAGAATGGTTCCGTTATAAAATGACTGAGAATGGCCATTCTCCATCATTTTAACACGGAGAATGGTCATTCTCCTTTTTAAATTGACGGAGAATGGCCATTCTCTGTCATTTTAACACGAAAAATGGCTATTCTTGGTCAATTTAACAAGGAGAATGGCCATTCTCCGTGGTTTTAGCACGGAGAATGACCATTCTCCTTGTCAAATTGACGGAGAATGAGCATTCTCCGTCATTCTAACACGGAGAATGACCATTCTCCGTGGTTTTAGCACGGAAAATGGTCATTCTTTGTCAACTTGACAAGGAGAATGACCATTCTCCGTGTTAAAATAAAGGAGAATGGCCATTCTCATTGTTAAATTGACGGAGAATGTCATGGCCATTCTCCGTCATTTTAACACGGAGAATGGTTATTCTTTGTCAATTTAACAAGAAGAATGGCCATTCTCCGTGGTTTTAGCACTGAGAATGACCATTCTCCGTGGTTTTAGCACGGAGAATGGCCATTCTCTGTGATATTACCACGGAGAAAGATCATTCTCCTGCATTTTATGGCCAGTTGAAACTTTGAAGGGCCATAACTTTTGATTGGAAGGTCGAAACGAGGCCCGGTTTTTTGCAAAAGGAGCGTATTTTTGAGGAGCCGGAGATTAACCGTTTCTCCGTTAGTCGGCCTTTCGAAATTTTAGAATCGCAAAAAAATAATGTTTGGACCTCCGTTTTAACAGTTTTATCGTTTGTCGACCTTTTTGAAAATTTTTGACGAGTTTTTGAAGTAAGGTTTGAAGATTTTTGAGAAGAAAACCTAGATTCGAAAGTGGGCAGTGTATGGAAGAAGAGGAAGCATCGAAACGTTTTTTTAAGAGTAGTTTCGTGGGTGTTTTCAATAAATTAGAAGGAAGGGCAAAAAGGTCATTCGGAACCCCCTTTATATATTTTTTGCTAATTCTGGACACGCGATGAAATATAATTGTGCGGTGGGTTTTTCATAAAACTTTTTCGTTTTTTGGACATTTCATAAATTTTTTCATTTATCAACTGTTAATGTTAATGTTAATTGTGTATATTAGTTATCAACTATTCTTGACAAACCAATTGTCCTTTTATACTGCTATATTGTTGTTTCTTAATATCTTATACTTTTATAAGTACATAAATTATACATAAGTACATAACTGCACTGTCTGCTATATTGTATTTTTTTTCTGTACATAATCATATGTGACCTGGGCAGACGCCTAGGCGCGCCTAGGCGAGGCGGGTAGGCTGTCGCCTCGCCTAGCGCCCAATACAACATAGATTGTGCCACAACTGCTCATTTTACATACAAAGCCATATTTCATAAGTCGCGTGCACATATTCACGCTTTGATACAATTATTCAGTGTTCTACGTACCCGTGCATTTGATGCACGTCTCGATACGGTGCTTCATTGTCCTATGACTTAACGTTCATTGTTATGCGATTCGTGCATTCGATGCACGCCTCGATACGATCCTTTCAATGTTTTAAGACTTATGTTCATTTCCTCTGACTCGTGCACTTGAGGCACGTCTCGATAGAGTATTCAATGTTCTACAGCTCGTTCACTAAGGCATTCGTCTCGATATAGTCTTTTAATGTTCTAGATCTTTAACTCGTGCATGGAGGCACGCCTTGATAGATGTTCTACGACTCATGTCGTGAGACATTCGCCGATGTAGTGATTCGATGTTATATGGCTCATGCACATGATGCACTCGCTGATGTAGCGATTCGATGTTCTATTTCGATTCGTGCACTTGATGCACGTTTCGCCTCAACGTTCTATATTAGTGTTCGATACGTAGTATGATTTCTCATTCGAGCCATGCCCGTGGACTCTATTGGTTAACTTAGCATACAAGGGTACATTTTAATTAGGCACAAAAGAGTAGGAAAGAAGGGTCAGAATCCTTCCACCTTTGCCGATTCGTCTTATCATTTCGCCGAGCCGATGCGGCTCGATTCCTTAACTTCGTTGTACGACCAACTCACCTGACTTAGCCATCCGAGCACTTCGTGCTATGTTGAACTATCCGACTGATTCGGGCTACCATGTTCATGCCTCAGCCCGTTGCGACACGATACTTTGGTTTTTGCGGATTCTGCTGCAAATGAGGCAAAATGTCGACATCTGAAAATTTAGCATTAAAGTTTAGCATGCACATAAAACCAACTAAAATCAATACTTGTTCGAATCAAACTTATTATCTCTTCGAGTCAACTTAGTACTTGCATTGATTCGCATCGATACTTCTTCGGGTCAACATAACTCTTCGAGTCAACGACTCAGCGTAATGCACCTTGCAGATGCGAGGCATTACAACCAGTGCTAGTATGCCAGTACAATTATCCATGTTCCTCCTAGGTCGAATCAGTCTTGTGGCCGTGACAATTGTTTGAAGAACTAAAACCTTGTGCACAAGTTGTCCATGACCATGTATGCCTAAGAAGCTTAGTTATTTAAACATAACATGCGAGATAACAGAAAACTTGATAGAACTATGCAACGTATTCTCATTGTGAATTCTAGCTCCCCTGAGCCATTACTCATAATTTCCATACTACAGTTCTACAACATTTATCCATGAATAAAATTCTATTCAATAACAATACCACGATATACATTCTTGTATGACAAGCTTGCAACATTAACACATTCCATATTTCTATGTGACAAGCAGCAATATTTGATTACTCTGTTTTTTTATTTATTTTTATATTAACGGTATCGTTGATCGATGGACACAACATGAGAGTCATTTATTAAGGTGTGAAGATAAGTAAAGAATGATCAAAGCCCACTCGTTGTTGGAGAATTGCCGAGAGAAAGATATCTTCAACGCTTCGGCCAAGCTTCAACTATGCGGTCATCTTATTTTGCACCAACAGAGGATTGATACTCTTCTTTCTTTTTTCCAGAATTCAATATGAATGTGTAAATCGATGAAGACAAACAATGAAAACTATCGAAAATATTCACGAAAATGTATCCATAAGATCAGCAACGAAAGCAACAACGAAAACGGACAATGAATATGTTTGAGGAAGTGACTCTTAGTCTCTTATATAAAGTTCTTCTCCAAGACACATTCTACTGCATTTGCGACTTGATTCCGAAGAAGCCAATCCAAAGAGAGGAAGGGTCTTAATTCAATTTGTCCCGATCAATCAATACAAATATAATTTTCAACACAATGCCTCCGACTGGTGAGCGGGGCATTACACAATAACTCACTAAGAAATTTTTTTGTCCTCTAGACTTAAGATCATAACCTTCCACTAGAGTATAATGAAGGAAACTTTTTATTCATATCAGCTTCAAGCAAGGTTGTAAAAATCGTTAGTCGGCCGCTAGTCGGTTCGTGGGGACTACGGATTAATCGGACTACTCGGGGACTAGTCGGTTTAGAATTTTTAATGAATATATATATATATATATATAATATGTTATAAAAATATTTTAAAAAATAATATGTTAATTGTTGAACTTTTAATTATCGCAGACTACAGTGCATTTTCTTATTCATTATTTTGCATAAATTTCTATTTCGATAAATATTTAAATAATATGTTAACAACTTACTATTTTGCACGGAGAGTTACAGCCGCATTAGCAAGCAAAAGCAAAAAAAAATAAACAAACAAAAATTAAAAAAAGAGCCACAACAACAGTAGCAAAGAGATAACAAAGCAAAAATAAAAATAACAAAAGAGTAGGCTAGTCACTTTTTTCAAAAATAGAAAAATGCAGCAACAAAGTAAAGAGTCGACGACGCCTGCCTTGACGAAGTCGACGGCAGCCCAAACTAGTACCAATTTAGCTAATTTTTGGATGGACCAGCCCCTAATCGAGTCGACGGTGGCCGACAAGTGACTAGTCGGGGACTAGCCCCTAATCGAGTCGGCGGCGGCCGACTAGCGACTAGTCGGGGACTAGTCGGCCGCCTAGAGAGATTTTTACAACACTGGCTTCAAGCTTCCTTATCGACTCCTCAACATAATGGTTCCTCCAAAACACGCGGACCAGGAAACGATATGGTTCCGCATTATCTTTTTCTTTATGTAAACTTGAACATGTTCTTCCGCGTATGACAAGTCTGCTTACAGATCCAACTGACCAAAATCTACCACATGACTCGGATCGTGCACATCAACCAACGCCCATGGTAACGTGATCTGATAGGCAACTAGGGCGACTCGCTTGAGAACTTCGAAAGGACCAACGATGCTGGACTTAACTTTTTCTTTGCGCCAAATCTCACGACTCCTGGCATGGGTATTACCTTCAAAACATATGATCGTCCACCATAAATTCTAGAGGTCATCAATGAGTATATGCATAACTTTTCTGCCGACTCTGTGCAACTTTATGTCTTTTTTGAATCAAGCGAATTTTCTGAACAACTTGTTCCATCAATTCTGGACCAAGTATTTGCTGTTCATCAACTTCATCCTAGCATATGGGCGACCAATATTTCTGCATGTACGGTACTTCGTACGATGCCATCGGTATTCTGGACAAATAGCTATTTTTGTATGCAAATTTGGCGAACGTAGGCGAGGGTCCCAACATGACTTTAAATCTGCTGCATAGAGCCGTAGCATGTTTTCGAGAATCCGATTTACCCGATATGTTTTGCCATCGGTTTGAGGATGATATGCTGAATTGAATTTTAACTTTGTTCCCATTGTCGATTGAAGATTACTATAGAAACATGGCAAAAATCGTCCATACCGATCAGAAACTATTTACACTGACACTCTATGCAGCCGAACTATCTCATCCAGATATACCTGAGCTAGCCGATCAACGCTCCAAGAAACTTTGATTGCGATAAATGAGCCGACTTGGTCAATCGATTAACAATGAACCCAAATCATATCATTCCTCCGCTACGTCTTTGGCAAGCCTACAATGAAGTACATACTGATGTTGTCATATTTTTTACTTTCGAATGACGAGGTTCTGAATCCCCCGCCGGGCCTTTGAAGTTATGCCTTCACTCTTTGACAACTAGACATTGCGATACAAAGAGAGCTACATTATTTTTCATACCGTGCCACCAAAAAGTTGTGCGCAGATTCTTATACATCTTTGTGCACAAATCCTTATATATCCAGATACACCTTTTGGATGAGCAGTGTATCGTTTCTTGGACATGTTATCTTGGTAGACCGTTGAAGGCGTTGTTTAGATCCAAAGAAGATTGAAGCAGTCATGAATTGAAAGCGACCCACGTCAGCTAGTGAGATTCGAAGTTTTCTTGGCTTGACTGAATATTACCGAAGATTCGTAAAAGACTTTTCGAAGCTTGCTTCGTCTCTGACTCGTCTCACCTATAAGGGAGTCGTATTCAAGTAGACAGACGACTGCGAGACTTGCTTCCAATAGTTCAAGGAGCGGCTCGCTTCAGCTCCAATTCTTGCACTTTCTGACGGGATCGATTGATTTTAGATTTACATCGATGCATCATGACAGAGTTTGGATGTGTGCTTATGTATAACGAAAAAGTGATGTTGTACGTCTTGAGACAATTGTAGTCGCATGCGAGAAATTACCCCACTAATGACCTACAACTAACATCGATTGTATTTGCATTGATGTTATGGCGGCACTATTTGTACGACGTGTCTTACAAATTTTTTACAGATCAAAAATGTCTTAAGTACATATTCACTCATAAGGATTTGAATTTAAGACAAAGATGATGGATGGAGTTCATAAATGATTATGATTTGGCAAATGCATACACTTCCGGAAAGATGAATGTTGTAGCTGATACATTGAGTCAGATATTCGTTGGAGCACATCCTATTGCAAGTGAGATGTTGAAGGATTTAGAGAAACAACATGGTTTCGCAATATCTTTTCCTTCATGTCCAAGATTTGAACATGTTCTTTCACGTATGACAAGTCTGCTTGCAGATCCAACTGACCATGGCCAAAGTCTACCACGTAACTCTAATTGTGCACGTACTTCCGCAGTTGGAAAACATGAAAAATATCATGCACATCAGCCAACTTCGGTGGTAACGCGATCTGATAGGCAACTTAGAAGACTCGCTTAAGAACTTCGAAAGAACTAACAAATTTTGGACTCAACTTTCCCTTTGCGCAAAATCTCATGACTTCTCGCATGAGTGTTACCTTCAAAAATACATGAATCTCATTTTGTTGTTCAAGTTGTAAGCCATTATGGCACTCTTTACTCAGCTGTATGAGAACCTATGTACCAAATGTGAATTATCAATAAAAAGAGTTATTTCTTCTGTACCATGTTGTTATTCAATTTATCTGCTTACTTCCGTCGCAAACTTCTATAAATCAATGATGTTTCAAGATGCACACGAACACGTCTTGTACAAGCGCAACTTAGGTTTGTACAACATCACGTCCGGTAATGGCTTATTGGTTCGGCAGAATCGGGACGTGACATGAAGTACTTGTAGTTTGTCTATGCATCTTTAACCGTTTAAATATCTCATCTTGGTAGATTGTATCCTCAACAAGGGCGATATATAAGGTTCACAGGCGATTCATACTGTCACGACCCGCACCCTAGAGTAAGGGCACGAGAAGTGGGTACGTCCAGCCTACGCCGTAGTGTCGGCGGTAGAACGCTGTCCTAGGTCAATCATCTAACAATATAAAGTACCTGTACAGTTTATACTCTCCGAATGGAGGTGACAACAGAAACAAACTCAATCACATCTAGGTAGAGAAATGGAAGATAGATAGATAGACAGATGGTAACTCAAAAGAACCATAGCATAGATGAAATAAGACTAAGTGTCTAAGATACATAACATCCAGAATGTCAACTCATAATACAATAAGTCTAAGAGTCTATACATCTCCACATCTCAAAATACAACTCAGAATGTGAGACAAAATGTACATATAGAAAAGACTGCCTAGGCTAAACTGGTCTAGACTACTGGAACAACATCCTCAGCTGCAGGTGGATCCTGCTGAGGGTCCACAACATAAGTATCATCTAGTCCTGCTCCATAATAGGTAGACACCAGGGCCTCCTCCTCATCCTCTGTAATATTTTCAACATGTCCAATCAGGACGGGAACGAGCACAATACATCTCACGCAGTGCATAGAATGATAGGAGATATAAAACATGCAATAGAGTAAAATACAGGAACTGCTGAAGGAAGATACATGTAGCAAAAGAGATAGCTGTAAAGGAAATATCTACTGTATATAGAGAACTAGCAGTGTCTAGTGAGTCAGAGTAAAATATAGACATGTGAAATAGCATAGGAGATTCATGACTACAGCTAGAAGTGATTCATGACTACAGCTACTGGGGTAATATCCACATGACTATTTCCACTCCCCCATCCCCAATCAATACACAAGGATCCATTCAGGTTATGTTAAGATTCGTGATAAGCCCATAATTGGGTGATACGTGAGTGATTCATGAAGATTCATGGAGGCTCGGTGATCATGAGAGTACATGAGTCACTAGCTGATACATGAAGATACATGAAAATAGAAGCATGAGATACATGATGTAAGTGAAACACACATGACAAAAGTACCTGATGCTCCCGAGGGGGATAACATCTCATGAAAAGATCCATATAGTACCAATCCGTGATAACAATCGTGTCAGCATCAAGTAAAGTAAGCTAGAGCAAGAATATAAATCCTGGCAAATATGAAACGGTCAGAGAATGTACTCGCCTGATAACTGAATGTCTGAAGAGGATATACTGTCTGAGGAGAAGTGTATGGCTCCTAATCAGAGTAATACAAGTCACAATGTATCCACAATGGTAAAAATAAAGTATACAATGCATACTACATGATTCTAGGTCAATCCGGTCAGAAGTCAACTCTTGGTCAACTCTAATAGTCAACTAGGTCACAGGAAGTCATACTAGATCACAGGAAATCAAACTAAGTCAAATAAAGTCAAACAAGGTCAAACAAGTTTAATCTAGGTTAAAGTCAACTCCTGGTCAACACTCTAATCAAACTAGTCAAATACTAGTCAACATGATCAATCTGGATCAAGTCTAGATCAAACTTAGACCAACTAAGGTATTTGTCAAACAAAGACTAGTCAATAAGGTGATTAAGTCAAACATGGTCAGACTAGTTGAACTAGTCATTTTTAGGTCAATTAGGTCATGGTTTGACCAATAGTTGACTTTAGTCAACCATGGTCAACAATGGTCAACCTTAAGTCAACTAGTCAAACACTAGTTAGGGTTTTAGTCAAACTAGTCAAACTAGTTGTTTTAGGTCATTCCTAGTCATTTCTAGGTTAACTAGGTCAACTTTGACCTAAGGTTGACTTTGGTCAACCCTTAGTCAACAAGGGTCAATAAGTGGGTTTTGGGTCATTAGGGCTAGCCCCTAGCCATAGGCTAATGATGGGGTTTTCATATAAACCTATAACTAGAATATATATATATATGAATATATCTATCTACTATCCATATACCCAAAATATGAATACTATATATAATTCAAACCCACATACATATAATACACTATATATGGCATATTGAGACCTAATACAAAAAAAGTATACATATACATCATATATATGTATATTCATATATATATATACATATAAACTTATATATACACTATATATATATATAGAGAGAGGGGAAAGTGAGAGGGTCACTTAGAGAGAGAGAGTGACAGAATGAGAGAGTGAGACAGTGAGAGAGAGAGGAGACACACACACTGTCACAGGGGGGGGGGGAGAGTTCCAGTTTCCTGGGACTGAAAACAGTCCCCAACCCACACAATAATATACACACACCCACAATAAACACACATGTATATACACATGTATATACATGTATACTTCCTAAAAACTTACCTACACACACACAAACATATAAACTACATATATATACACTGAAATACACATATACATGTATTAATCATAATAGAAATAGATTTGAATTTCACTTTTTCAAAACTGGAAATATCCCCAAAACTGGAAAAACTGGACTGTGCATTGGTGATATAGGTAACTCAATTTACACTCACCAAACCGAGCTAAGGCTCGATCCTATTGGTTGGTAACACTAGCCCCACACATACCCTAGTGTCCTAGGTGCCTGACACGACACCACGACACGACACGGCGTGTCCACGGGTTTAAAAACACAAACGGGTAAGCCACAGTGTCACAGCATCGTGCACGCGTGCACTTAGCTCTAGGACACGACACACGTGTCTAGAAGTCTCGTGCACGTGTGGGTAGGTTCGCCTAGGGTTGGTCTAGGGTTTAGGTAGCCTGTCTCGTGTCCACGTGTCCTCAGGACACGGCACGAACTCTATATCAGTCGAAGAAAATCGACTAACACTCAGTGTTCTGCACCGCGTCGTGCATGGGTTCTCGTGTCTCGTGGACACGACACGAGCCACGTGGGGCCTCGTGGTCATATCCACGTGTAGCCCACATGATGGGCTACACCCTCGTGCAAACACGAGGTGTCGAAGTGTCGTGTCCGCGCGATACGAGACGCGCGAAGTGGACTCTGTGCGTGCGTGCACTGTCAGTGCACGACCAGTGCACGTGTCCTCGTGTCCTCGATACGACACGAGGTATCCTGAAAGTTTAGGGGTGTGTGCGCAGACACAGCCCCCTTGTGTCCACCAATTTTGGTGTGTCCTAGTGGCATGTGTAGTGAGAACTAAGGGGGTGGTAGCAGGGGATTTTCTGTGACAGTGTGCAGTGCAAATCCGTGAGCTCGTGTCCGATTTGGACACGAACACGACACAGTCTTGTGTTCAGTCCAGTGGGGTTGTGACCTAGGTGTCTAGGGCTACCCAAAAACATATTTTGTTTCACATAATAACAAGGTTTAATCCTAAGTGGCATTTCACCAAACATAGGTTTTCAAACATGGATACGTGTCCGATACGGACACCAAACCGACTCTAACCTTCACCAAATTTTACTCACAGTACCCTAGTACCTAGATGCATGCATACATGAAGAAAAATCAGAGTTTTAATTAAGTTTAAGAGCATTTACCTATTGATGCAATTTCCAAGGAAAACTCAATAAGAGGGGGGGGGGGGGGGGGTGTCCTATCCACTTGTTGGTGTCCAAGTCCTTGTGTCCAGCTTGCTAGCCTCCTTTAGCACCCTCTAGGTTGTAGGAACCCAATGCAAAAGACTAGGGTGAATTTGGATCAATATAGCTCAAGTTATGTAGGTTTGAAGAGAAATGGAATTTCTAGGAATTAAATTCATGTAAATCATTCATGAATTAATTCAATGGGATTTTATAGGTTTGTGGGCTGCCAAAGGGGGGGTCCTTGGCTGCCATGGGGGGGTAGGGGAGGTGTCCTTGGCTTTCTTCTAGGCTAAGGCTTGGACTTGTGTAAAGGGGTTGGATATTTTGAGTGTTTTTGGTAAAATATCTAAAAAGTAATATCTAGATATTTAACCCACTTTATCCTATGACTAAATCTATCCCCTTATCATTCTAGGTTAGTAACTAACCTCTAGATTAGTGCTAAACTAGGTTAGAAGCTAACATGACACTAATCAACTAATTAAATAATAATAAATCACATAATCCAAATAATTCCAAATAATTCCTAGAAAATTACCAAAATACCCTTTAGGCCAAAAAGCCCTAATTTGATGTTCTAAACCTATGGCTAGGCTCACATGATCATGGTTAGTCTCTAGGTTATGAAATCTCTAGGATTTACACTGGGGTTATACTAACAAAGTCACAAAGTCATAAGTCATGACTTAGAAAATGGTTTAACTTAACTAAAATCACCAGAAAATCATACCATGACTAAAATACCACTAATAAATAATAAAAATAATTAATTTTCAAAAATACTCTAAATTCTGAAAACAGGGTGTTACAAGTCTACCCACCTTAAAATAATTTCGTCCTCGAAATTTAGATGGTCGCACTCCTCCTAGGTCAAACCTCCAACAATCAGGGACGAAGCCACTACCTAGGCAACATACAAGGTCAACAAGCAAAATATGGGTAGTAGACCTATACTGGGTCATGTCCAAAAATTGGTTGGCAGTCTTAGGTCATAGGGTGTCCTTAATCAAATCGGAGCCAAAAGTAACTCCATGGGGTAAATCAGGATGGAGTCTCGGGTCAGAAAAATCGTACTAAGCAAATGAGCACATGATGGTATGCCTGAGTGGGACACTAAGGTCATGGGTGTAGTATGTCATGTCTAGGTCATGTACGTGAAATCAGTTTTGAGAAAACAACTAGTCTTGTGCTCCAAATTTAAAAGTCACGGTAATGTGCCTACGATGATCACAATTTAGAGTGGGAAAGGTTTATGGCCTAAATTGAACCAAAAATCGTGATGAAATAGTGGTACCAGGGGGACAGGTTAAATGGAACAGTATGTGGTCTCATCTAGGTGCACTAGTCATTCTAGATCAATACTGTCCTATGGTATCAAACGTACAAGCAATCTAAGGTATCCTAATTGGGAAGGTAAGGGAACAACAATCATCAAGGCTATAGGCCGTCTACCATCCTATATGAAAAATGGGTCATTAACAAGTAAGTGAGAAATAATTAAAAGTTACTATTCCATAAAATGGTAAAAGAAAATTGAAAATTTAGGCACAAACAATCACAAATAGATTTTAGTCTTGACACGATCTAAGTTGATCAATTTCAGGATAAATCGAGATTGGGCAAGATGGGAAATCAATGAAATCAAGTATGAGCACGAGCATCCAATGATGAAGATCCAGGTCATGATTAAATTTAATCCAACTGGATATGAATACGAGGTTCATAGGTGATGAAAATAATTCCAAGGAGAATTGTCAAGGCTGTTGTGGATAAGATTCTAGGGTAAGTTTAACTGTGTCTCTATCCACGTAGATTAATATATGAAAAAGCGAACCAAAACGCAATAGGTTGATCAGACCATCATGCGCCGGTTCTGATTAGATAATATATTAGTGGGTGTACACCCAATAAAATATACCATGATCAAGCTCGAAAAGGATAAGCTTGTAAAACTTAAGGATAAATTTATAGCATAAGATATAAGTAAGGGTGGAATGATGAAAGAAGAGACATAGTCCAAGATTCTTAACCAATCGGGTCAAGCATTCAAGGTAAGGTACAAGGTTAAGTATTTGAGGGTTCAAGCAGAACACCATCACATGCCAGGTCGAAAGAATTGAGCCAAGGTGGATCTCTAATTGAAATAAGAATTAATTTAGTATCATGGTAGAGGTTATAGTTTAGCCATTTGACCAGAAAATTATATCAAGAAAATAGAGTACAAGGAGACGGATTTTAGTGGGACATGGAATACCTACATGAAGGTGGCTAGTCTAGGTCTTACATGTGAAGTTTGTTGGGAGGTAACAGCTAGTATTATACTCTGAATATCTAAGTCACGGTAAAGGACGTCCAATGATCTAGAATAGAAAGTGGGAGTTCTAGACGTGACAAATTGATGCAAAAATTGAAGAAGATCAAATTAACTCATGAAATAAAATAAATCAGGAATCTAGTAAATAATTTAGGAACACAGTCCTAGGGATAGATAGGCTACTAGATGAATATAGTTAGGGTTCGATCAATCAAGGGTCAAGGTTAGAAGGTCTCAATAAAGTCTTGATTTGAGGAAATGTCGAGTAAGTCAGGTTTGGGTTACAGTCACATAGATTGGTAAAAAGAGTTTAAGCAAGATGCAAAATAGAGAGGACAGTTCATTTTAATGAAAGGCAATTAGCAAGAGGATTAGATGGCAAGAAACAGATAAGAGTTTTCTCATAATTGTGATTGAGTACCCTAAAAATAAAAGATATTAATCTAACACTAAGAAATTAAAATCAACAACTACAAAAATTTCAAAATCATCAACTAATACCAGGATTCAAAGTTCTACAGTGAATCCTCCAAAATCAAATTCAATCAAGGGAAAAGGAGTTTAAATCGTAATTTCAAATGAGATTCTCAAGGGTCATCCCAGGAATCTCTCAAAGTATCCTAGCAGTGATTGAGTATCCACTCTCTCTAAGCCTATTCCTCAAATCCTATCGCAGGCTGTAGTGATACTCTAGTTCGAATACCACTACATAAACTCGACCTGCATGGGCCACCACTAAAAACGTGTCACGACCCGCACCCTAGAGTAAGGGCACGAGAAGTGGGTACGTCCAGCCTACGCCGCAGTGTCGGCGGTAGAACGCTGTCCTAGGTCAATCATCTAACAATATAAAGTACCTGTACAGTTTATACTCTCCGAATGGAGGTGACAACAGAAACAAACTCAATCACATCTAGGTAGAGAAATGGAAGATAGATAGATAGACAGATGGTAACTCAAAAGAACCATAGCATAGATGAAATAAGACTAAGTGTCTAAGATACATAACATCCAGAATGTCAACTCATAATACAATAAGTCTAAGAGTCTATACATCTCCACATCTCAAAATACAACTCAGAATGTGAGACAAAATGTACATATAGAAAAGACTGCCTAGGCTAAACTGGTCTAGACTACTGGAACAACATCCTCAGCTGCAGGTGGATCCTGCTGAGGGTCCACAACATAAGTATCATCTAGTCCTGCTCCATAATAGGTAGACACCAGGGCCTCCTCCTCATCCTCTGTAATATTTTCAACAGGTCCAATCAGGACGGGAACGAGCACAATACATCTCACGCAGTGCATAGAATGATAGGAGATATAAAGCATGCAATAGAGTAAAATACAGGAACTGCTGAAGGAAGATACATGTAGCAAAAGAGATAGCTGTAAAGGAAATATCTACTGTATATAGAGAACTAGCAGTGTCTAGTGAGTCAGAGTAAAATATAGACATGTGAAATAGCATAGGAGATTCATGACTACAGCTAGAAGTGATTCATGACTACAGCTACTGGGGTAATATCCACATGACTATTTCCACTCCCCCATCCCCAATCAATACACAAGGATCCATTCAGGTTATGTTAAGATTCGTGATAAGCCCATAATTGGGTGATACGTGAGTGATTCATGAAGATTCATGGAGGCTCGGTGATCATGAGAGTACATGAGTCACTAGCTGATACATGAAGATACATGAAAATAGAAGCATGAGATACATGATGTAAGTGAAACACACATGACAAAAGTACCTGATGCTCCCGAGGGGGATAACATCTCATGAAAAGATCCATATAGTACCAATCCGTGATAACAATCGTGTCAGCATCAAGTAAAGTAAGCTAGAGCAAGAATATAAATCCTGGCAAATATGAAACGGTCAGAGAATGTACTCGCCTGATAACTGAATGTCTGAAGAGGATATACTGTCTGAGGAGAGGTGTATGGCTCCTAATCAGAGTAATACAAGTCACAATGTATCCACAATGGTAAAAATAAAGTATACAATGCATACTACATGATTCTAGGTCAATCCGGTCAGAAGTCAACTCTTGGTCAACTCTAATAGTCAACTAGGTCACAGGAAGTCATACTAGATCACAGGAAATCAAACTAAGTCAAATAAAGTCAAACAAGGTCAAACAAGTTTAATCTAGGTTAAAGTCAACTCCTGGTCAACACTCTAATCAAACTAGTCAAATACTAGTCAACATGATCAATCTGGATCAAGTCTAGATCAAACTTAGACCAACTAAGGTATTTGTCAAACAAAGACTAGTCAATAAGGTGATTAAGTCAAACATGGTCAGACTAGTTGAACTAGTCATTTTTAGGTCAATTAGGTCATGGTTTGACCAATAGTTGACTTTAGTCAACCATGGTCAACAATGGTCAACCTTAAGTCAACTAGTCAAACACTAGTTAGGGTTTTAGTCAAACTAGTCAAACTAGTTGTTTTAGGTCATTCCTAGTCATTTCTAGGTTAACTAGGTCAACTTTGACCTAAGGTTGACTTTGGTCAACCCTTAGTCAACAAGGGTCAATAAGTGGGTTTTGGGTCATTAGGGCTAGCCCCTAGCCATAGGCTAATGATGGGGTTTTCATATAAACCTATAACTAGAATATATATATATATGAATATATCTATCTACTATCCATATACCCAAAATATGAATACTATATATAATTCAAACCCACATACATATAATACACTATATATGGCATATTGAGACCTAATACAAAAAAAGTATACATATACATCATATATATGTATATTCATATATATATATATACATATAAACTTATATATACACTATATATATATATAGAGAGGGGAAAGTGAGAGGGTCACTTAGAGAGAGAGAGTGACAGAATGAGAGAGTGAGACAGTGAGAGAGAGAGGAGACACACACACTGTCACAGGGGGGGGGGGGGGAGAGTTCCAGTTTCCTGGGACTGAAAACAGTCCCCAACCCACACAATAATATACACACACCCACAATAAACACACATGTATATACACATGTATATACATGTATACTTCCTAAAAACTTACCTACACACACACAAACATATAAACTACATATATATACACTGAAATACACATATACATGTATTAATCATAATAGAAATAGATTTGAATTTCACTTTTTCAAAACTGGAAATATCCCCAAAACTGGAAAAACTGGACTGTGCATTGGTGATATAGGTAACTCAATTTACACTCACCAAACCGAGCTAAGGCTCGATCCTATTGGTTGGTAACACTAGCCCCACACATACCCTAGTGTCCTAGGTGCCTGACACGACACCACGACACGACACGGCGTGTCCACGGGTTTAAAAACACAAACGGGTAAGCCACAGTGTCACAGCATCGTGCACGCGTGCACTTAGCTCTAGGACACGACACACGTGTCTAGAAGTCTCGTGCACGTGTGGGTAGGTTCGCCTAGGGTTGGTCTAGGGTTTAGGTAGCCTGTCTCGTGTCCACGTGTCCTCAGGACACGGCACGAACTCTATATCAGTCGAAGAAAATCGACTAACACTCAGTGTTCTGCACCGCGTCGTGCATGGGTTCTCGTGTCTCGTGGACACGACACGAGCCACGTGGGGCCTCGTGGTCATATCCACGTGTAGCCCACATGATGGGCTACACCCTCGTGCAAACACGAGGTGTCGAAGTGTCGTGTCCGCGCGATACGAGACGCGCGAAGTGGACTCTGTGCGTCCGTGCACTGTCAGTGCACGACCAGTGCACGTGTCCTCGTGTCCTCGATACGACACGAGGTATCCTGAAAGTTTAGGGGTGTGTGCGCAGACACAGCCCCCTTGTGTCCACCAATTTTGGTGTGTCCTAGTGGCCTGTGTAGTGAGAACTAAGGGGTGGTAGCAGGGGATTTTCTGTGACAGTGTGCAGTGCAAATCCGTGAGCTCGTGTCCGATTTGGACACGAACACGACACAGTCTTGTGTTCAGTCCAGTGGGGTTGTGACCTAGGTGTCTAGGGCTACCCAAAAACATATTTTGTTTCACATAATAACAAGGTTTAATCCTAAGTGGCATTTCACCAAACATAGGTTTTCAAACATGGATACGTGTCCGATACGGACACCAAACCGACTCTAACCTTCACCAAATTTTACTCACAGTACCCTAGTACCTAGATGCATGCATACATGAAGAAAAATCAGAGTTTTAACTAAGTTTAAGAGCATTTACCTATTGATGCAATTTCCAAGGAAAACTCAATAAGAGGGGGGGGGGGGGGGGTGTCCTATCCACTTGTTGGTGTCCAAGTCCTTGTGTCCAGCTTGCTAGCCTCCTTTAGCACCCTCTAGGTTGTAGGAACCCAATGCAAAAGACTAGGGTGAATTTGGATCAATATAGCTCAAGTTATGTAGGTTTGAAGAGAAATGGAATTTCTAGGAATTAAATTCATGTAAATCATTCATGAATTAATTCAATGGGATTTTATAGGTTTGTGGGCTGCCAAAGGGGGGGTCCTTGGCTGCCATGGGGGGGTAGGGGAGGTGTCCTTGGCTTTCTTCTAGGCTAAGGCTTGGACTTGTGTAAAGGGGTTGGATATTTTGAGTGTTTTTGGTAAAATATCTAAAAAGTAATATCTAGATATTTAACCCACTTTATCCTATGACTAAATCTATCCCCTTATCATTCTAGGTTAGTAACTAACCTCTAGATTAGTGCTAAACTAGGTTAGAAGCTAACATGACACTAATCAACTAATTAAATAATAATAAATCACATAATCCAAATAATTCCAAATAATTCCTAGAAAATTACCAAAATACCCTTTAGGCCAAAAAGCCCTAATTTGATGTTCTAAACCTATGGCTAGGCTCACATGATCATGGTTAGTCTCTAGGTTATGAAATCTCTAGGATTTACACTGGGGTTATACTAACAAAGTCACAAAGTCATAAGTCATGACTTAGAAAATGGTTTAACTTAACTAAAATCACCAGAAAATCATACCATGACTAAAATACCACTAATAAATAATAAAAATAATAAATTTTCAAAAATACTCTAAATTCTGAAAACAGGGTGTTACAAGTCTACCCACCTTAAAATAATTTCGTCCTCGAAATTTAGATGGTCGCACTCCTCCTAGGTCAAACCTCCAACAATCAGGGACGAAGCCACTACCTAGGCAACATACAAGGTCAACAAGCAAAATATGGGTAGTAGACCTATACTGGGTCATGTCCAAAAATTGGTTGGCAGTCTTAGGTCATAGGGTGTCCTTAATCAAATCGGAGCCAAAAGTAACTCCATGGGGTAAATCAGGATGGAGTCTCGGGTCAGAAAAATCGTACTAAGCAAATGAGCACATGATGGTATGCCTGAGTGGGACACTAAGGTCATGGGTGTAGTATGTCATGTCTAGGTCATGTACGTGAAATCAGTTTTGAGAAAACAACTAGTCTTGTGCTCCAAATTTAAAAGTCACGGTAATGTGCCTACGATGATCACAATTTAGAGTGGGAAAGGTTTATGGCCTAAATTGAACCAAAAATCGTGATGAAATAGTGGTACCAGGGGGACAGGTTAAATGGAACAGTATGTGGTCTCATCTAGGTGCACTAGTCATTCTAGATCAATACTGTCCTATGGTATCAAACGTACAAGCAATCTAAGGTATCCTAATTGGGAAGGTAAGGGAACAACAATCATCAAGGCTATAGGCCGTCTACCATCCTATATGAAAAATGGGTCATTAACAAGTAAGTGAGAAATAATTAAAAGTTACTATTCCATAAAATGGTAAAAGAAAATTGAAAATTTAGGCACAAACAATCACAAATAGATTTTAGTCTTGACACGATCTAAGTTGATCAATTTCAGGATAAATCGAGATTGGGCAAGATGGGAAATCAATGAAATCAAGTATGAGCACGAGCATCCAATGATGAAGATCCAGGTCATGATTAAATTTAATCCAACTGGATATGAATACGAGGTTCATAGGTGATGAAAATAATTCCAAGGAGAATTGTCAAGGCTGTTGTGGATAAGATTCTAGGGTAAGTTTAACTGTGTCTCTATCCACGTAGATTAATATATGAAAAAGCGAACCAAAACGCAATAGGTTGATCAGACCATCATGCGCCGGTTCTGATTAGATAATATATTAGTGGGTGTACACCCAATAAAATATACCATGATCAAGCTCGAAAAGGATAAGCTTGTAAAACTTAAGGATAAATTTATAGCATAAGATATAAGTAAGGGTGGAATGATGAAAGAAGAGACATAGTCCAAGATTCTTAACCAATCGGGTCAAGCATTCAAGGTAAGGTACAAGGTTAAGTATTTGAGGGTTCAAGCAGAACACCATCACATGCCAGGTCGAAAGAATTGAGCCAAGGTGGATCTCTAATTGAAATAAGAATTAATTTAGTATCATGGTAGAGGTTATAGTTTAGCCATTTGACCAGAAAATTATATCAAGAAAATAGAGTACAAGGAGACGGATTTTAGTGGGACATGGAATACCTACATGAAGGTGGCTAGTCTAGGTCTTACATGTGAAGTTTGTTGGGAGGTAACAGCTAGTATTATACTCTGAATATCTAAGTCACGGTAAAGGACGTCCAATGATCTAGAATAGAAAGTGGGAGTTCTAGACGTGACAAATTGATGCAAAAATTGAAGAAGATCAAATTAACTCATGAAATAAAATAAATCAGGAATCTAGTAAATAATTTAGGAACACAGTCCTAGGGATAGATAGGCTACTAGATGAATATAGTTAGGGTTCGATCAATCAAGGGTCAAGGTTAGAAGGTCTCAATAAAGTCTTGATTTGAGGAAATGTCGAGTAAGTCAGGTTTGGGTTACAGTCACATAGATTGGTAAAAAGAGTTTAAGCAAGATGCAAAATAGAGAGGACAGTTCATTTTAATGAAAGGCAATTAGCAAGAGGATTAGATGGCAAGAAACAGATAAGAGTTTTCTCATAATTGTGATTGAGTACCCTAAAAATAAAAGATATTAATCTAACACTAAGAAATTAAAATCAACAACTACAAAAATTTCAAAATCATCAACTAATACCAGGATTCAAAGTTCTACAGTGAATCCTCCAAAATCAAATTCAATCAAGGGAAAAGGAGTTTAAATCGTAATTTCAAATGAGATTCTCAAGGGTCATCCCAGGAATCTCTCAAAGTATCCTAGCAGTGATTGAGTATCCACTCTCTCTAAGCCTATTCCTCAAATCCTATCGCAGGCTGTAGTGATACTCTAGTTCGAATACCACTACATAAACTCGACCTGCATGGGCCACCACTAAAAACGTGTCACGACCCGCACCCTAGAGTAAGGGCACGAGAAGTGGGTACGTCCAGCCTACGCCGCAGTGTCGGCGGTAGAACGCTGTCCTAGGTCAATCATCTAACAATATAAAGTACCTGTACAGTTTATACTCTCCGAATGGAGGTGACAACAGAAACAAACTCAATCACATCTAAGTAGAGAAATGGAAGATAGATAGATAGACAGATGGTAACTCAAAAGAACCATAGCATAGATGAAATAAGACTAAGTGTCTAAGATACATAACATCCAGAATGTCAACTCATAATACAATAAGTCTAAGAGTCTATACATCTCCACATCTCAAAATACAACTCAGAATGTGAGACAAAATGTACATATAGAAAAGACTGCCTAGGCTAAACTGGTCTAGACTACTGGAACAACATCCTCAGCTGCAGGTGGATCCTGCTGAGGGTCCACAACATAAGTATCATCTAGTCCTGCTCCATAATAGGTAGACACCAGGGCCTCCTCCTCATCCTCTGTAATATTTTCAACAGGTCCAATCAGGACGGGAACGAGCACAATACATCTCACGCAGTGCATAGAATGATAGGAGATATAAAGCATGCAATAGAGTAAAATACAGGAACTGCTGAAGGAAGATACATGTAGCAAAAGAGATAGCTGTAAAGGAAATATCTACTGTATATAGAGAACTAGCAGTGTCTAGTGAGTCAGAGTAAAATATAGACATGTGAAATAGCATAGGAGATTCATGACTACAGCTAGAAGTGATTCATGACTACAGCTACTGGGGTAATATCCACATGACTATTTCCACTCCCCCATCCCCAATCAATACACAAGGATCCATTCAGGTTATGTTAAGATTCGTGATAAGCCCATAATTGGGTGATACGTGAGTGATTCATGAAGATTCATGGAGGCTCGGTGATCATGAGAGTACATGAGTCACTAGCTGATACATGAAGATACATGAAAATAGAAGCATGAGATACATGATGTAAGTGAAACACACATGACAAAAGTACCTGATGCTCCCGAGGGGGATAACATCTCATGAAAAGATCCATATAGTACCAATCCGTGATAACAATCGTGTCAGCATCAAGTAAAGTAAGCTAGAGCAAGAATATAAATTCTGGCAAATATGAAACGGTCAGAGAATGTACTCGCCTGATAACTGAATGTCTGAAGAGGATATACTGTCTGAGGAGAGGTGTATGGCTCCTAATCAGAGTAATACAAGTCACAATGTATCCACAATGGTAAAAATAAAGTATACAATGCATACTACATGATTCTAGGTCAATCCGGTCAGAAGTCAACTCTTGGTCAACTCTAATAGTCAACTAGGTCACAGGAAGTCATACTAGATCACAGGAAATCAAACTAAGTCAAATAAAGTCAAACAAGGTCAAACAAGTTTAATCTAGGTTAAAGTCAACTCCTGGTCAACACTCTAATCAAACTAGTCAAATACTAGTCAACATGATCAATCTGGATCAAGTCTAGATCAAACTTAGACCAACTAAGGTATTTGTCAAACAAAGACTAGTCAATAAGGTGATTAAGTCAAACATGGTCAGACTAGTTGAACTAGTCATTTTTAGGTCAATTAGGTCATGGTTTGACCAATAGTTGACTTTAGTCAACCATGGTCAACAATGGTCAACCTTAAGTCAACTAGTCAAACACTAGTTAGGGTTTTAGTCAAACTAGTCAAACTAGTTGTTTTAGGTCATTCCTAGTCATTTCTAGGTTAACTAGGTCAACTTTGACCTAAGGTTGACTTTGGTCAACCCTTAGTCAACAAGGGTCAACAAGTGGGTTTTGGGTCATTAGGGCTAGCCCCTAGCCATAGGCTAATGATGGGGTTTTCATATAAACCTATAACTAGAATATATATATATGAATATATCTATCTACTATCCATATACCCAAAATATGAATACTATATATAATTCAAACCCACATACATATAATACACTATATATGGCATATTGAGACCTAATACAAAAAAAGTATACATATACATCATATATATGTATATTCATATATATATATACATATAAACTTATATATACACTATATATATATAGAGAGAGAGGGGAAAGTGAGAGGGTCACTTAGAGAGAGAGAGTGACAGAATGGGAGAGTGAGACAGTGAGAGAGAGAGGAGACACACACACTGTCACAGGGGGGGGGGGGAGAGTTCAAGTTTCCTGGGACTGAAAACAGTCCCCAACCCACACAATAATATACACACACCCACAATAAACACACATGTATATACACATGTATATACATGTATACTTCCTAAAAACTTACCTACACACACACAAACATATAAACTACATATATATACACTGAAATACACATATACATGTATTAATCATAATAGAAATAGATTTGAATTTCACTTTTTCAAAACTGGAAATATCCCCAAAACTGGAAAAACTGGACTGTGCATTGGTGATATAGGTAACTCAATTTACACTCACCAAACCGAGCTAAGGCTCGATCCTATTGGTTGGTAACACTAGCCCCACACATACCCTAGTGTCCTAGGTGCCTGACACGACACCACGACACGACACGGCGTGTCCACGGGTTTAAAAACACAAACGGGTAAGCCACAGTGTCACAGCATCGTGCACGCGTGCACTTAGCTCTAGGACACGACACACGTGTCTAGAAGTCTCGTGCACGTGTGGGTAGGTTCGCCTAGGGTTGGTCTAGGGTTTAGGTAGCCTGTCTCGTGTCCACGTGTCCTCAGGACACGGCACGAACTCTATATCAGTCGAAGAAAATCGACTAACACTCAGTGTTCTGCACCGCGTCGTGCATGGGTTCTCGTGTCTCGTGGACACGACACGAGCCACGTGGGGCCTCGTGGTCATATCCACGTGTAGCCCACATGATGGGCTACACCCTCGTGCAAACACGAGGTGTCGAAGTGTCGTGTCCGCGCGATACGAGACGCGCGAAGTGGACTCTGTGCGTCCGTGCACTGTCAGTGCACGACCAGTGCACGTGTCCTCGTGTCCTCGATACGACACGAGGTATCCTGAAAGTTTAGGGGTGTGTGCGCAGACACAGCCCCCTTGTGTCCACCAATTTTGGTGTGTCCTAGTGGCCTGTGTAGTGAGAACTAAGGGGTGGTAGCAGGGGATTTTCTGTGACAGTGTGCAGTGCAAATCCGTGAGCTCGTGTCCGATTTGGACACGAACACGACACAGTCTTGTGTTCAGTCCAGTGGGGTTGTGACCTAGGTGTCTAGGGCTACCCAAAAACATATTTTGTTTCACATAATAACAAGGTTTAATCCTAAGTGGCATTTCACCAAACATAGGTTTTCAAACATGGATACGTGTCCGATACGGACACCAAACCGACTCTAACCTTCACCAAATTTTACTCACAGTACCCTAGTACCTAGATGCATGCATACATGAAGAAAAATCAGAGTTTTAACTAAGTTTAAGAGCATTTACCTATTGATGCAATTTTCAAGGAAAACTCAATAAGAGGGGGGGGGGGGGGGGGGTGTCCTATCCACTTGTTGGTGTCCAAGTCCTTGTGTCCAGCTTGCTAGCCTCCTTTAGCACCCTCTAGGTTGTAGGAACCCAATGCAAAAGACTAGGGTGAATTTGGATCAATATAGCTCAAGTTATGTAGGTTTGAAGAGAAATGGAATTTCTAGGAATTAAATTCATGTAAATCATTCATGAATTAATTCAATGGGATTTTATAGGTTTGTGGGCTGCCAAAGGGGGGGTCCTTGGCTGCCATGGAGGGGTAGGGGAGGTGTCCTTGGCTTTCTTCTAGGCTAAGGCTTGGACTTGTGTAAAGGGGTTGGATATTTTGAGTGTTTTTGGTAAAATATCTAAAAAGTAATATCTAGATATTTAACCCACTTTATCCTATGACTAAATCTATCCCCTTATCATTCTAGGTTAGTAACTAACCTCTAGATTAGTGCTAAACTAGGTTAGAAGCTAACATGACACTAATCAACTAATTAAATAATAATAAATCACATAATCCAAATAATTCCAAATAATTCCTAGAAAATTACCAAAATACCCTTTAGGCCAAAAAGCCTTAATTTGATGTTCTAAACCTATGGCTAGGCTCACATGATCATGGTTAGTCTCTAGGTTATGAAATCTCTAGGATTTACACTAGGGTTATACTAACAAAGTCACAAAGTCATAAGTCATGACTTAGAAAATGGTTTAACTTAACTAAAATCACCAGAAAATCATACCATGACTAAAATACCACTAATAAATAATAAAAATAATAAATTTTCAAAAATACTCTAAATTCTGAAAACAGGGTGTTACACATACCACAAGGCTTTATACCAATAGGCTGCTTAGATCCTTTCTTTGATTCATCTCTAAATTAGGAAGCATGACACTCGGAAAACCCATGCCGTCTCTGTATTGCGTGGTGTTTAACACGTATCATATATGACACTGACACTCTAAAAAGCACTAGGACCACCAAATTGGATGTCTTGTCTGTATTGCGTCGTGTCGAAAATGTATCATATATGACACTAACACTCTTAAACACACCAGGACCACCAAAGTAGGTGCGTTGTCTGTGTTGCATCTCAAACACGTGTACATATATGACCCTTGCACTCTAAAATACACTAGTACGCACAAAAATAGGTGCTGAGTCCGTGTCTTATTCATGTGTGCACTCAACATAGTTCTAATAAGGGTCATCTCCGCTGTATTATTTAATACTACTACTACAAACAAACAATAAACAACAAAAAGCCTTTATCCACAATTATTTTGTCAGCTGCATCAGACATTTTCTTTCCTTCTGCTCTATTTTGTGTAGCGAGGCAGAGAAGAGACGGGGGCTTAAATTGGAGATTTCGTCAGTCCTACAGTGATAGGTAGTGCGTTTGTCTATCTCCTCCAGTTGACTGAATTGGCGCACAATCAAATTTGGTTTTCCACTAGGTAATCACTTGTCAGGCATTTCTAAAATACTGATGTCTTTCTAACTTCTGTATCAGAAGGTTGAATCTTAAATCTGATAATGAGTTGGTTTGTGCTTTACTTTAGATTGTAAGATGAAATCAGACAACATTCGACCTTCCATTAGAGCTTGCATGTCTCTTTGACTATCTGGTTTGGAAAAGTTCACTAAAGATAAGGAACAAATGAGTAGATGCTCATTAGATTTAGTTGCTCATCATCCATTAGTTGGTGAAATCTAATTGACTATCCATTAGCTACTTTTGCATTTTTAGGTGCGAGTATACTTCAAATGCTGAGAGACGAGCACTGCAAATTATATGTTCATATCAAACTTTTTGTAGCATTAGTTTTTTTAGTTATTATATGACTGAACTCCTCTTCTTTATCTAAAAGTAAATATGTGGTCAATACTTACATGTGAGAATAGACGAAAATGATATTTGTTGGAAGGTTAATTGCTTGGCCTGATCTCACCAAGCCTTTTCCATTACAGAACACAAGAATTGGAATATAATTATAGTTGATAGAATGCTCGTATCCTGTATCGCTGTGTTTCTTGCTATTTCAGTTTGTATTTTGTATACCTATATTTTATGTTTTTCCAAGACATTTATCTTTTATTTTTGTTGTAGTTAGCAACTGTATGGAAACATGCTTATAAAGGTGGTGGGTGGAAACCATGTATCATAAACACGACTGTGGAAGGTATGACCTTTAAATTCTCTCCACTTCTTATAATTTGATTATTATTTTTATTCATTTATTTTTGCTTCAGAATCTCTAAAGACTACATAACGCACACTACGGGGTTATAAGTATTTCTAGTTTTCTCTTTGCTCAAGTTTTTCCACTTATCATTAATGCTTCTCTTGGTGGATCCTTGCTTCATCTATGCTGGTTAATAGACAATCTATCCTCCTTGATATTTCGAGTCTTCTTTTTCCAATGGATTTATGCAATGGAATGATAAAGCAGCATCTTATGAATTTTTTTTGTCAATGCGCACATGGTCATTTCAATTTACACAAAAAGGTCTAGAGTTCTTGTATGCGTATGCAGGAGAACCTCGATAATTTAATACCCGATAAATTAATAACCTCAGGTAAATAAGATTTTTGGCCGGACCGAACTTGGGGATAGTGTGCTAAATTAATAATTCGCTACATTTATAAGATAATACATTATAAAAATTCATATATGTCATGTGTAATATATAAGTGAGAAATTTTGAGTTGCCCCCCACTTATTTTATAATAATTCAAGGTGCACCCCACAGAATTATTATAATACATGAAATCCTCCACTTTTAATGGAAACTATCAATGATTAACAGTCAACTCCTTTGACCTCCATTATGACCAAAATACCCTCAAATAAGTGGGATGCACCTTGAATTATGATCAAAATATCCTCAAATAAGTAGGTTGCATCTTGAATTATGGTAAAATAAGTGGGATGTAACTCAAATTTTTTTTTTTATTTATGTAGGTCAAAGGAGTTGACTGGTAGTAATTGACGGTTTTCGTTATAAGTGGGGATTTCATGTATTATGATAACTCGGTGGGGGTGCATCTTGTATTATGGTAAAACAAGTAGGGGCAACTCAAAATTTCTATATATAAATTAATAATTTCATGATATACATAGTGTTTATGATTTGACTATGAGATCTTCCTAAAATATGACTCAATCATTGTTTTTTTTTTTTTTTTTGAAATTGATGTCATCTTGGATTTCATCTTACATGGTAAGAAGTTATGGTGCAGTTTTCTCTTATTGCAACAAAAAAAAGTTCAATGTCATCACTACTTTGTGAGTTTCTTTTTGTGAAATGGGCTCCGTAGTAGAACTAGCATCTTCAACTTCATCATCCACATTTTCTATTATCTGCTCGTGAGTCGACATCTCTAAATTTATTAATGTATGTAGAATTTTTACTTGGTTAAATGTTCGTAAAGCGGAATAGTGTAGTACATTGAACAATGTACGATATATTTTTGGGAAAAATAAATAGATTTATGAATTTTACTTGGTTAAACAAATACACAGAATTATTAGTTCGTAAAACAAGAAAACTAAATGCAATATACAATATTTAAGAAAATAAGGAATACCTTGATAAATTAATAAGTTATTAGTTAATCGATAAATAATAAATAATAATTAATTAATTAATTAATAGCTGCTAAATTAATAAATTTCCTTTGTCCCAAGGCTATTAACTTATAGAGGTTTAACTGTATATGTTACTTGTGCCTTTTAAATTACACATCGGCATAATTGATATTTCTTTTTCTTTTTATAATTATTCTTTTCACTTATTTCCTTGAAAACCTTGACTTATAGACTACTGTTATTCCCAATGAAACTTCAAATTTTGTGCTAGGCACTTGGACATTTCCCCATGCTCTTTGCTGAGTCTTGTAATAGCCTTGCAGACCGGATATATGTTATATATAGGCTTCATTATGTTACATTGTCTAAAGAGTAAGCACATGTTACCTTCTGAAGGGTGGCATGTTTCGAGATTTGGGCACGTTAATGTATTATGAGTCATTGTAATCTGTCCTATTCCAACTTAAGCTTTTACATGTATTTATGAAGGGCTTTCCTTTACAACCTCAATCAGGGAAGGTTCACATCTTTTGTGAAATTTCATATTCTTATGGTATTGTAAATTTGTAATGTTAGTTGGTTCTTATGGCTTCTTTGGATACACTTCCTGAGTTCCCTAAGTGAGTTTGGTAACTTAATTCATGGCTGCCCACTTCTGCAATTTTCCAGTGCAAAAGTTGTGTCCATCTGCCGGTTGACTGCCCCTCATATGATTCCTCATCCTCATCCAAGTCTTCTCCTGAATATAGTTGGCCATGGATCAAAGGGAAGCTCCAAAATAATATAAAAAAGACATTTTTGTATGACTATTTGTCAAGCTTACGTCAAACCTCTGCACAAGTGTTGTCATACTAGCTAAGGTAGTCATGAACAAGAGAGGGCTTTGCCATAAACCTAGAATGTCGGTGGACCTACCTTTTTGTTATGTAGTTTAAGCTCCTGCAACCAAGGATCACTCTCCAAGTTCCCCTAGACTAACAAAGAGTCTAGACGAGAGGTATACTATTTGGTCTTTTCTATAGGGGAATTGCATTCATTTTTATGACACAAGCCAAAGAGTGAAAAGGGGACATTCTCACACAACCACTTGTATAAATGAGGTCACCATTTTTTGCTAATTTAACTTTCTTGCCTTTGCTCAGAATTATATTTATGCCATTGTAGGATTATCCTAAATTCATGTTATGTTCCCACACATATGTTACTATGGATTATCGTAAATGAAAATGTTATTGTTGGGCAACTTATTTTGCTGATTACATTAGTATTATACTTTAAACAAGCCTCCTCATTCAAGAAGTTATTTAATTGTCTTTCGAATGTGCTTTAGCTCTGAACCTTTCCTTTTGTGCATACGCGAAATAAGTAGAACATGAGTATCTTTGTTGCTTTATTTGGTCTGCCTGATATATAATTAAATTTCAGACGTTTCTGTCATCTCATTGCTCTTAAATGTTCAAAATTGTTGATTAGTCACCAGATCTTCATTTATATCTACGTTTGCCTTGAATCTGAAATCAGTATGTTTTTTAATTAGGTTTACCAGAATCAAATGGTTACATATATGTTGAGGCGAATGGTGGCTTGAATCAGCAGCGTACATCAGTTGTTCCTACCCCCTTAAGCTTAAATGATTAGTTATATCTTGTTATTTCTCATGTTTAGGTCTTATATATATATATATATATATATTTTTTTTTTAGGTCTTATATATATATATATATATATATATATATATATATATATATATAAGATACCGTAAGATCTTATAATCGACCTTACCGATCCACCGGCGCAACCATAAAAGACCACCTATCACTAGTCTTCGGTTGGAGGGGGTTATTGCACAAAAGCGCTGGGATAGTGTCTCGCGCAGAGGGAAAGTCCTCGGGGCCGCTTCATCTGTTATGATAGGGTAAGTTATGAAGCCAGAGGGCTATTATGAATGTTGATGGCATGTCACTAGGATAATGGTTGGGCCGGCGGATCGGTAAGGTCAAGTATAAGATCGACATCTTATATATATATATATTATTATTTTTTAGTTTTTATATATATATATATATATATATATATATATATATATATATATATATATAAATATAAAGTGGTCTCGTAGCTTATACTTCTTTCATCCTGTTTGTAGATATGCAATGCAGTTGCAGTAGCAGGCTATCTAAATGCTACACTTCTCATCCCCAATTTCCATTACCACAGTATTTGGAGAGATCCCAGGTCACCATCTACTTGAATCTCTCTTTTCTCATAACTTAGATTCTGCAAGAATATTTGCCATATGGTTTAGGCAATCTTTATTATTTCATCTAATTATCTATTTATAATGCCTGCGGTTCGATGGAGAGTCCGCTATCCCACTCAATGAATCAATAGGATTCGTTGCAAGAATCTCTCTCTTTTCTCATAACTTAGATTCTGCAAGAAAATTTACTGTATGGTTAAGGAAATCCTGTGAAAAACACGTTCACCTGCAAGTGGAAGGCTTTCTGCGTTCAGTCAATCTACGCAGAGTGAATCGGTCGCTAAGGAACCCCGAAAGGGCTGCCGTCTGATGGGTACACGAAAGTGACGAAGTTGCTTTGACTACTGAACCATGCCTGTGTTGGAGCCATTGAATCATATTATTGGGATTGAGATTCGCTGGTGAAACTATAGTATAGCTATGGGCCTAGTCTTTCTGCTACTGTGCTCTCACAAGTGCTTTTGATGGACAAACTGGGCCTGGTGGGTCACCCATTAATTGCTATAGGGTATCTAGAACTGCATTATCACTTATTTGAATTGCCATATACATTGTCTCTCCTTTTTTGCTCTACATAACGGACCCGTTATTGAGTTGTTTCTATCTAGAAGGAATAGGAAAATGGTTACAAGGTATCAATGGCTAAATTTTGATATGGTTGGATCAATGATATATTAGTTTATTTTTATAATATTGTTTCTTTTGTGCCTTAATACTGTGATTTCAAGTCTAGTAAGTGCACATAATCTATTTTGGGGTCTTAATCATGTTGTTCTTGTAGCTAAAATAGCAAGCACATACTACATATACGTATATGATATATGTGTACATATATGCTTCTATGTGCATCCAAGGATGTATAACTTTTCGGGGATATTGTATGGTTTGAATTTTGAAGAGTGGACAATGGCAGTTGGACTTGCACTAGTACCGAAGCAATGTACATCACTTCTTTCAACATCTGTTGGTTCTTTTGGGACATACTTTGCCTTCAAATAAAAAAATTGAGTTTCTGGACTGCAATATGAATGCATGAGCATAAACTCGAGAAAATGACTTCACACTAAGCTGGCATATCAGCCTATTGTTTTGTTAGATGCAGGATGGCTCTCTAGAATTCCAATGCATATAGTGCGCTAGGTTCTGCTTTATGTGTCAATTTTTTTCAAGAAGCGCCCAGTTTCTTGGGTAATTTAACAATACCTGTGATAAATCCTATTAAGTGGGAAGCAGATTATAGCAATACAGAAGAAATTACTGTGTACTAATCTTACGATTATGAACTTCTACAATCTATATTTTGGACCCAAACTGTCACATTGTTGTTATTTAGATCTCTCAAATAGAAAAAGGCTGGTCTTCAGAACCGAAGATTCTGGGTGCAATCCTCATCGAAGTCGGCTTTGCTTTTTCCCTTACATGTTTTTTATATGAAGGACATGGCTCTTAACAAAGTTGAATGGAAGAAATGGATCAAATAGCCAACCCCAAAAATTTGGGATAAAGGTTTGTTGTTGTTGGAGACAAAAAAATCCTTCTTCTGAATTCTCCAGTAGCTAGCTAGCTAGAACACGTTTTATTGGAAGATGACTTCAAGTACCTGAACAACCTGGGGAGGACTGTAGCAATTCAATTCTATATTCAAATTTACAAGAGAGAGCTAATTCATAGTTTGAACTTCAAACTTGTACCACATTCCCGTAGTTAAAGATTTGAAAAATATCTGCAACTATGGAGTACTTATAGTTACGATGATACTACAATGGAACTTGTAAAAACCCTGGCTAACAATGACGCTTGTCCTAATCCTGACTGGACTAAGTGTTAATAGTTGATCCGTTGAGAGGATCATCTTTTGTGGACTTATTGTTGGATCTGAACTAGGAGTCAGATGGCATGTGACGAAAATCCAGTGTTGATATATTAAATTTTTTGGGCAAAATAACAAGACTTTGTGACCCCATAGAAAACCCCCATTGTTTGTATCTCAGAAACTGAAATTTCAACTATAAAGGGCAAACTTTCACAAGTTCCAGCAATAACAGACCCAGGTTTTATATTTCCAGTAGCAAGTTCAGACAATTTTTTCCGGCAAGAGATCTTCATAGGAGCATGTAGTATTATTATCCCAACAAGCATCTGAAAATCAACTCCAAGAAATTGATTTTGCAGCACCATATATTAACTCCAAGCAGCACCGCGCAAATGTTATGCAATTTGAGAGTGAATAAGTGATGATTTGGGGTGTAACCTAACTCTACTACAAGGGAACTTTAGAGGAAGAGATGGTTGAATATGGATTTTTTTTGCTGATTCCCTTGCCAAGACACCTGAATAAATTAGGTTTCATCTCCAAGTCCTGCAACAAACCAGGGGAGGAGGAAAGGAGGTTTGGAGGTGCCGATGAAGGAGTTGTTGATTTGTTGGGTTGGAGGAAAGGGAAAAAAAAACCAAAGATACAAATAAACTTGTGTTGTGCATTGTTTGGCTAACAAACAGAAATAAGCCCTATAGGGTTCTTTTGTTCTATAAAAAAGATGAAAGGACTGGCTAACTGACTTCTAGTCTTCTTCTTTTTGCTGCCTAAGTGAATAACCTTCTTAATGACTTAGAAGTCCATTTACTTGAGTACCAGGTCACTATCAGGCTATCAGCCAGTACTATAAGTACCAAAAGAGAGTTTAACAAATGAATATGTGCTGAGCAGTGGCCATTTATGTCCGACCTGCAGACCCCAATAAGACCTGAAACTAAAGGCAGTTTAAACACAAGGAACGCTACCAAATTGTAAAGATAACACATGGAACTCTTGATGAAATCCTCTTCTTGATATGCTTAGTTGTGGAAAGAGAAGAACACGATTGTTGCAGTCATTCTTTTTGGATAGTTGAGTTGCAGTGCCCCTAATTAATCGACTGCGGGAAGAGATAACCCCTCCCTTAACACGTTGCCAAACGACATCTTAGGCTCCTTCTTAGCTTTTCCACTTCAGTTTCTTTGTATTGCTAGCTTTCTGGTGTGAGGACCCCATCCCACCTTTTCATCATTTTAAAGTTTTATCAACCTTATATGGACTTTAGACTTTAATTTACTGAAATCATTTCTATGCTAATAGATTATGCTTTCATTAAGAATTTAACCAAATTTGGGTTGACTTTTAATTAGCATGATGTAAAGCAATGATGGTGAGCTAATGATCTCTGATATTAGTATTTGTTATTACAGCAACTTTAAGGATATCTATGATGAGGATCACTTCATAGCTACTCTAAAAAATGACGTGCGAGTGGTAGATAAGGTGCCAGCATACATTATGGAAAGATTTGGTCACAACATGAGTAATGTGTTTAACTTCAAGATAAAAGCTTGGGCTTCCACTCAATATTACAGGGATCATGTCCTACCAAAGTTAGTTGAAGAAAGGTGAGTTAAAAAATACTGTTGTTATATCTATACCTAATACACATGTTGCGAGATATATGAGATCTGTCACATAAATTTGAATCAATTTATGCATTTTACTTTTTTTAGGGCCTCTGAATTACTGAATCCCATATTGCCAAGGATTTTATTTGCTTGAGGATACAATGTCATGTCAAAATTGCATTTTGGAATTTATGCTATCATGCTAATTCATGTTTACAAGTGATTATATCTTTTGTTTATTTGATAGTCGTCTCTGATGAGACTATTCTTGGTGCTCTCTAGTTTTGTCACTTATCGTTGTTTTTGTTTATCTTTTATTTAGCAGGACTCTAGTCTATGTTTAAAGTTGATTCCTGCTGCTGCTGCAGCAGCACAGCAAATCATGTATGCCGGATAATTTATTGGCTATACAAAACTTTCTCCATTTATCTCTATTAAGGTTATTTCTGTTCGTACATAGCAACTATCAAGCTACTCTAGGATGAATTATGTCCAGATGGAACTGGGCAACTTTCCCTTTTGTGGTTCTTTGAATGGAGACTGGTACTTGTCTGTTCCCTTGAAAGGTATTTCTGTCTTAACGGTGTTTATCTAATTTTGCCATGGAATCAATGAGATTGATTCAGGCAATGACAGTCCCATTTATTAATGTTTTTTTATTCAAGTATGTCCATCTTTAGAAAATTTCTTCCTTGGTACATGACCATTATAGTCTCATGGTGTATGTTATTTTGCTGTTGACATTGTTTTATTTTGTGACATCAGAGAAGGGAGTAGAAACGTGGGGTTAAGCTTTGAAATCTGAATGATTTAAAATTAGTAGGGCAAAGGCAAAGCATACATGCAGTTTTAGCACAATTCCAGTAAATGAAGCTTGATCCATATTTGTAGCCAAGTGATCAAAGAGTGATAATTTCCTCTATTTAGATCGACAATTCATGATATGAAGCGATTGAGAAGGATGTTGTCTAATTCTTAGCAGCATGGTTGCCAGGAGCTGGAGTGCATTTGATGGTTTCTTTGAAATTGAAATGAAAATATGTGAAATAGCACTAAGACTAGCCATGCTTTATGGGTTGGAATACCAGACAATAAAGAAACATGTAACACTAAATGAGCATAACTGAAATGAGAATGTTAAGAAGTGGCCGCATCACGTAGGTGTGACGTCTCCGACATGTCAACACCGACGTATCTACACCTACATAACAAGGATTTAGGCAGATTCACCGTCCGCCTAGCTACATGAGATGCCCGCCTTAAGCACCTCGGGCCGCCTAATTCCACTTGAGGCATGCTTATCCCGCCGTGAACTTGAACTCAACCCACATATTAACCAGGAAAACAAAGCTCAAGCCAAGCCCAACCACATGAACAAATCTGGAAAGAGAGGTTGCCGACAATTCTGATGGCAATTCAACTTCTATGTCTAGGCTTTAATATTATGAATATTATTGAAACAATATGAGACATTGCAACATTGAACAAAGTCTAAAATATTACATCAAGTAGAAATAAAAGATTAGAATCCCATCCTGTCAAACCAGAACACAAATTGTAAATGGTAGGTTTGTAAACATTCAAAGTCCAAAGTATTACATCAAGTAGAAAGATTAGAATCCCATCCTGTCACACCAGAACACAAATTGTAAATGGTAGGTTTGTCTTAAATTACCTAATGCACTCCCCAAATTTTTAGTCTGGAGGATCCCACCTCGCCTTGAGGCCCTGCCTAGATTTTTCGAGGCCTTACCGCCTCGCTGTCTCGCCATCTTGGTGAGGATCAGGATGTATGCAGTCTTACCCCCATATTTATGGAGAGGCATTTCAAACCTACATTGTCCAGGATGCAAGCAATAAGCCTCACCGTTGTGTCAGGCGACGCCCTCAGCTAAGATGAATGAGCGACGGTACATTGAAAAATAGGATAAGGAATGCGTGCATTTGTCGGAAGTTGGAGGTATCAATTGAGGATAAGACTGAGATAAAATCTTGAGATGGTTTGGACATGTGCAAGGGAGACTAATGTATGCACTGATCAAGAGGGATGGATGATATTAGTGGAGTTACTAGAAACAGGGTAGACCTAAACTTGGATTGTTACTGGAAAAAGATATGGTTTTTGCTGATGGTAGAGTGGAGATGCCCCTTAACAGAACTGAAGGAAAGTTAAGGGTGCAGGCAGCCAGCTCCAGAATTTGGAATAAGGGCTTTGTTGTTATTGTTGATGCATGACCCTTGCACAATACGTTTTGTAGTTCCTCCTTGCTAGCCTCTAACCTTTTCTGTGGGAATCTTTATGTTAAACTTAAATTTGGCTTTTGCATATCTTGGGCATGTATCCTTGTTACTAGATGTGTATATGCTCTATAATGCTAGGTTTCAGTTATTTCAGTGGAATGCTATCTGAACTATGTTACACCGAATGCTTATGTTCAATATCATATTTCCGATAAGAATATAGAGAAGCGGCGTTGTTTAACTAGTAGGTGATTTTCTGTCTTTTGCGGATATCATTGCTTGGCATTAAATTATTTTTAGCAAGCCCATTAGTAATATTGCTTCCTCAGTATATTATGCGGTTCTTGTGCAACTTTTTTGATACCTCCTGGCTGCTCTTGCCGCTCCCTTTATACTTGGCAAACTTTTAGGATTTTGTTGATGCCAATTTTCGGAATTGGCTGATTGGCATTCTGCTACTAGCTTTACTGATGCTGATTGTTGTAATTGACTGATTGGTTTTCTACTAGCGTTTGCATACTTCTGACAGTTTTTTGCACTGGTCAAATGATCTAGAACATAGAAGCCAGATTTATTCTAGTATCTTGAGTGTTTCCGATGTGTTTCTTGTTATATTGAGAAAGCTCCATTTTCTGAGTGGAGAAGCATTCTCTAACTTTCTGTAATTGTACTCGTCAGCATTATAAGTTACATTTTCAGTGAACTGGAGAAACTTATGAAGATCGACTGTCACTTAATTTAGCATTGTAGTCATTGTTGCTTCTCAAAATTTATGATGCTGAGTGCTCGCACACAGCACCCACCCTCCCCCTCTCTTTCCGCGCTCATTTTCTCCACTCACACACCTCCTCTTTTTCCATGTGAGCTGGGTGAGAAATTGTTGGTAGTTGAAACCTATATAGTGCCACTCATTGAGACAAGGTGGGAAGCTTGGCATAGTTGTGGCTTGTTCCTCATATTGGCAGTTCTTCGATAATTTGTACTTAACTATGGAAAGTTTAGTTGTTCTAGGTAAAATATGAAGAAGATGGTATCACACTTTACTTGGTTGGGACTTAGGAAGTTACTAACACATCGTAAATAAGTTGAGAAAAGAAAACTTCACATAAGTTAATATGCATTGCATCATTACTAGTGAAGGCTATGTAAAGCCATAGTAACAAAGAATCAGTGTTATCAGAGGGGTAAGATCTCCTACCATAATTAATTTTTTCCTACTTTCTCATGTTTGTGCTATTCTTCATTCAGTTATGGTTTCAGATAATATACCATGATGCGTCTTCTTGGTTTGATTTGGATTAGCTCAATGGTTTTTGCTCAGTGTCTCCTTTGATTCCCAGTCTTCTCCAATGAGCTGACCACTCTCTTCCTTCAACTAATTGAATGAACACTTGATTTTGTCATGCAGTTTATCTTCTATATAGCCAAGGAGCGATCTTTTCTTTTTGACTGAAAGAAGGATAATACAAGCCTGACACATGGATTAAGGAAATACCATGAAGTGTAAAGTTTACAATACAATCAACCTGTTAAGAAACAAGGTTATCACCAAAAAGACGATTCATAATATTTGAAGCAAAGTCATCCTGTATGAGCACTGCATGATCATTTTTTGGCCTCAGCTACGGCCCCAATTATTTCTAATTCAGCAAGATGGTTCTTGTCACCTTCAGTAAACTGCTTACTTTCACACTATCTGCAACTAAACCACCCATTGAATGTTTAAAAAATGACACCTTGTCTAGATAGACTTGTCAAGATAGACAAGACCAGAATGCCCCTTCATCTAGTAAACAAAAATCACTTTCTTTCCAAAATTCCCTTCGAAAATTGGAGTAGGTTCACCCAACTTTATTGCACTTAATGGACGAGAAACACTAGTACCACTCAATTGCTTTAACATTTTTTTAATGCTTTTTCTTTCTTTTCCATTATTGAAGGGAGCCCTACTTACCTGGGGAACATTTAACCCTTCAAGGAGCACCACATACATAGGGTTTTTTGAAAGTGCCGTATGAACTACCAACTCAATACCGTCTTACGAAGTGGTTTTTCTCCAATTGTGGTAACTTTAAGAATCATTTGTTGTAAATGTGAAGTGTAGTGCCCCGTCCCGCAAAGTCAATCGGAGGAATCGAAACGCCGACGGCGTTCGGACTTAGCCTTGCAACGGCTGCTCGAAGACTCGTTCGGTCGAGGCGACTCGAAGACATCGCTCAGGTGGGGTAGTTTCGGTGAACTTGCTCATCTTAGCCTGCACTTAATAACTCGCATGTTTTCAACTTGCACAAGTAGGCTAATATAAAAGCTACGAACGCACATAGCTAAGGGAATAATCCCGACCCGTCGGAATGTCTTAGAACATGGAAAATGGTCCCACGGTCTGCTTAGAAGTCGGCTCAGCGTGCTTTCAAATGACACTCGGTCCTTCGTCCCGTGGCTTGGGAGAAGGAAGTTGGCCTAAGTTGATAAGTTGCCACGATACTCGAATTAGCCTAAGTCATAGGCGTCGTCCGCGTGAATGCTTGAAAATGCATGCACGGTCCCGTCGTTTTGTCCCAATGCTCGAGTTAGCCTAAGTCATAGGCGTCGCCCACGTGAATGCTTGAAAATGCATGCACGGTCCCGTCGTCCAAGGCTTAGCATAGCCTTCGCACGTCCCGCGAGTTAAGTCGTCTTGCACGGCTTGTTGGCTTAAGTCTAGGCACCCGAGAACTTGGTTGTTTAAGTCGACCCCGTACATAGCACGTTCCCTCGATGCGTAGCTCGGCGTAGCCTTTGCTCGTCGAGGCATTGCCCGAATAAGTTAGACAAGAGCTGTGCTGGGCTATCGAAGCCATTTCTAGCACTGTCCCGCTCTATCTGCGGTTGTCAAGTCGCGTAGTCCCTTGAGAACAAGGCTCGTCGTATAAAGTATATAACTTGAGCGATAGCGTCACCTAGAGAACAAGGTCTGTCTAAGGCACGGCCACGGTTGATTTATCGAGTTTTGGAAAGTGTTTCAATAGTTGTTCTTGAGTTAAGTGAAATGATAGGGCAAGAAAGAAGAATGCTCGCGACTGGGTCGTTGAGGCAAGAAGAATGCTCGTGACTGGATCGCCGAGGCAAGATCTCAGATGTGAGAAGTGTTGGACCTAGCCTTAAAAGAGATGGTAATACTAGAAGTAGATTGACTGTGTGAGACGTCAGTTCGAGTCGAGTCTTGCATGGTCATTGGACAACTTGATCAAGGTGGAGGTCTTCTCGAGTGATCACCGGGGCGCCGGGATCATTCGGCCTGGGAGAAGCGAGTTGGCTCAAAAGAAGGATGTTGGATAACAGCATGGGAGGATTCGACGCTTCCGGGGCTAGCTACCCATGGAAGGGCGGACCGAACCCCCTGAGCCAAGTCCATTATAGCGCTGGGCGCTAGTGACTAGTTCATATAGATGAGTCGGCAGTATAACGGCAAAAATCGCGTGTATGCCTTTGGATTGAGTCTAGAACTTGAATGCGTGTTTAGTCGGTAACATAAAGTCTGGGCCTAAGATTGGGCTGCAGCATAGGCACCGTGCTTCGGCACGAGATGTGGCGTCAAGTCTTATGTTGTCGGCATATGAGTTGCATAGTTTGAATGTGAATTGTCTTGAGTTTAAGTCAGGAAAGGTCGTAAGGCGGTAGCTTGATAAGTCTTGATAAGTTGCGAGGCGCGGCCTCAATCTTGATGCACGAACAAGTCTAAGCAAGGTCCTAAGGAACAATCAAGTCTAGCGGCACGACCAGCACGAGTCGTCCCTTTGACGTCGTTGGCACGAGAATTGGTCTAGAGGTACTTGGGTTTAAGTGAGTCTTGGCACGGCCGAGTTCGCATAAGTTGCTCCTCGACGAAGCACTGTCTCGAATATGTTGAAGTCACGAATATAGTATGGCACGACCCTGCCGTCCCGAGTTGAAGTTTGGTCAAGTACCTAAGCGATAAGGCACTGCCTCGATCGAAATACACGTTAGCATGATAGCACGACTATGTCGTCGCTTAACGAGTTGGTTAGACGTCAAGTCTTAAAATTGACCCTAAGGCAAGACTAGCAAGACAATCGAAAAGGGAAAAAGCTGCACAAAGTAAATGAACGTGTCGGTTTTGTATGGGTGGACGAGGAGCTCACTCCACCAGTACAGTTGAGTACTGACACCCACACAGTCTTCATGTGCAGGCACAGGTAGAAGCTCGTGGCGCGGAGCTCGCTTGGATGCGTCGAGGTACGGAGTTCTTTGGCAAGTCAAGCGTGCGGCCGTGTGGACTCAAGACTTATACATGACATAATGTATGGACATCACCTTCCGAAGCTTCCGCTGGCTCAAGCATTGTATCGAGAGATGAGAGAGAGCAGAGTGACTTGTAAAATGAGAGAAAAGTGAGCACGAGAGACTTGTAATCATGGCCTTGCACCTATTGTAATTTCATTGTTCAATATCAATAAAGATCTCTTTTGAATAACTTGTGTTTTGCCTTTAAAATTCCGCTGCATGTTCAATGTTTCTGCTTGGGATTTCTGTGCGACGACCTCGTCGCCGCCGCTGTAATCGGCCGTTATGAAACTGCCTTGCACGAGCGCAATCTAGGCTCGTGCGGCATCACGCCTTAGCGAGGACGATCGCTCCTACGGGAGCGGGACGTGACATGAAGTTAGTAGGATAAGTAGAAAAGAGACGGATGAGATCAGAACCTCAACTACTCATTTCTTTAAGACTTGGTTAAAATATCGTAATAGCCTACTGAAATTGTTCTAAATTTACTAGCTAGCTGGAAACCAACAGAACCACCATAATAACATAATTGCAATCCTATGCATCAGAAAAGGAATGGCCTAAAACAATCTTCTGACAATATGGAAAGAGTATATAAGAAAGGAGAAAAAAAAACTAACGAAAGATAAGGGCTAGCAAGCCAGTTTGCCGTACAGACATGGTCACAAAATCAAGTTTGTTTTCAACAAATCTAGTCGGTCCACTACCATTGGGCTTTGTTCACTTGGCCCTTTTAGTTTTGTGCTTAGTCCATATTCTATGATGTTCTATGCCTAGAATGTTCTTGATCATACTATCTTCTAGAGATGTCCTAATGTTATAATTATAAAGGAGTCTAGAATAGTCCATAGCTATAAATAGGGGTGCTCTTTCCTCATTTTGTACACAAAACAAATTACAAACTTAGTGCTCTTATAAAATTTCTTTCCTTCCATTCTTCTTCTCCACCAAATTCTTCTCTCTATATTTTTCTCCCTCTCCAAATTTGTTCCTCCTAGCTAGTTGGCCTACCACAATTCCAACAAAGTTACACCAATATTATTCCAACGAATTCAGTTTCGCCAGTTTTGGATTTTTTTTTAAAAGGTTAGTTTCGGTAGTTTCAAGATTGGTGATAATGCAAACTAAATAGTCATTACAATATCAGCCAAGAAGCAGTCTTTAACTTCCCTTAATGTAGAATAGGATCTTGCAAAGAATAGCATCGTAATTTTGATATAGAGAACCAAATAGAACGAGGCTTAATATAATCCAAAGAGCCAAATGTAGTGGTATTTCTTCAGCTTGTTAGGTTCTTGTGAAAGTATCTTACTATCTTTTGCCTCGAAACAAACAAACTCCATAATGTTGAATATGTGAATCAACAATCATATTGAGCAACAATTTAGAGAATGGAAGATCTAGATGGCTGACTAAGAGCAGAAAAGTCTGACAATATGTAAACATGGGACATTTTTCTGAAGATTTGTTAGCTATAATATATAGGTTTCTACACAATACTGTGTTTTGCAACAATCAAAGACACTTAATATTTCTGAATGTTTCAGTGTACTTTGAATTTTCTAAGCCTTTTGCATGAGCTATATCTTTTGCTGTCTCCATGAGCTTTGTTGTTCATTTTGACGATTCAGGTTTATAAGGATATCTCCATTTGCAAATCGGTTGTCATTTGATGCTCCTCCAGCAGTCCAACGACTAAGATGCTTGGCTAACTTTGAGGCCTTGCGATTTTCAAATCCAATAGCAACATTGGCTGAGAATCTGGTTTCTCGAATGAAAGAACACAGTGTACATAATTATGGGAAATATATTGCTGTTCATCTCCGTTTTGAAGAAGTAAATTACCTAATGAAAACTTAATTCTGTGATCCATGGTTTAGGTTTTGATTCTAGGAACATGGTGAAAAAGTTTCGAGTAAATTAAATTTAGTCTTTTCTTTCAGGATATGGTTGCCTTCTCATGTTGCATTTTTGATGGTGGGGAACAAGAGAAGCAGGACATGAAAGCAGCCAGAGAAAGAGGTTGGAGAGGAAAATTTACTAAACCTGGTCGTGTGATACAGCCTGGGGCAATTAGAACAAACGGAAAGTGCCCCCTTACACCTTTGGAGGTATTTGCTTCTTCATTTTCTACTAGAATTAGTTATTGTCACCAAATTACTGTAAATTTTGTGGTTGCAAGCTCTGGGAGAGTCATGCCTATTATCTTTCTTAAGATTTTGGTTCCTATCCTACCCTAAATTGGTCCAGGTTGGGTTGATGCTGCGCGGCATGGGTTTCAATAATAATACTTCGATTTATCTAGCTTCAGGAAAGATTTACCAAGCAGAGAAGCACATGCGTCCACTTCTTGAAATGTTTCCTCTCTTGCAAACTAAAGACATGCTAGCATCACCTGAGGACCTTGCTCCATTTAAGGTAATTCCGATGATTTCTCCTTGTGACTTTCAAGATTAGGCAGCACTGTGACATTAACTGTGCACTTTTACTTTCAGAATTTTTCTTCCAGGATGGCTGCTATAGACTACACTGTTTGTCTTCACAGTGAAGTGTTTGTGACAACTCAAGGTGGAAACTTCCCTCATTTTCTGATTGGCCATAGGAGATTTTTGTATGGTGGGCATTCCAGAACTATCAAACCAGATAAAAGGAGATTGGCTGTTCTATTTGACAATCCAAAAATTGGGTATGCTCTCATAAGTCAAACTGAAATTTTTTTCTTCCTTTGCTCTAAAATGCTTTTGTTGGTTATAATTTTTATTTACCAAGAAAATTAAGGGTTAAGAAAGCCCAAGCTTAGAGCCACCCAAGAATAATATGGGGCTCAAATACCTAAAGTGCAAATTACAAGATAGGACCAGCGAAACTGGAAAGCAACATTAAAGTATGGGTTTACTGTGCTTGCAAAATAATATTGCAACACATCGAAACTAACATTTGCTGACCACTTGATTACACACCAGTAATTGTACAGGAATTTTGTTTTTGAGCCTTAAAGCTTCTGGATGTTTTAGGACAACTATATATATGTTAGAGCTTGTGCATTGTTCAAAGTTATTAAAATTAAAGGCTCCAATACTTGCACAAATATATCAAGATGAACAATCCGAAAATTCTTGTGTGTGTTGTCTGTACTGTAGACAAACTCTCCTATTTTAAGATTGTTTTTTCATGCATGTGGCTAGCATAACTAACCAGCCATAACCACCTAGTCTCCGTATTTGTTTGAAGTTGTATATGTAGGGGACTATTTTATGACAGTGACTCCCTACATTTGAAATGGTATCTATATTGCCTCGTCCCTCTTGTTCTCTAAAGTGCTTCAAAGGAAAACTTCCATCCATCTTTCCCATATCGCCTCTGCAAATATGTGCACCAAATCATTTACTCGGTGACTTCTGTTTTTCAAATTCAAATTCTGTTAACATCATCTTTTTGAGATAATGGTTTATATTTGGTGGATCTTGTCTCAAAAATCCTATTGATTAGTCCCCAAAACAATTAGCAATCAGATTGCAAAAGATATCATATTTTGAACAGAGACTAAATTTTGATCTGTCAAATAGTCTAACATGGCTTGCAATCCCACTACTAAGCTAACTGATTTTTACATCGTCAACCATTTTTTCTTGAACAGTAATGGCTATCTAAACCTAAACTAAGATCTTTCACCTTAATGTAGATAGAATAGCTAGATCTTCAAGTATGGTAAAGCTAAGTTCCAAGTGTTAATAGTCATAGTTGGCCACCATTTACCAAATATGAAAATCAAAATTGTCGTTCTATAGTTTAACATGTCTTTAATCACATTTGCATCCTCACTGTTTTCTATTTTTTATTTAACAGATGGAAAACCTTGAAGCGGCAATTGCTGAACATGCGATCTCACAGTGATTCCAAGGGAATAGAGGTTAAAAGACCAAGTGATTCCATATATATGTATCCCTGTCCAGAATGCATGTGCCGCTCAAATAGAACGGAAGTTGTAAAATCCCTACCAGCAAGATGATCAAAGGAGATATTGGGTAATTTTTGTTCCCCCTCTAACTCAGCAATGCCTCCACGATTTCGCCTGGTTTTTTCTGGTGCATCATCGCTCATTCTTTGATTGGCATCTGGTATGAGTGCCGTTCGAAATCGTGAAGGAACCAGTAGAGCACATTGCACCAATTCTTTTTGGCCTGGGATTACTGCATCCCCTTGTACATGAAAGGAAGATGAAGTATAACAGTCTTTTCTTCCGAGAGTTAACCTGGGCACTGACAGAACACTTGGGCCTGCATTTTGAACCTCTGTATCTAATTCTGCTGCAAAGAGCTGTATCCCCCATTTGTGCCCTCAGTTTTGATGGGGTTGTATATGATTTTTTTTACTTTCCTTTTTTGGTCATACACAGGTTAGATTTGTTGAGATGCAAGACTCGAATTTTTTGGAGTAAAAAATTGTTTGTTGTCGGTTTGTATTATTTGATTGTAGCTAATTCACAATTTGCCATTGGTAAAGAACATTCTTTTCTGAAAACTGCGCATCAAGCTTGCATATTGAACATACGATTTTTTTCTTTTTTTTATTCCATAATTAAGAAAAAATTATATTACAAACTCAATTATATTACATGATAAACCAAACATTTGGATGCAGTTAATATTTCATTATATGGTTTGATTACATGTTTTGATCAAACATTATAAATTATATTACAAATTTAATTACATTACAACCTCCATTCCTTTAGTATCGTAGTTATTGTTTGAGGTCTTGTGAATTCTGACGAGTTTGAAGGGAGATTCATCTTCTGCAAGAGAGGACGAAAGAGAGTCATACTTGTAGCGCACTACCACCAGTCTGCTTAATTCTCGCTGGGTTTGGAATTATTAGCATATTTGAGTAACAAACAAAGAAACACACATATGTCTGCATTTCCCTCCACCAGACTTTCAAAAACCCTCCTCCAACAGTCGTCGTCGGCAGCAGCAGCAGCAAGCCGAGGCAGAAGATCAGAGCAGACCTGCCTCGCCCTCCTGGAGTCGTCCACAAATTCCCTCCCAAAGCTCCTCCAGACCAAAGCCTTCCTCCTCAAATGCGGCCTCCACAACAGTCCCTTGGTCCTCACCAAATTCGCCTCCGCCGCCTCCTCCTCCGACGCCGCCCTCTCCTCCGCCACCTCCCTCCTCTTCTCCCCCGGCCTCTCCTCCCCGCACCTCTACGACTGCTTCCTCTTCAACACCCTCATCCGCTCCCACGCCAATTCCTCCCACTCCCAAACGAAGCGCCACTCCCTCTCCTACTACTCCCTCATGCTCCGCCTCGCCATCCCGCCCAACAAGTTCACCTTCCCTTTCCTCCTCAAGGCCTGCGCCGGCCTGCAGAGCCCCTACCCTGCCGGCACCCAGGTCCACGCCTCCTCCCTCAAGCTCGGCTTCGACACCAACTCCTTCGTCCACAACACCCTCATCCACTTCTACTCCACCTGCTCTCTCCCCGACGCCCGCAGGGTGTTCGACCTTTCTCCCAAGACGACCGCCGTCACCTGGAGCGCCCTCATCGGCGGCCACATCCGCTCCGGCCTCTCCGCCGAGGCCGTCGCCCTCTTCCGGGAAATGCAGATGGCGGGCGTACGTCCCGACGAGGTCACCGTAGTGACCGTCCTCTCTGCCTGCGCCGACCTCGGCGCGCTCGACCTGACGCGATGGCTCGGGTCGTTCATCGACAGGGAGAAGATTCCCAGGTCGGTGCCGCTCTGTAACGCGCTGATCGACGCCCTCGCCAAGTGCGGAGACGTCGACGGCGCCCTGGTCGTATTCGACCTGATGCCGGAGCGGAGCATCGTGTCGTGGACGTCGGTGATCGACGGGCTCGCCGTACACGGCCGAGGGAGGGAGGCCGTCTCGGTGTTCGAATCGATGAAGGCCTCCGGCATCCCGCCTGACAACGTCGCGTTCATTGGCGTGCTCACGGCGTGTAGCCACGCGGGGTTGGTCGACGAGGGGCAGCGCTACTTCGATTCGATGAGAGGAGAATTTGGCATTGTGCCCAAGGTTGAGCATTACGGATGTATGGTGGATTTATTGGGCCGAGCAGGGCTAGTGGAACGGGCTGTGGTGCTGGTAGAGACGATGCCGATCGAGCCGAATCCGGTGATATGGAGGACGCTCATCGGAGCTTGCCGGGTCCATGGCAAACTCGAACTCGGCGAGACGATCACCAAGAATTTGATCGACAAGGAGCCAGCGCACAGCTCGAACTACGTGCTGCTGTCGAATGTTTACGCGCTGTCGGGGAGGTGGGAAAAGAAGGCAAAGATCAGGAAGGCGATGAGCAGGAAAGGGATCCAGAAGGTGCCCGGCTGCAGCTTGCTCGAGCTCGACGGAGAGATCTACGAGTTTGTGGCCGGAGACGAGTCGAACGTGCAGTACAAGGAGATCTACGAGATGGTGGAGGAGATCGGAAGGGAGTTGAAGCGAGCAGGATACGTCGCCGCAACCTCGGAAGTGTTGCTCGACCTCGACGAGGAGGACAAGGAAGATGCTCTGCACTGGCACAGCGAGAAGCTCGCGATTGCTTTTGCGTTGCTGAGGACGCGGCCGGGGACGCCGATTCGAATCGTCAAGAACTTGCGCGTTTGCGCGGATTGCCATTCCGCGACCAAGTTTATATCCAAGGTTTATAACAGAGAGATTGTGGTGAGGGATCGGAGTCGGTTTCATCGTTTCAAAGGAGGGATGTGCTCTTGCAAGGACTTCTGGTGAGACTAAGACATATCGTTTGGTTCACTGTAATGTAATCGTAATATAATCAAATAAAAAATATATTTAATTATATTACGAATATATTACAGTATACCAAACGAGTTTTAATTTTGTTATCTGGCCTGTCGTTCATTATTTCGTTGCTTGAGCTGGTTCGTGTTCAAGTATTTTATCTTTTAAATCAAATTATTTTAGAGGATCTGCCCAGTCTTATTTTTTTTAATTTGTACACAGACAGACAGAGACTGTTCTTCTTTCAGTAATGCACATGTAGTCGAAATGATCACTCTCGGGACATCAACTTGAACTACTTACTGTTCACACCCTAATCATTGGAAGGTTCTTTCTTTGCGGTTAATCTAATAGATAAAGAAACATAACTTGAACCATAAATATTCAACCATGTGATGTGATGACAACCTTTTGGTTTATTCTTACCAGGCCGGCAGTATATCTGCTGTCCCCAAATACATAGGATATTTCAATTATGTCTCTTCTAGTATAAAAAATATGAATCACATCGATTTTATATTAGAAGAACTCACAAAATCGATGAAACATATATTTTTAACATAGATTTGGAATATCATATTTGACGATGGTAGATTCCATTTGTACCAAGTCTAAGAGTATCTCCAAGGCTAATGTCTTGTATATAATTTCTATATGGCATGAGACACGTGATAATGTCTTTTCTAGATGTTAATATTATGAAGTAAAAAGTTTTTTCAAATGTAAAAGTATTAAGAAAGCAATAAAATCTTTGTTTTTTTGAATTTCTAAGACAATTTCTTTCCTTAATTCTTTCTTTCTTTCGAAATACTTTTATTCATAATTGATTATGTGAAAGTAAAATTATTGTCAAGTGTATTATTTAGAACTAGACGACCAACTTCAAATGTCTTTTATCATGTCATGATATGTGAACTTTATAAGTTATTTGACTTATATCTTTGTGGCAACAATTTTTTTTCAAACTCAGAGTTGTATTGGAGGTGAGCTACAATTTGTACCAAGTAAAATGATATAAAAAAGAGTCCAACCGAACTCAACTGGCTCTTATGGTCAGCGAGGAGAGGTATAACTTTTTTGGCTAAGCGGACGGTCTTGGAATCGAACCACGGGGGAGGCAGATGTGTGTGTGAAAATTGCGGACAGTGGACCCAAATGACATACAATGCAGTGTGCACAAAGTTTCGTATGTTACGTCAGACATCGCAAAAAGAGAGAGTCCACGTGTCATCATTCTCAACGTCAATCCTTTCCTGTTCCCTGTTTACCCTCCTCTTCAAATCTCCATTTCCCTTCCCGATTCCGGTCACCGTCCATAAGTGCTCCAAACTCGCGCAACCGACGACCATAAGCCCAAGACAACCAATCGGTAACCACACTTCTACGGTGCTATCACCACCCATTAAAATATTATATTCTCCATCATCTTCTCCACCTCCATCCTTTCCCCCTCTCTCTCTCTCTCTCACTCTCCAGTGGTGGTGAGGACAGCCAGTACCAATGGCTATTTCCCATTATACCCCTCCCATACTACTACTTTTTCTACTCTCCTCCTCGCCGACATTCTCATTCGCTGTCAACATCACCGCCATCCTCTCCGCCTACCCCGAATTTTCCGGCTTCAACCGCCTCCTCTCCACCACCGGCGTCGGCGCCGAGCTCTCCGACCGCTCCTCCCTCACCCTCCTCGCCGTCCCCAACTCCTTCCTCCTCCACTGCTCCGACACCTCTGACGTCTCCGACGTCCTCCGCTACCACGTCCTCCTCCAATACCTCTCCTGGCCCGACCTCCGCCGACTCCCTCCCTCCGGCAAGCTCATCACCACCCTCTACCAGACCACCGGCCGCGCCGTCGCGGACCTCGGTTCCCTCAACCTCACCCGCGATTCCTCCACCGGCCTCGTCGTCGCCCACTCCCCCGTGCCCTTCTCCTCCTCCAACGCCACCGTCCTCTCCCAGATCCGGACCCTCCCTTACAACGTCACCATCCTCTCCGTCGACGCCCTCCTCGTCCCCTACGGCTCCGATCTCGCCGCGTCCGAGACGCAACCGACTCCGTTCGGGCTCAACATTACTAAAATTCTGGCCGACGGGAGGGACTTCAACGTGGCGGCCTCGATGCTGGAGGCGTCCGGGGTGGTGGAGGAGTTCGAGAACGACGAGAGGGGCGCCGGGATCACTGTCTTCGTCCCCACCGACGAGGCGTTCGGCGAGCTTCCGGCGACGGAGAGGCTGCAGTCGCTGACGGCGGATCGGAAGGCGGTAGTGCTCCGCTTCCACGTGCTCCACTCCTACTACCCGCTCGGCTCGCTCGAGTCGATCGTGAACCCGGTGCAGCCGACTCTCGCGACGGAGGGCGTCGGCGCCGGGAGGTTCACGCTGAACATTTCGAGGGTCAACGGGTCGGTGGCGATCGACACCGGACTCGTGCAGGCGTCGATTACTAGGACGGTGTTCGATCAGAACCCGATGGCGGTGTTCGCCGTCTCTAGGGTTTTGCTCCCCAAGGAGATCTTCGGGAAGGAGGCAACGACGGTGCCGGGAGGAGAAATATCGGCGGCTACTGCTCCGCCCCCGGCGAGAGGAGGTGAGATGGCGACGGAAGAGGCGCCGGCGCCTGTGGCTTCGTCGCCGCAGGCAATCAAAGGGGAGGTGACGTCAGGAGTCAGCGGCGGCGTAAATGTCGGTAATTTTATTTGTACAGCGGTAATATTATTATTATTGTGTCTACTACTGGTATGAGATTTTTTTTTTGTTTTTGTTTTGTTTTTGTTTAATTTATTTGTGGTATACGAAGAAATTAATTGAATTTGAGCTGCAAAGCGGCAAATTTTAAGTGCAAAGTTTCTTCTTTTTTAATTCTTAATTTTTATACGGGATTGATATTATTAGGGTTAGTAACCAGAGCAGAGCATGAGGAGGAGGAGAAGGAGAGGAGGAAGATGAAGTTAATTACGGGAGTGCCATTAGGTTAATTGTTACTGGACGGTGAGGACAAGGTTACGGGAGACTATTATTAGCTACTGTTGGGCTTTCTGAGCAGCACATGTGCTGACTGAGACAGAGGGAGAGGTCGAGACCGTAGAGTTCAGTGGGCCTTTCAGTGTTGGGGGCCCGGTGCTTTCGTCCCAAATATACATACAGTAGTACAGAGAATGTATTGTCATCACAGCACATTCACAGTACAATATTCCGTCGGTCATTTGTCGTTACGACGACCCATGACACGGACGCAACACTAAATTTGGCATTGGTATACTCTGGAGTAAATTAGTATCAAAGAGTAGTTAGTTGACAGGAAGCTCATCGATTGCAGGCTTTGGGCGGCCCAAAGCCAGTTCCTAAGTACTTTTGTGGAACCAAGGGTTTGCTCGGCAATTGTAGAGGTAGGGGTTATGAGAGGTCCGATTTTGGATGGTTTTTAAGTAGCAGTTTCTAAACCAGTCCAATATATGCTTGGTAATTCACTAACGAGCGGTTCTGAAAGTTAGCGGTTCTGAAAGTTTTTGACACGAATAAAATTAATAGGAAATGGTATTAGTAAATATAATTATATATTTTTTGTGAGGATATAAATAGAAATAAGAAAGCCGTTCAAAACCCACTTATTTGGGGTGTTTATAAAACTACCAAAAATTATATTATACCGATTTTGAATGGGTTTTGAGCCGACCAAAATCAGTACCTCAAAAAAATTAACAAACAGACGTTTTTATAAACGGTCAGTTCAAAAACACCTTAAAACCAATGAAAATATCGTTACCAAGCAGACCCTAAAGGCTTTGTTTCTATACTATACAAAAAACATTCGGGATTTGGTAAAGCTGAGGGAGATTTGAGCTGTTGCAAGTGTGTTGATAGTATGTTACATGTATGTGTTGTTGAATCGTTGATCCTTGTCATGGAAGGATTAATGTAGTAGTGACTCCCATATCGAATGACCACATTGGTTGAATCTAGTTAAATAGATATATCTATGTTCATTTGCAACACAGGAGGGGACGGGAACAAAGCATGGCGGTGGCATGAGATGGCCATGGCCATGTCCCACCTCCAACGGAGAGAGGTGGGTGGATTCTGTTATGAATGATGATGCTTCTTTTCTTTCTTTCTTATGGGGGCCATGGCCATGCTACTACTTGAGAGAGGAGTGCGACCGACCGAGTAAAGCCAAGTTGCCAACTAATGGACACCTCACATCCCTCGATGGTGAGTGCTCCAATACTAGTGTCCTCCTGTGATGTCAATACACTTGTATTGAGAGATGAGGACAATGAGGACCGGTGTTTGCTTGCTCAATCGCCAGCACACCTCTCATATATATATATATATATATTATATATATATATATATATATATATATATATATATATATATATATATATATATATAGCACTGCACTGCACTGGCTGATAATAATATTCTGTAAAAAGTTTTTGGATTTACTGATATTCCATGTAGATTTTTATACAGAAAATTTTATAGAGGGATATATTTTCTCTAAATGGCGTGTAGGGGGATGCATTTGAAGGAATTGTGTTGGGGGGGTCCGGGCGCCAACTCAACTGGAGCCCAATATTGGGCTCCAACTCAACTGGAGCCCAATATTGGGCTCCAGTTCAACTGGAGCCCCATTCCACACTCCTCCAGAGCCCAATGTTGGGCTCCAGTTGAGTTGGAGCCCCACTCATTCTCCCGCTCATTCACGTGGAGACCCCCTCCACCCCTTCTGTTGAAGGATTTTTTTTTTCTTTTCTTTATTTTTTCTTTTTCTTTTCTTTTTCTTGTAACATTCTAGGACAATAATCTGCTTCAAGATTGGCGGCAATATTGCGATTCTTCTCTTGAAGCGTAATAATTTTTGCTCTAATACCATCAAGTAAAATCGTTATCGGTTTGTCACGTAAGTTCTTAATCCAGTTGTTGAAAGACTCGGCAAGATTTGAAGTGTTTATATCTAGTCAAGGACAAGGAAAAAAAAAAGAAAAAGAAAAGAAAAAGAAAAAAATAAAGAAAAGAAAAAAATCCTTCAACAGAAGGGGTGGAGGGGTCTCCACGTGAATGAGCGGGAGAAGGAGTGGGGCTCCAACTCAACTGGAGCCCAACATTGGGCTCTGGAGGAGTGTGGAATGGGGCTCCAGTTGAACTGGAGCCCAATATTGGGCTCCAGTTGAGTTGGCGTCCGGACCTCCCAACACAATTCCTTCAAATGCATCCTCCTACACGCCATTTAGAGAAAATATATCTCTCTATAAAATTTTCTGATTTTTATACGTTTCTAACTAATATGGATAACTAATATGGATATATAGCTTTTTGTACATGTGCTATGGCCCACATCACACGTGCTTGCCAATGCAGGAGGGCCTGGGTTATATTATAAATTTTGGATTAGAAAGTTTAAGCCCGACATGGATTTGAGAATCTAATCCATTATAAAATTTTGCTGCAAAGACGACGATTCATTTTATAAAACACAACTAGCCCGTCTAGAAGATTATCAAATCAAATTCAAGTCCGGTCCATTTGTAGCCCTTACTAATGTACGGAGAAACCGCCTAGCATGTGGTGTCCATGGGCCTGTTTTGTGGGTCTTTACACCTTCACAGGGAGGGAAATCATGCACTGAAACCCTGTGTTGCCTTTGAGTGATAAAATATATAAAACTGTACATTGTTTTGCGGTATGTAACTAAGTAGATGGTATGTAACTAAGTAGATATGTTGTTCCCAAAACTTGTGTATCATTTATGTTCCCTCTCCTATAAATACAACACATTTATTTATTTATTTAGAACTAAATAATTATGTATACAAAAAGTTGCATTTATAGGAGATGAGACATTATTGGTACACAAGTTTTAGAAATAGTTTTTACTATCTATTGATTGAGTACAATCAATAACTTTCAATATTCGGATTTGTAATAACTATTTATTGGCTTTGTACATATTGCTAGCAGCACCCCTTTGTTGCTTGCTCATTTTTAATAGAGAATTGTCTTTTCATAAGCATGCCTATAAGCATAAAGGTGTTATCGGTTAACAGTTTTAGTTTCATATATATATATATATATATATATATATTTTTGGAAAAAGGGTAAATTTTATTCCACTATCGTCGTAATAAGGTTACAACATAGAGATACAGTCCCAACTCAGGGGGACATTACAAGTACATCCGACTCAATGTTTTGAAGGATGCCCACTGGTGTAGTGGACAGCCCCTCATAAATGCGCCGGTTCCTCTCCTTCCAGACATGCCAAACAGATGCAGCAAGTCTCAATCTAGCACATCTGGCCCAGCTCTGCTCCCGGCCCCTGTAGGGCTGGCAATGGGTAGGGTAGGGTAGGGTAAGGGCAGGAAGAGGGCAGGGTAGGGTAGGGTAGGGTATTGACCTTTTTTTGATATCCTAGGGGAGTCATGAGGGTAGGGTAGGGTAGCCCTCTTCCAAAAAATCAATACCCATTATCCGTCCTTGTCCTTTACCCTCACAGGGTAGCTGAGGGTCAGGGTAGGGAGGGTAAGGGTATTACCCTTGCCATTTCATTTTTTTAACTTTGAAAATCAAATTTTTTGCTAGTAAACAGGGGGGGAATATTTTTTCTTTCCATTTTATTTTTTTCAAATTTTGACAGCATTCAAAAATTATAACAACTTAACAAGAAATAACAGGGAGAATATTTTTTTTTACTAAAGGCGCTGAACCCAGTTATATAGTAGAACCTGGGCTGCCTACATACCCAAGGAGGGGGCTAGACCTGACTCCTTAGGATCAAGCACCATTTAGTTCTCCTAATCCTAAGTACTAATTACAAAAAACTACAAGTAGTAGTAATACTATGGCAGTGGGACTATACAAAATTACAAAGCGGGTTGGGAGAAGGGTAGGGTCGAGGGTTTTAAAGGGTTAGGGTTAACGGGTAGTGGATAGGGTAGTGATTCAGGGTAGGGTAGGGTTCAGGGTAGGGTTACAGGGCAGAGGGTAGGGCGGGTAGGGCGGGTACCCGGGTAATTACACTAGGGTAACAGAATAAAACCCTTACCCTACCCTAATTCCAAGAGGGTAAGGATAGGGCATGCCCTCGAAGGGTAGAGGGTACCCGTGGGCACCTGAGGGTACAGGGTACCCGGCTAGGGTAGAGGGTATGAGGGCAAAATCGCCACCCCTAGGCCCCTGCAATCACCAATCCACTTAAGGATTTCTCTGAAGTCCCGCTCCCTTCCAACCCCTCCCAAGTGTCTCCGGCTCTGCTCTGTCCAGATGCTCCACGTCACATGGCACTAAAAGAACAGATGCCCAATGGATTCATTCTCTATCTCGCACAAAACACACTTAGGGTCAGGGACAGGGACCCCGAACCGAAGAAGTCGGTCCCTAGTGAGTAATTGGCCCAGCACCAGTTTATAAGCAGACAGTTGCATCTTCCTGGCAAGCCTCTTCCCCCAGACAAAGTCGTACTCCTCAATATCATCGAAGTGGGGGCGAACAAGGTCGTAGCAGCTGCTAAATCTGAACTCCCCCGTACCCTCCGAGCGGCCGGGAGGGGCCCAAACCCAGACATCAGACAGTGCCGTAGGAGTGATCTGCACCTGTCTGATCTCCTCACCTAACTGAGCAGTGAAACGATACTCCTCTGGCCTCCAGACCCCACCACTGATGATGTGCCTACAAGTCAGGCCTCTGTACGCCACACCGTCCCTCTGGGGGCCCAGAATCTCCAGAAGAGTCTGACCAGAAATCCACGGATCGAGCCAAAGGTCCGTCTCCCCTCCCTCCCTCATCTTCCTCCGAATAGCCGTCCGAAGTACAGTACGGTTCCTCAGGATATGCTTGAAAGACACAGAGAAGTTGTCGTCAATTTCACAAACCCAGAAGTTCCTGCCCCGGAGATACCGACTAGTCATCCAGGCCGACCAGAGAGAATCGCCCTGAAGGAACCTCCATGCCAGCTTGATCCCCGCCGTCTCCCTGACAGATACTAGGGATTGCAGACCCATACCTCCCTCCTTCCTGGGACGACAGAGCTGCTCCCAAGAGATGGCATGAATCCCCCCATGCCAAATGAACTTGGCACATATGCCCTCAATCTTTCTGATAGTAGCCAAAGGAACCATAATAGATTGGAGCCAGAACAGAGCAATAGCAGATATAACCGATCGAACCAGCTCAATACGTCCTCCAAAAGATAGGCCAGCCGCCTGCCAGCCCTCTACCCTCCTCTGTGCAAAGTCCACCAGACTCTGACATTCTCGGTCCTTCGCGTAGTTGACGGAAAGGGGGACCCCCAGATATTTCACCGGGAGGTCCCCTTTTTCCACCCCAAGCTCCAGGGCCCGCTCCTCCTTCAAAGTGCAAGAGTTGTTGAAGTAAACTTTACTCTTGTCCCTATTCAACCGAAGACCCGATAGCTGTCTGAACTCTTCCATCACTGCCGCAAGCTCCCTCATCCCTCGCATGGAAGGCCTCATCAAAACCAATAGGTCATCCGCATATATGAGATGTGAGACCACCGGAGAGACCCTGCTGTATATCGGTACAATCCTCTTCCGATGCACCGCGATGTCCATCAAACAGGTAAAATACTCCATCACGAGAGTGAATAGGTAGGGGGAAAGCGGGTCCCCCTGCCGAAGCCCCCTGTTGCTGCCGAAGAACCCGTATGGAATACCCTGAATGAGGACCGAGAAAGTAGGGGAGGTGATGCACTCTCTGACTCTGCCCACCCATGTCTCGGAGAATCCCATCGCACCCATCAAATGACAGAGGAAGTCCCTGTTGACGGTGTCGTAGGCTTTCCTCAGGTCGAGCTTCACACAGGCCTTCATCCCTCCAGGCTTGTGGAACTCCCGAATCATCTCATGAGCCAGCAGGCTATGCTCCGCAATAGACCGCCCCTTGATGAATGTCGCCTGATTCCAAGAAACCAGGCCCTGCATAGCATCCTCCATCCTCCTGCACATAAGATGAGTAATTATTTTATACAAATAATTACAGCAATCAATCGGTCGAAAGTCAGCAAGAGAAGTCGTCCCCTCCTTCTTGGGCACTAGCGTCAGGAAGGTGTGGTTCAGCTCCTTCAGGAGCTTGCCCATATCAAAAAACTCCTGAACAGCCTCAAGGACCTGGACCTTGAGGGTACCCCAATGACGCTTGTAGAAGCCACTGGAGAAACCATCCGGCCCAGGAGACTTGGAAGCATCAGCCTGCATCACAATCGCCTCCACCTCCGCCATCCGGATAGGAGCCATAAGAAGACTATTGCCATACTTCGTGATCAGCGTCTTCGTAGTCAGCTGCGGGAATACCGTAGGATAGTCCGACTGATGGTAGAGCTCAGAGTAGAACTGGACAGCCTCCTCCTGGATAGCAACCTGGTCGGTCACAAGACGCCCGTCCCTGCCAATCAGTCTCTGAATACAGTTCCGGTGCTGGCAAGCCCGGATGACATCATAGAAGAATTTGGTGCAGCGATCCCCATCCTTGAGCCAGGAGCATTTGGCCCGTTGGGCCGCACTAATCTCCTGCTGAAGCCGCAAGGTGTTGACCTCTGCAGCCAACTTCTTCTCTTTAGCCGCCATCTCCCCACTCATCATGTCTCCCTGAAGATCTGACTGCAGGTCTCTCAACTCCGCCTCCTTCTCCTGTAAGGAAGTCCGGGGAAGAGCCCTCACCCAGTCTCTGATGGCGCATTTGGTCTTCTTCAGCCTGTGAACCATACAAAACTGGGCAGTGCCGACCACCTCCTGGCAAAGACCTCCCGCCACAGTCTCCTCATATCCAGCCGATAGGAACCAACTGTTGTCATAACGGAACAGACGGGCTCTCCATCTGGGACTCTCCACGAAGCGCACCAGGATCGGCGAGTGGTCACTGGTCTCCGCAGGGAGCCCCTCAGCCACAGAAGAGGGGAAAAGGCGGAACCAATCACTGTTCCCCAAAGCACGATCAAGCTGGCATGCCACCCTGCTCACCACCGCCTTGTTGTGCCATGTCCATATGTGTCCGACCCTCTCCAGATCCCTGAGCCCGGACTGGAGCAGGCAAGACTGAAAATCTGAAAGGATCTGGTCCGGGACCGGCCGTCCCCCCAGCTTCTCCCCCCTGTATAGCGTAGCATTGAAGTCTCCCATAATAAGCAGGGGGAGATGACGATGCATCGCTAATGAACTCAGCCTGATGATGTCATGCCACAAGAACTCAGCCTGATAAGCCACTAATATAGTGAATCTTATCCAAAGCTACCATCCTTATCTGTCATTATTCATACGTAAATGTGTTGTAAGTGTGTCAATGGATCATTTATTAGCCTTCATAAAGTGTAAATGTGTTGTGAATTTCACTACCAAAATACATGGATTTACCGATGGCCTTATCCGTCGGTAGTCCGTCGCCAAAAATAAATACCGACGGATTACCGACGGATATTTTGGTAAAACAGCCGTCGGGAATAACCTCGTCGCTAAAACATATCCGTCGCTACTCCGTCGCTCAGCGACGACTTAGCGACGGAATACCGTCGGCGCATTTAAATATATATAGCGACGGATTACCGACTAGCTTTCGTCAAAACATGTATCAGGATATAGGGTTAGCGACGGAAAAATTCGTCGCTAAAGAGTCGGCAAAACCGTATCAGTGATATTCTGATACGCAATATCCGTCGCTAATCCGTCGTAAATTTGTCGGTAAAAGCGTATCAGAGATTTTCCCATACGGCAGGTCGTCGTTATGCCGTCGCTAATCCGCCGAGGTGTACGACGGATTAGCGTCATATTAGCGACAAAACATCCGTCGCTAACTGCAAAATTTATGGACATCAAACAGAACCAGGTCGACGGACATTCCGTCGCTAAACCGTCGCTCAATGTAAAATACTCCAGGTAGCGACGGATATTACGTCGCCAATCCGTCGATACATTAAATTCCTACAGTTAGCGACGGATAGTCCGTCGCCAATCCGTCGCTTTATTGAAATGCTCCAGGTAGCGACGGTTTTTACGTCGCCACTCCGTCGCTAAACTCAGTTTCTCCAGTTAGCGACGGACTATCCGTCGCTGAGTGGTCGTCAGTCCGTCGCTAACTTCTAATTTTTGAAAAAAAATACTGCAAACAGACTCTTTCCTGTTTATACAACACATCCAACACAATATCAAACATGCAAAATATCCATATACAACACCATATATCCATATCCAACACGAATATCCAACGTATCCAATATCCAACACCATATATCCATATGCAAAATATCCATATCCGACACCAATATCCAACAAAATATTACCAACACAATATATCCAATATCCAACATTAAATTATCCAAACATAAAAAAAATATCCGAACATACAATGTATCCAAATGTCTACAAAAATTTCGACAGCACCTCCTTTGTATATCAGATCATCGCTTATAACCCAGCGTAGGTATATATCCAAAAATCACATAGACGAAATATGCACATACGAATTTAATGCACACCAATTATCCAAGAATAGACATCAATTATACTGAAGAGTAACCTAATATCCGTCGTTATACTGAAAATTTATCTTCAAGTGTGAGAACGGATGGCTCAGAATACACAACCCAAAATTCATTCTAGCATACATTAGTGTGAATCATCTATGTTCTGTACATATGGTGTAGTATATGATCTTATCGTATCTAGTATCTGAAGAACGTAACAGAATCAAGATGAACTCACATAATGTAATACTAAGACATCATCTACTACTATATAAGATATAGTGATAGGTTGTCGTATCATCATTGCCGAGGGATGAGGGTCGGAGGACAGTCAACTTATCTACGGCTACATAGTTTCTGCCTCGCCAGTCGAATGGCTGCAGGAACTATATATGTCCTGATCACCATGTCGTACCGTAGATTAATGCAAATGGAGCTGGAAACAAAATACAGAAACCAAAAAACAAAATACAGAATCCAATCCCTGGGTTCGCCGAAAATACGAAACACAGAATCCAATCCCTGTATTTTAAGTGTGAGAACGGATGGCTCAGAAGACAACCAAACCGGAGAGGATACTCCAAGAGATACATCTGAGTAGGACGTATACTCTGAGAGATCACCCTTACAGAAATGATATCAGTAGTGGGATCGAATGTTGGAGAAGATATTATCACAGTATACGTCCTCTCCTCCACGATGGCTCTAGACCCATCTGCTCGTCCCTGCTTCCATTCTTCTTATTTGACTCTCTCAGCCACACATGATATCCAGCTCAAGTGTAGAGTAGGCGGAAAAGAAGGGGGCAGGAATAGGAGGGGGAAGCAGCACAGCCGGCGGCATGACCCGGAGAAAGTACAGAGGTTTTCTTCAACATACGTAGGAGAACTATAAGGATATATGTAAACACAATATATCATCTTGTCAAAGACCCTAAATGTGACAACCATGTTACCGCGGTGTCGGAAGACTAACATGTCATAATTTTATAAGCCGTGTGTTTTGACATAATCCTCCCAACCGAATTTCAGTTCTATGTAATAATGCAAGATTACGACACAGGAGGAAAGAGTTGTGATGATTATGTCAAAACACACGGCTTAGAAAATTATGACATGTTAATATTCCGACACCGCGGTAACATGGTTGTCACATTAAGGATCTTTGACAAGATGACATATTGTGAAAAGATAAATCCTTATAGTTCTCCTACGTATGTTGAAGAAAACCTCTGTACTTCCTCCGGGTCATGCCGCCGGCTGTGCTGCTTCCCCCTCCTATTCCTGTCCCCTTCTTTTCCGCCTACTCTACACTTGAGCTGGATATCATGTGTGGCTGAGAGAGTCAAATAAGAAGAATGGAAGCAGGGACGAGCAGATGGGTCTAGAGCCATCGTGGAGGAGAGGACGTATACTGTGATAATAGCTTCTCCAACATTCGATCCCACTACTGATATCATTTCTGTAAGGGTGATCTCTCAGAGTATACGTCCTACCCAGATGGATCTCTCGGAGTATCCTCTCCGGTTGGTTGTCGTATCATCATTGCCGAGGGATGAGGGTCGGAGGACAGTCCACTTTATCTACGGATACATAGTTTCTGCCTCGCCAGTCGAATGGCTGCAGGGACTATGTCCTGGTCACCCATCATGGGTGTTATCTGGTAAGTATATGTAACAGAATGTAAAAGAATGTATATGTTCTTATCGTATCTAGTATCTGAAGAATGTAACAAAATACAGAAACCAAAATACAAAATATAGAAACCAAAATACAGAAACCAAAATACAAAATATAGAATCCAAAAAAGGACCCTCTGTGAGAACGGATGGCTCAGAACACAAACCAACCGGAGAGGATACTCCGAGAGATCCATCTGGGAGGGACGTATAATCTGAGAGATCACCTTTACAAGAATTATATCAGTAGTAGGATTGAGTGCTGGAGGAGATATTATCAGAGTATACGTCCTATTCAGATGGGTCTCTCACCGTTACTATTTTTTTTCTGACAGCATGGTGGATGTGCTCCGTCCACAGATTCTGGCTCCGAGCCAAAACTTTGTTCCGGAGCTCAAGTGGACATCTTTGGTGTATAGCTCGAGCGAAAGGTTCCTGACAGCATGGTAGTCTCGTTTGTCAAAGTATCCGTGCTCGTCCCACAACCCATGTGGGACGAGCATTTAACTGCTGCTGCTGCTGCATTTAACTGCTGCTGCTGCTGCATGCTTCTGCTGCAGCTGCTGCATTGCTGCTGCTGCAATGGTATATATATATAGGCAATATGATACCATGAGATACTCTCAAGAACACATCTAAAATCTGAGAATAAATATACAAAATATTCATTCCAACAATAAATCAATTGATGTGTCCAAATAGGAAGTTTCCCACATGGCGACGTGATTTAATAATACGTCGCTATTCGTCGCTCATCAGCGACGAATATTTATGCCTGTCGCAGAACGTCGCTAGCCAGCGACGTTTTGCAACGTTATTTTTATGACGTCGCTATTTTCAATAAATAGCGACGTTATTGGTCGCCGTCGCTAAATGGCGTCGCTAGCCAGGAGAGAGGCAGTGACGGAGGCAGCTGCCCGCCCCCTCCCACCGCCCCCTCCACACCCCCCGCCCCCTCCCATCGCCGCCCCTCCACACCCTCCGCCCCCCGCGGCCAGCCCCCCTCTACACATACCCCCCCCCCCCCCGCACCCCGCGGCCAGCCCCCGCCCCCCCGCACCCCGCGGCCAGCCCCCGCCCCCATCGTCCCCCCCCCAACGCTGCCCGCCCCCTCGATCCCACCGCCCCCTCCACACCCCCCGCCCCCCCCGCCCCCCGCGCACGGCCAGCCCCCCTACGCAACCCCCCGCACCCCGCGGCCAGCCCCCGCGCGCCCCCATCCCTCCAACGCTTCCCGCCCCCTCCCACCGCCCCCTCCACACCCCCCGCCACCGCCGCCACCGCCGCCCCCCGCAGTCGACGCCGCCCCCGCAGCCCCCGACGCCCCCGGCCCGCTGCACCCACGACCACCGCGCGCGCGCGCGAGAGAGAGAGAAAGAGAGAGAGAGAGAGAGAGAGGGAGAGGGAGAGGGGATTACCTTTGGGAGAGAGCGAGGAGAGGGGGTCGCCGATCACCGCCACGGGAGAGAGAGGAGAGGGGGTCGCCGATCGATCACCGCGGGAGAAAGAGAGAGAGGGGAGAGAGAGTGAAATTTGGGGGGAATGAAAAAGTTCCCCCCGTCGTTTCAATTTAAGTCTGGAACGTAAATTTAGCGACGGAGTAGCGACGGATTATTCCGTCGCTAAGTAGTCAGTAAATCTCGCGCCAGAGTAGCAACGGATTATTCCGTCGCTAAGTCGTCAGTCAAATCTCGCGCCAATATTTTAGGCTTTTGCCGCCAAAATATGCGACGTTCTAGCGACGGATATAAAACCGTCGCTACTTGGCCGACGACCTATCGACGGCGTAGCGACGGATATGGACATAAAAAAATAAAAAAAATTGTCCACTGCTTTCCGTCGGTAGTCCGTCACAAATCCGTCGGTGATCCGACGGTAATAGCGACGGAAAATTTCCGTCGCTAAATGGCTGTCGCTAAAGTACTGTAATTTGGTAGTGTAATTTGTCCATACAAACAACTTGATAGGCCTGTAAGTAGATATCATTAGCATTAGCTATATGATGATCATTAGCATTAGCTATATGATGATCATTGGTGAACGCCTAGTGATGCGACAATCCTTTCAGTGCAGCTAGAGAGCCCCCTGAAGTCCCCGAATCACTCTACGCTAGTACGTTAGCACATTGTTCTCCCCAGGTTGAACCAGTTCTCGTATCCCGACAATCATTTGAGGAGCTAAATCTTGTGCACAAATTGTCCATGACCATTTATGCCTATACAACTTAGTCATAAAAATATAACATAAACTAGAAATAACTATACAATAACATTCACTTTTCCACTACCAGATTGCTCGAGCCATCATTCGCACTTTCATTCTTTCCAAACCAGAAATTTTTACCTTAGCGACTGAACGACCCCAAACACCTTTTACATTTCTATCTCTGAAGCAACAATACAATAATCCACAAGATAACATAATAACAACACATATTCCACATGATAACATACCAACATCACTATATTTCATATTTCTATAACTTTATGTCTATAGTAGCAATACGATAATTCATATCCATAATAGCAGTATAATAATCCATGTTCTATATAACAAATTAACAACAATCATATTACTCTATTTTTATTTTTTACTTAGCATTAACAAATCTCATGCAATATAGCAACAAAGATGATCAAAAAGTTCTTTTTATTAGTGTGAAGGTAAGGAGAGAGGTTCAAAACCACGACCATTTGACGAATTACCGCGTCTCGATCACAAGATCTCTGACTGATTCCTCTACATGAGTACTAGTTCAACCATGTCCTTCGAGCCAATAAGTGAGCACAATGTACCATGCAGAGTGGGACATTACACAATCTATGTTCCAGTTATGCCGTCGCAACATACCAAAATGGGCTCTCATAGAAAGATGAGAATCTATGTCGGTTATGATTCATCATCGGTTATTCGCTATTTAGAGCCCTTGACATACAATATCGTTACCACAAAATTTGTGTACTGTCACTTTGATAAGACAGTCTTTTTGTCGTTAGGGGGAGATAAGAACATCAACATTCGTGATGAATGATGTGAATTGACGTGGTCTATACCCACTTTGTCTCATCTCGATCTCTAAACATAATGATAACGAAGTACGATAAATCCTAGATCTTTATATGGTAACATAAAATATGTCATGTGTAACGATCCGCTCCGTCCTAGCGGAACGTCGATTCAAACGGCAAGTGCAACGACTCAAACGAGCCGTCGACCCGAAGAGTTGGCATCGACCTTATGAAGAATCGATGCAAGGCTTACATTGGCCCGTCAAGATGAATCCAGACTTAGACTTTCAAAGGCGCGCTCGGAGTATCGCTCAGCCGATGCGAACATCGCTAAGGTGGGTGGCTCCGATGAACCCGTCTTTGCTTAGCCTAGACACATAATAATTCGGACACTATCAATAGAATCGCTAGGCGATAACACCCCGCATGCTAATAAAGGACTCAACGCACCTAGCTAAGGGAATAATCCCATCTTGTATGCTTGTATAGAATGTGGAAAAGAACATGGAAAATATGAGGACTCTCGCACCGCGCTCCACGCTCGTGCTAAGGCACAAGCTTACTTTCGAGTACTTTATGCGTTCAACAATAATACAATGAATGGTTTACAACAATGAAAATGGGAAGGCTATCAACATAGTCGTTCCGAGTAGAGTATAGCAACATTGAAAGACTATGGGACCGATGGGTCGCCAAGGCGACTCCCGCACAGGGAGTTGCAAAATGAATGGATGAATAAGTGAATGAATGAATCAACGAATGAATGAACGAATATGTGAAAGAACCAATGAACGAACGGACAAGTGAAAGAAAGAAAGAAAAGAAAGAATGAATGAAAGATAAGAAATAAAAGAATGGTTAGCGACAGGTATGACGGGCACGTGACAACGGGGCTCGCTACCCGCGCTGCACGGATGCCAACCTGGTTGATAACGCATTAAGGCTAAGGGTTAGCCTATGGCTCAAAGACAGCCGTTAAGTTAAGATGACAATAAAATACGAAGTGGTCGTGGATGGCTCGTGCACAAGCGAAAAGGAATTCCAAGGGCAACGAACGACGTTTTCGTGGCCGGCCTAGGCGGAATCATGGCCTACGGGCGGACAGAATGTGCGGGCTTGGGCACATAACCAAACGTAGGGCCGGTTATTCAATAGTCTATCAAGGTGTACCAGCCATCACGCTTGATAGATGAGAATGCCACAGGGAAAAATGTCCAAAATGGCTGACATGCCAGCGACCGGTGCATATAGATTTAAGTGGGCTTTGCTGGTGGCAATCCACGTGCAAGTCCTTGCATTGAAATCAAAGTAGTATAAGTCAACTGAACAAAGCACCTTCTGAACAAGCTTGGTTATAACACACAAAATGATCAAAAGCACTTCGTGCAAATGAGTTAGAAAACACGCCTACGACGTGCTAGGACCCGAGGCAGGGACACGCCCTTGATATTGAATGTTACGCGAACTACATTAAGTTGTTTCATATGAATTGTTGACTAACTTGGTTTACTTTGGACAGGGAAGACCGGACGGTAAGTATGGGTAAGTCATGCATGTATTTCCATGCGACACTTGTATTCGGCAACACGAGATAGGCTATGAAATATGCCATGAAACTGATTCTAAGGCAAGATTAGAAAGACAATGAATGATAGACGGTGCACAAAAGTAAATAGAACGTGTTTGGTAATGATAGCATTGTGGGCGAGCTAGCCTCCCCACCAGTGCATAATAACGTACTGATAACCCCACAGTCTGCATGCAGGATGCAGGAGACGCCGGCGGGTGCGGAGCTTCCATCGAACGTGCTAAGGCGCGGAGCCAAATCTGGGGCCTTGGAACGTTGCAAGAAGCTGAAGCACCATATACAGGACATAATGTATCGGAACATCGCCATGAATCATTCCATCTTGTAAGCCACTTGGCACGCCCTTTTATGTTTCAGAGAGAGAGAGAGCTTGAGCGATTTGTAATATCGGCCTAGCGCCGCTTGTAAACTTTTTGAAAATCAATAAAGAGTTTGAATTCGCTTCAACTTATGTTCATTTACTTTCCGCTGCAAATGGGGACACTCTGTGCGACTCTGTGGCCTAGCTCGAATCGGCCGTTTCTGGACTTGGTCTTGCACGGACGCAATCTAGGCCCGTGCGGCATCACGCCTTAGCGAGGACGATCGCTCCTACGGGAGCGGGGCGTGACATCATGTGTTCTTTGATCTAGTAAAAGTGACGAGATTATATATATATACTTGCTGCAAATGTGCCTGCAAGGATAGACGTTTCGTGCGAACGGAAAATATTTTTATGAAGGAAACGTGCCCTAAAGGACGACGCGATGTTGTCTCTAAAGGACGACATGTCGTACCTGAAGTATGACACGGCACATCGACAGCTAACCAATCATCTGTCCTTGGCCTGAAGTGCGGTAGACCTCTCAACTCAAAGAATTCTTCAAACCATGTCGAGCTAATTGTTCTTCATGATGCCATCCAAGAGTGCATATAGTTTCAAGCTGTGATTCTTTTCTATCAATGATGTCTCAACGATAATAAATTAAGGCAACGTTGCGTGCATTGACCAGTTGAAGATAAGCTACATCAAGAGAGAGAAATCAAGCACATCGCACCGAATTTTTCTTCTCACATCAGCAACAACATCAACAAAAGATTGAAGTCAAGCAGATCTGATCCCATGACAACTTGGCTGACATGTTTATAAAGTCCTTACCGAAGTCCACTTTCCATAAGATTGCTCATGGCATTGGATTGCGAAGGCTCTCTACATTGCAAAACTCGTAGTTTGGGGGTGACGTTGAAACCAGGTGGAGTATCCGAAAATATTAATCATTTGACTTAATATACTATATATTTTCCTGAGTTAGGGACATCTTTCGAGTGAATTTTTGGCAACATAAGAGGGTTTTAACCAGGCACCCACATCAGGATGGTCATTCCTCTAAATATTTTCACGTTCTTAAGACATATAGATATCGACTCACTTTTTTCTTCGATTACGAATTTTATTTTACCGGGTTTTCCAAATCAAGGTTTTGGTTATGTCTATCTACATCTATAGTTCTCCATAAACTCGTGTTAACATGTTAACTGAAGGCGGATGTCGATCATCCCTGAATATTGATGTTGATCATTTATGAAAACTGATGTCGATCATCCCTCAAGTTGATTATCCTTGAATATGGGAATTGATAAAGGCACTTCACAATTTGATCGGGGCTAGCCCATTTGTAAGTTTGTGTTATTTACAAGTTTGCCATTGAAAAAATTTATTAGGGCTAGCCCATTGGGGAGTATAAAAGTCAATTGTTTTATTTCTCTTCTCTTTCTCTTCTTCCTCTCAAATTTTCTTCTAATCTCAAATTTTCTTCTAAACCCTAGATTGAGATTCCTCTTGTCCCTACAAAAATCTTCCTGTTTTGTAACCCTAGATTGAGATTCATCCCGCATGCTGTCACACGCGCGCGAAAAAAGATTGGAAGACCTGATTGTATGTGGACTGCCCAGTTTCCTGGCAGTCCACATACATATGTGGACTGCCAGGAAACTGGGCAGTCCATCACAGAACTTGCTGTGAGCATGGACTGTCTAGGAACTGGGCAGTCCACATACAAACAAGGACTGTCCAATTTTCTGGCAGTCCAACAAACTGAATGGACTGTCAGAAAAATGGGCAGTCCTTTGTTTCACATGTTGTGACTTAGGACTGCCCAGTTTTCTGGCAGTCCATTAAGTTTGTAGGACTGCCAGAAAATTAGGCAGTCCTGGTCCTGCATACTTGTGTTTAATTTAAATGGGTAATTTTTTACTCCGAATGTAGTTTAATTCAAATGGGCTACAGACAATTGAAATAAACAATATAATGGATGCTTGAATTTTTCAATTTAATTTCTAGGATTTTGGAAACAAATAGAGAAAGAATTTGGGTGCCATCGATCTTCTTGAGAAGGAAATTTGGAAGAGAAGAGGAAGAAGAAGAGAACATTTCTAGGTGGAAGAAATTTCTAGGAATTTCAAATTATCTTCTTGCTTGGGGATGGAGAAATGGTGGAGGAGAAGAGGAAGAAGAAGAAGAGAGGAATTAGGGTTTAGGAAGAGAGAAAAAATTTTGCAAATGAGAGAAAAAATTTGGGTTTAGGGAAATTTTACTTTGGGACAGCCCAAAATCAAAAAAAGGGCTGTCCTGAGTAAAACACAAAAAAAATTGGGCTAGCCCCAATCTGGGCTAGCCCCGATCAAAAAATGAAGTGCCTTTATCAATTCCCTTGAATATTGATGCTGATCATTTAGGAAGACCAATGTTGATCTCTTGTACTTTTGTATATTCATTTTGTTTATTTCCAGTATAGAATTTTCTTCTCTTTTCTTCCTCCTAGTCCTCGAAAAATCTCTTTCTGACTAAAACACATTGTTTGGTTTTGTTTAATTAATTTAAAGAAAAAAAATATGCATGGTCAGAAATAAGGGCTGCCATATAGTTGTCTGTGAGTATGCATAATTGCATATATGTAAGTCAGAGATTGTCATCAATCTCAAAACAAAAACTCTCTTCAGACTGCAAAAGTCACAATTTTACTTTCAGTCAAAGGAAGGAAGGAAGGAAGGAAGGTGGAACCAGCCAACAGTCAGGAATGCTACTACATACCTGAAATATGCGTGCCATCTGGCACTGCGCTGGTGGTGAGGAAGACCATGCGATGTCAAAGATAGGAATGTTGAAGCGAGGAGGGAATGTTTAGTCTTTGCTGAGAAAATATGAGATGAGCATAGTGAGCAAGAGTACTTTCTTGGTGGCTTTGATGATGCATTTCTCACGTAAACTCTAATTGCTATATTTTTCATGTTTGAGCAAATTTAAATTCCTGACTGCTGGTTTTCGAATTGGTTTTTTAGTAATTTGAGGTGGAGGTTTGAAAACACGAACTTCCAAGTTCAAAAGTCGTGTTTCTACAATGGAACTTGACTAACCCTTGCTTTGGGAAGATTGAGAAAAGAAAGTCTTGTAGAATGACACAAGGAGAGGAGGTTTTAATTAGAATTCCTTTGTGAGGAGGTATTGACTGTGTTTTTGGTGTTAGTTTTTCGGCTAAAAACCATGAGTAACCTAATCTTCAGATATACTCTAAAAAGAGATTTCTCCATCTTGACTAGGTAATTAATTTTGCAACACCAATGGGAAGACATTTGGTTGCTTCATGTTTTTAAGGAGTGGAATGTGGGGAAGCAAAGAGGAGTGGATGGTGAAGACCATGATTTTAATGGTGGCGGTGGAATTATGCTTCCTTTTTTTTTTCTCTCCACTTGAATTATTCAAAGATAGTGGATTTGAAAAAGTTGACAAATATTGCATTAATTATCATGGGAAGATAAGCTTGATCTTTGTAAGATATATATATATATATATATATATATATATATATATATATATATATATATATTCCTTACAAACTCCTCAGTTTTCACGGAAAGATTTAATTAGTTGACAAATGCTGCATGTAAAACAATTCAACCAAAATTTACCTACAACAAAATAGACAGGATCTTCTTGAGATAAAAGAATTCAACTCAATTGAACTTTTTTGTCATTTAACTTAAGGGATAATTTAGCAAATACCCCCATTCCAAATGTTAAAACTAGCATATACCCCCACTATTTATTTTATTTAGCAAATACCCCCACTCCTATGTAAAAGAGTGGGGGTATATCTTAAATTTTTATTATTTTATATCAAAAATGGGGGTATTTGTTAGATAAATAAAATAGTGGGGGTATATGCTAATTTCAATATTTAGAATGGGGGCATTTGCTAAATTGTCCCTTAACTTAATTTTGTAATAGACACTTTATTATTTTTGACAACAATTTTCAGCATGTTAAATTAGGCTTTAAGTTCATGGATCATTAAGCTTATCTTTTTATAATTGGTATAGGTAATATATACCAAACGTACAACCTAATTTTCAAGGTGGTTCAACTTAGCTTGATGTAAACTTCAGCTATATTTGGTGGTTCCACTTGCTTTTGCAAGACCTCTTAAAATACATCAATGTCAACAGCATTTGTGAAGCTTAGCAAACTAAGTGACAAGGGAATCTTGCCAAGATCTTAAACCATGTTACAAAGACATGATCCCCACACCTTACCTAAGGTTAACTAACTACTCCCATCACTAATTAAGAGTATTTAATTATCCATGAAGTAGACCTAGTTTGGATCCATTTTTTTTAGTCTTGTATTAAAATTAATTAATTGGGAAAATTTTCTAAACTTCGCAATGTTGATCTAAGGATGGATATCAATGCTCGGTACATGGTAATGTCATACAAAGGGGTATATGTATTTTAATTTTTTTGCAACTAGGAAAACTTCAAAGTGCAATTGGTTGTAAAAGCAAGCGCTAGTAATGAAATTTCTTCTTATGTAACTGGTCTTATTTATTTCTGTTGGATACAAATAGATCTTCAAAAAGATGTGAGCTGATGGAACTATTAACAAGTTCATAGTCAGATAGTTGTAATAGGATTTTCTCATAAGTAGGATAACTACTACCTTGACACTTATGCTCTAGTTGCCAGGATGATATCTATGAGAATGCTAATTGTACTAGTCTTTATTCACAAGATGATTATCAATCAAATGCATGTAAAGATGTCATTTTGAATGAAGACCTGAGGGAAAAAAAATCTACATGCATCAATCAAAGGGTTTTTCGGTCGAAGGAAGACAAAGTCTGTAAGATGGTAAAGCAAGCACCCAAACTCTGGCATGAGAAATTCGATAAAGTTATTAGATCATACATATAACAAATCAGTGAGAGTGACAGATGTATCTATACCTAGTTTACTGATGGTAGAGAAGTGATAGCATGTCTCCGTGTAGGTACATGCTAATCCTTGGCACTGACATAAAGAAGGTTATAGAAGAAATTATACTGAAAATATGAGGTTTATTTATACTAAAAATAGACAATAGATTGGAATGACCTAGGTGGTTAATTTGCACGTCAGGATCGGACGCTGAGTTGATGTCTCGTGGCTTCCATGTTGGATGTGTCTAGCAGTCTTGTTACCGGTATGGCATTGAGATATGAACTAGTTGGTGATGGTTATAAGAAACTATATGGTCAGAGGTTACATTTTTTATATTATCAGTTTGGGTCTGATTGTATTCAATAAAGTAAGATTTATTACAAAAATAAGTATGAAATTAGGTATTCAATAAAAATTGGGCACGAAAGCTTTAAATGAAATGTGAATAATTAAGTACAATAAATTTATTACAAAAATTATAATAAAAATACAAAAAAAAGAAGAAAAAAGAATACCATATTTTTGAATGACTTATTAGTGACGACGGATCTCAATGCTGGATTTTTATTCGATACCCAACTAGACCTCAACGTCGGAGGCAAAAAGGAAATAAGATAGAGAGGTCAAATTTAGAATTTTGAAATCGCACAATACAAAATCAAAATAGATTTATCATTCTTCAATTCTCTATTAAAAATAACAAGAATACATAACCTATATAGTATTATAAAGCTATATTTATGGATAAATATAATTAAATTAAACTTATCAAAATCAACTAAAAATTTTAATGGATAAAAGAGATAAAATAAACTCTATTTAAAATATTCCTACAATAACCAAATGTACTAAAAGATAAGATAAAATCTAAACTATTTTCATAGTCAATACTTTTTCTATATTAGAGCACAAACTCTTTGGTTTTGGCAGAATGAAAGAATTGAGATCCATTAGTATAACCATGCGACATGCTCAACTGATAGGTATTGTGCCTCTAGAGAGTGTCAATTGGCAGCAATGCGACCGAAGGTGTGCAATATCATTCATGTGGAAATGCAATGAAACGGACGTTTCAGAAGTTCTCTTTTGGAATTTACTGATTCCTTAAAACAATCGACTACAATGTCGAACTAATTTGAGCATCCATGATTTTGATCACACCCAACGAGTCACTTCTCTCTCCTCCAATTCATTTACTTTCTGTTTACCATTTTTGTTGTTTTGTTTCTTGAGTGCAACAACAATAACAAACCACGTGTGCACTGCAACACCTCTTTGTTAGTGGCAATCATTCAAACTTCTATTGCAATTTTTCCATTCCATCTAATATATGTAATAAATTTATTTTATTAAAATAGTTGGGTTTGAACTTTGCTTTGCATATCTTTCGAGACATGTGCAATGTTTAATTAAACATCAAATGAGGAGAAGTCGAAGTCAATGTATCTAGAATATAAAAACTTAAATGGCCTCTAAATAGACCTTTATGTGTTTAGATTAGCTAGAATCATCACATAAATTAGCCTAGTTGCAATCATGGATGTAGACGTCCACCGATGATGAATACCTAATTTATTTCTTAAACATGTTTTAAGTAAAATTCATATTAACAACAGACAAAAACAAGCCCAAATTCAACGCTCAAGGACATACCTATGTCCACTCTTTCCTTTGTACCACGCTTCCTTGTGTATCAAAGTTTTATTATTATTTTTATATGCACAATATTTGACATTGTTACTTAAGACGTTCGTTTTATGCTTCAATTTTCACAAATTATGTTTTTAGACAACAATTTACTTTTAGTTTTAACAATTTTTGTTAAGAGTTGAAGAAACTACCAACACCAATTTACAAAAAAGTTGGAGAAGCTTAATTGAAACTAATATTTTATATTAGAGTTTATATTTATAGACATGAACAACTAATCCCACATGTCTTCAATTATTGACATATGACGGCCATTACATCAGTAAGGAGTATAAAATATTTTTTTGTTAGACTGAAAATTTATTGATTTGTTAGCCTAAAAATTTACAAGAAATATTTATTTTTGAGATGTCCGATATTAGGTATGGATTTTTCACTGATCTTCTGCCACACAGATATGTTCTTTTGCCTCTCTTCGATAACCACAAAGATCACTTGAATTAGACAAAAGAAATCTTCTTAAATATTTTTTGAATTTTTGTTATTTTGGGTTGAATACATAAATGGGATACTTAACATGTCCTCGTTCAAAATATAGAAAGTAGCTTATACTTCCATTTTTTTTTTTAACTAACAGATGTTGTTTCTTGTAAATCAGTCAAAATTTTGACTAAATAATTGGTGTATTTTTTAAAATATTATTTATTTCGTACAAAGGAATATGATATTTGCTTCTTCTTCTTTTTTAAATGAAGGTGTATATTAGTTTCAATAATTTGAATGAAAACTTTTGCTAAAATATCCCATACATAAATAAACGTTTGCCGACATTTTTTGGATTATTGAGTTAAATTCGCATTTTCAATTTATAAAATAAGAAGATATTACGTGCCAGCAACTCCCTTCTTTCACACTTCATGGATGAATACAAAGGCCAACCAACAAAACACTGATTTTTTTTTCTTCAACCGCAGGATCGATTGCGTACTCCAAAACAAAAAACAGCAAACTTCAGCAAACCACAACTCGATACATAACCAAATTCCAAATTAATGCACCCCCACCAGGTCCACGCGTCCGCGTCCTCGCTTGTCGTTTTGGTAGATTTTCTTACTCCACGCGTTGACTTTTTGTCCCTACGCATTTGCACACCTCCTCCCCCTCTCTCTCTCTCTCTCTCTCCCCCTTCGTCCTCAATCCCGACGTCTCGATTTTCTCTCTCCTCTCTCTTTGTCAACGCCTAAAAGTTTAGACCTTTCCTCCCTCTCTCTCTCTCTCTCTCTCTTTCTAAAAGTCAACCCTCATCCTTTCTTCTTCTCCACAAACACCCCCCTTCTCCCTCTCCCTCTCCCTCTCTCAAGAAATTAATGGGAAACGGAATCAGCAGCAGCAGCTGCTTCTCCGGCTGCGCCCGCAGGCCCCGCCTCCGCCGACGCCACGTGGCGGCCGCCGTCACCTCCGAGCCGTTCGATGAGGGGCTCGGCCACTCCTTCTGCTACGTCTCCTCATCCAAACTCGAGGAAGAGCTGAACAATACAAACAACAGCAACCTGTACTCGATCTCCGGCGCCTCGGTCAGCGCCAATCCCTCCACCGCCCTCTCCACCTCCTTAGACCCCTACTCCTCCTACTCCTCCGCCGCCGCCGCCTTCGACTCCTCCACCTCCTTCTCCTCCGTGCCCCTCCGCCGCGTCGGCGGCGGCGGCGGAGGAAACGAGCGCGGCTTCCTCTCCGGCCCCATCGAGCGCGGCTTCCTCTCCGGCCCCCTCGACGACCACCGCAGCCTCTTCTCCGGCCCCCTCGACGGCAGCGGGGGCCTCACCGGCCGCCTCCGCAGGAGCCTCTCGCACTCGCTCTTCCGGAGCCGGAACAAGGGCGGCTCCGACGACAACCACAGCAGCGGCTCCATCGGCCTCGAGCCCGCCGAGGAGCAGTGGGCCCAGGGGAAGGCCGGGGAGGACCGGGTCCACGTGGTGGTGTCGGAGGAGAACGACTCGGTGTTCGTCGGCATCTACGACGGGTTCAACGGCCCCGACGCCACCGACTTCCTCCTCTCCAACCTCTACGCGTCCGTCCGGAAGGAGCTGGAGGCCGTTAGATCGCAGGGCCAGGGCCAGAAGAGCCACCTCCACGTCCTGAAGGCGCTGTCGCGGGCGCTGAGGAGGACGGAGGAGGACTACTTCGAGGTCGCGGACAAGATGTCGGCGGAGAACCCGGAGCTGGCGCTGATGGGGTCCTGCGTCCTGGTGATGCTGATGAAGGGGGAGGACGTCTACCTGATGAGCGTGGGGGACAGCAGGGCCGTTCTGGCACGGACGGCACGCAGGCGGCACCGCGGCGGCCGCGAGACGTCTGATGAATTGGTGAAGAATTTGGCAGCCTTGCAACTTACACTGGAGCACAGTACTAGTGTTAAAGAGGTAACTAGAAGAAGAAGAAGGCCTAATTAGTCTCGTTGTCTCTGTTTCGATTAATTCATGCCAGTAGCTTATTGTTGAGATGTATGTATGTATGTATGTTACAGGAAGTGCTTAGGATTAGGAATGAACATCCTGACGACGGTTCCGCAATCGCCAACGATCGGGTGAAGGGTTCGTTGAAGGTCACCAGGGCTTTCGGTGCCGGCTTTCTCAAACAGGTAATGCCATGCCTCTTTCTTCACTCCAGATACATGGTAGACCTACTGATACGCTTTTTCTGAATCCTCATCTATGAAACTTTGTAATAAACCTCTCTTCTAGTAGTGCCTCTTTGGTCCCATAGCCAAATTGTTGAAGTTATATAGAAGAATCTTGTGATTTTTAAGACCATGGATGGAATCCTACAAAAGCGCACACACACTACTAGATGAAAAGAAGAAGAGGAAGAAGAATAAGAAGAAACAACAATAATCAATTACATGGTGGGATTACAATATTAAGTGTAATGCTCCAAGGAAGGAAGGAAGGAAATTTCTTGGAGTGTTAAGCTTGAAATAGTTTTTAACTTAAAAGTGTTATTTTTTTTTTTTTTAAATTTACATCAAAGGATTGTAAACCATCTGATTCTTTCATCTCTTTCAATGTGATTGCATAGTATAGATTGTGTACAGAGTTGCTGTTTGAACTTTGAATTGTGTTTAGATCGAGTCGAGAAGTTTGAAACTTATCAGCCCTATGATGCATGATCGTAGGGTATCCACAACTTCGATCATACAATAGTTCAACATAGACGCTTCAAAATCCCTTAGGAATATCCCTACTCGGTGTCCATATGTAGCTATTCTTCTTCGTAGCATATGTTACATTGACATGTATATGACACGGCATGATACAGGCACGACATCATACATGGAAGATACATAATAGGATAAAACACAAACAGAAACCAAAATTGATGCCGTGTATCATCATCTATGTGTCCATATCATGTTGTGTCATATTGTGTTTGTGCAACATATATAGCTTTACTAAGAATTGTTGCTACATATTGAGGAGGAAAACTTTTAGTATTGAAGAATTGCCCTCAATGAATCACAAAACCTCACCAAGTAAATGCATACTATGGAACTGAAATTTCAAGATCCTAGCATGCTATATAACCCAAGGCTTCAGGCAGCTATTTCTTTCCAGTGTTTGATGTTTATAGCTATTCTCACTCACATATTGAACAAAATAGTCTGTGATTTTGGAATATTAATCATCTTCGTCCTTTTACCGTTAAAACCCTTTTATTACAAATATAAGTTTCAGTACTAAACACCCTTCTTATGTTTTCTACAGCCAAAGTGGAACAATGCGCTTCTTGAAATGTTCAGAATTGATTATGTTGGGACCTCCCCATACATCACTTGCAACCCATCTCTATCATCACACCCTTGGCCCAAGGGACAGGTTCTTGATATTATCATCAGATGGGCTATATCAGTATTTTAACAATGACGAGGCAGTAGCAGAGGTTGAACTCTTCATCGCACAACCCCTGAGGGGGATCCAGCACAACATCTTGTTGAGGAAGTCCTTTTCCGTGCAGCGAAGAAAGCAGGTAAATTCGAAAAATCGAAATGCTTGTGAAATCTGAAGTTCTGATAAAGAAAAATATGACGAAATGCCTGTGTCAAACTGTACATGTTTTTTTTTCATTTGGTAATTTCAGGTATGGACTTCCATGAATTGCTTGAAATACCGCAGGGGACAGGCGAAGGTACCATGACGATGTTTCCGTCATAGTAATCTCTCTAGAAGGAAGGATATGGAGATCATGTGTGTAAATAAAGCTACAGATTAGAGAAGAATACAATAGATGTACCTACGGAAAAGCTCGGGGACTTTTCTGTTTTTTCCCAGTGATGTTTACCATACCAGTTGTTACTAGGAACAGATTTGGAGGCCATCCAGGGATCGTGTCGTTGTATCGACTGTATAGGTACAGTACCAGTGTTAATATCCACTACTAAGTGGCAGATGTAATCTTCTATAATTAATCCCTTCACTTCATCCATTATTGAACATCGATCACTTCTACAAGCAAGAGCAGAACCCATTGTTTCCTAGTTGTAATTCTCTTGTATTGTTTCTTCTGTGCTGGTGTACTTGATAGACTAGAAACGTTTTTTTAACATAATAAAACACATTTTATACTTCTTTTATTCAGTGTCTGGGCCATGATATGGTATCTGTGTAATGGAGCAGACACCACTACAATTTTCTGCTTTTCTTGTATTTGCATAAACAGGAATAATGGATTAAAGAAGAAAGTCAGTTTACTAGGAAGATGTGGGTTTATGATTGTTGGGATTTTATGGACTAGCAACATATTGAGCAAGTCCGTGGGGGTGTAGGGATCCCGTGGAGATGGACACGGTTCGAATTATATATATATATATATAATATATATAATATATATATATATATATATATATATATTCAGTAATGGATAACTATAAATATGTCATAGTTATGTGAAATGCATGATGAACAAACAACATTGCATAGCGGGCCGTAATGGGAGTATACACAAATTATATAAAGTGCAAGAGGCCCATAGACTCCCATAAGACCTTAGCTAGCCCTCCCTAAAAGTGGTCAAATTGGAACGCTTGTATCAGTAAAATAAACTCCGTGTAAGTTAAATATAGGATATGTTTTTGGCAAGCTGGAGAAAAGGGAGACGGAAAAAGAAGAAGAAGTGAAGTCCTATCATTCTCTTACTTGCATGTCCAACTTCTTCATCAAATTTTCAGATTCTGACACTAATCAAGCAAGAGTGAGTGCAATTGGATCTTCACAAGAGTGTCATGGTGGCATATGGTGTTGTGTATGTTGGGCTATGGTGATGAACATGCTTGTGCTCTTGTACTATTATATGTAGATTATTGCAAAGATACATGTCAGAGAAGAAAAGAAGTACTTCCCATGAGTCTCTATTTCGTACGTACGTACTACTAGCTAGCAAGGCTAGCTATCGACATGACGACATGTTCGGATAAATAACAACTTCGTCTTGACCGGAAAACTTCTCGAGGTTCGAAAGCAGATGCCGGATGGAGAAGAGACAACATGCAACTACTCCAGAAATGCTATGCTGGTGTGTGTGTGTGTGAGAGAGTGAGAGGGATGGGGGATAGAGATTGGGCGGTGGTTTATTTTTTTATTTTTCCGGAAAATGCTTTTTGTTGCCGGCAGTGGCCCGCGGGCCATGTGTTGCCACCTTATTGGCCTCCTACTATCTTCCGACCCATCCCCCCCTCCAATTAGAAGGCACATGTGGTCCACAGACCAAGAATGCGGTCCAAGCCTACGGACAACCTAGCAGTGCCGTTTTTTTTTCACATCCTTAGAAATTTTTTCCCACTTCGATCTACCCTCAAATTAAAGAAAAAATGAGATGAAAAACTTGTCCACAAATTGATAATAATTGATAAATTTAAGAAAAGAGAAAATATTCAAATTCTAGATCCACATACATGTGATAAATTTTGTTTTTGTTTTTTGATATTAAAAATTAAAAAATAGAATATATTAAAATAATTAAAATATAATCTATATACAAAAATTGTTATAAAGATATTTTTATAATTTTGGAAATATAATTGGACAAAGTGCAAAAAAAAAATTCCTCCTTACATGCATACTTTCATGGAAAAAAAAAAGATATCGTAGACGTTTTGGTTCTAAAGAAATTCAAATAAAAATAGTGCAAGAACAATTTACAGTCATTGTAGATTAATTAGTCTATAAAAACTTCATGGACGACAATAATCCTGGAAGCATGGGCAGAGCCAGCATAGGCCCAGTGGGTCATGTACCCACTCATAATATTATATAATATTATATCTATATATATATAATTATATATATATATATATATATATATATATATATTTTCATTATTAATTGTTTTACTCTCAACTACTTATATTATGAACGAGTAACAATTTGATATTTTAACTTGTTTTACTTGTAGTTACAAGTAGCGAATCATGTCATAAAATTTATCCTTAAACGTTTTTAGATGACAAGATTTAATTTTCTCTTAGATGAAATAAATTATTTTCTAGTATAATATTTTTTGATTAAAAATATATAAATATATAAAGTAAAAGTAAATTTTGGATGAAAATAAAATATTTTAATTTGTTTTTCCTTAGGGAAAAAAAATATTTAATTTCCATAAGACCCTAGGACAAGGTTCATGACTAAAATGATAGGATCAAAGTTTGAATTTTAAGATATACTGAATCTCCTCGATCAAATAGTCAAAATTGATAAAAAAATGTCTTGTATGACCTGACTAGAATGACAATGAAGTTAAGGTTCTGATTATATTGGGTTAGAATTAATGTCCACTTTAATACCAATCCTACTTTGAAATGATAGAAAAAATGAGCAGCTATATTAAAAATAACTAGAATACGACCAATGTTAGGTATAGAAAGAATTTGTGACTAATTTATGCAATTTTTTCTCTACGTTTTTATAATTTTTTGAATTAAAATTTTTAATCGATTTTGACCCCGCTGTATCCAAATTCTGGCTACGCCACTGCTTGGAATAAGATTCTATTATGGGGATGATAAACTTCAGCACTATCAACCCCTAATGTGAAATTTAATGAAAGAATTGAAAAGCACCTATGCCAATGTGTCTAATCTCCTAGAGAATTCACAGTCGCGGTGGTGACAATTGAACCAAGACCATACTTCCAGGGCGGATCCAGAAACTATAACTGGAATGGGCTACCAAAAATTTGGGTGGACTGAAAGTAGATAAATCTATATAGAAAAAAAATCAAAATTTATTTGGAAAAAAAATATAATTTTTTTTTTTTGTGGTGCTCCAGCCCGCCCAAGGCACCCTTGGTCCGCCCTGGCATACTTCCACATACATGTTTTGCAATTTTTTTTGGATTTTTCTAGCATGTATATAATGTTTAAGATACTTGTATGATGAATGCAATGGATATTAAAATTGAGAATTTATGGCAAACACAAATTTGCTTTGGGTTTCTCTTCCCAACACAAATTTATTATCCTTTTTTAACTTCTCGTCACAAATTTATCATCCAAACACAAAAGTTGCAAAAGTAAATTACAAGTAAATATAAGCACCAGTCATCTTCCAAACACATAATTTCATCCAAACTTGTAAATTTCTTCCAAGTTATAAGCACCAGATATCTTTCAAGTAAATTTCTTCCAAGTTAATATAAGCAAAGTAAACAAGTAAATATAAACACACACAAAAACACAAGATATATCAACATAGATGTATTTAGCATAGCAAATAAACAATAAAAGAAATCCAACTAAACTAGAAAAGAGCTGCAACCCTTTAGAAGGGAACATAAAAAAGACTAATTTACAAATACAAAGAACAAATTTTCAAACCGGACAAAAAATCAGCAGCAAAAACTAGATCAAGAAAAGAACTTCTCCAATAAGATGACAATCAGTCGTACTCTACAAATTGAACCAGTGGAAGAACTAGAATATGGGAAATATCTTACACTACATAATGGCTTCAAAACGGCTCAAACTGAGCATGGAGATCGAACTCAACCAAACAGAAAAACCTCACACCTTAACCACATGTGTTACACTACTAAATATGCTTATTTGGCGACATAAATTTAGCGACGTTCGATTAACGTCGCTAAATTGTGTACATTAGCGACGTTTTAGTGAAGCGTCGCTAATCGTCGCTACTAGCGACGAAATAAGCGACGAAATAACGACGTACATTATTACATGCTAATCGTCGCGAAACGTCGCTAATAGCGACTAATTTAGCGAATGTCGTTTGAACGTCGCTAAATTCTAATTATATCCCCCCCCACCGATTCATTTTCCCCCATTTTCCTCTCTCACTCTCTCTCCTCCCCCCCTCCGGCGCTCTCACTCTCTCCTGCGGCTACTCTCACTCTCTCCGGCGACTCTCCTCCCTCTCCGGTACGTGACTCTCCCCCCTCCCTCCCTCTCTTTCTCTCTCTCTCTCTCCTCTCTCTCTCTCTCTCTCTCCGTCTGTTTTGGTTGTTGGTGGGTTGGGGGGGGGGTGCGGGTGGCTCGGGGGTGCAGGGGGGGGGGGATTGTAAGCCCCCTGAATTTCAGGGTTTATTTTTTTATTTTCTGAATAAATTATTTTCGATAAATATTTTATTATTTAATTATTTTTGATCATTAATGTACCTTCCCGTGACTTTGACTTCTGGAGCGTCAATGATGCCAATCTCTGTAAACTCTCTTCATGGATTTTGAAGTAGGCAAGATTATCTTCCTGTTGATATATCGTCCTACTTGAACTCGTTCCCTTGTGCTCTTTTTGTATCGCGCAACTTCGGGTCAACTTAGACCAATTAATCATTGAATAATTATTTCCACTTTTATTTTTGATCTTCGTTTGCACGCCACCGTGACTTTTAATTTAGGAGCACCAGACCAGTCGTTTTCTCGGAACCAACTTCTCATAAATGATCTACTCGAGACGCTCTTCACCCATGACCTTCGTGTCCTACTCAGACACTCCATTTTGTGCTTCATTTTCTCCGCACAATTTTTGGGTCAATTTAGGCCGATTTATTTTCTACCGTAAAACTTGATTTAAATTCAAATTTAATTTCGGGACCCGACATCGATCCAACCTAGTCGACCCAAAGTATGGACGTGGCCCACATGAAGCCTACTATCCCCATAAAACTTGTGTCCCATTTATTGGAGTCCCCGTATTTATTATTTATCCATGATTATAAATCCCTATTTTTTAATTCGAATATTGCACCCGGTCCGATGTTGACCCGACCCGTCGACCGAACCCGAACCCAAGCTCCAGGTTGCCCTCTCATGACTGCCCAAATACCCACATAATTTTCCTATTTTTTTCTAATTTAAAAATATCTCTTCATCTCTCTACTTTTCAAATATACCACATATTTATATTATACATATATATATCTTCACCTCTCCTCCATAAAACACCTACACCTACACCCCCCCTCCACCTCACAGCCGAACACCCCCCCTTGGCCGACCTCTTTCTCTCTCCCCCTCTCATTCAAATATCTCTCTCTCCCTCTCTATTCTCACACTCTCTATTATACCACACACACACTTAAACAACCCACTCTCCCTCTCTCATAACACACTCTTTCCCCCCATACTCCACAGCCGAGCACCCTCCTGTACACAAATAACCTCCCCCCTACTTCTCTCCTTCCTCCCCACTTCTTCTTCTTCTTCTTTAACTTATTCTTCTTCTTCCTTTCTTCCTCTTCATTGAGAAGAGCACCAACCCACATCACCATTAACCATCACCATCCCCACCACTCTAACCATCCCCCACCGCCGTCGCCGTGCCCGCGCTGTGCCGCCGTCGCCCTGGCCGACCGGCCGCACGGCCACAGCAGCCCAGGAACAGCAGTAAGCCGCAGCAGTGGCAGCAGCATGCAGCAGCATGCAGCAGCAGCGGCGCCAAGTGCGCGCGCGCGCGGGCCGCCGTCGTGCGCCGCCGCGCCGCCGCACGGCCGCCGTGGCCACCCCCTGCTGCGCACGAGTCTCCGGCGACCCCCCCGGGGTGCGCCCCCATCTTCCCCGACGCGCCGAACGGGCTATTCGTGCGTTTTGAACGGAATCCCGTCGACGCGCGCGGGGAAAGTTTCAGAAACTGTGTTTCGGGATAGCGACTTCGCGCATGTTTTTCGGAGATCCGACCGTTGGATTGGCGAACTCTTCGCTCCGTCACAATCTCGGTATATAGCTCTTCACTCCCCTCAATTTTCGTCCGTTAATTATGTCATTTGATACCTCAAAACTGGCCACCAAGTTGACGTTTTAAATTAAACTGTTTTGGACAGTTTCGTGACGCCAACTTCGCGGGTTTGTATCTTCGTCGTTGCAGCTCCGTTTTACGCACCGCAGTTTCCGATGCATAGCTGGTATAACCCTCTTTCTGCCTCCTTTAGGTTTCGTTTCATTATAAGCACGTTTGGTTGGTTGAATTCGACGCCAAAGTTGGCCGTCCGAATTATTTAAATTACACTTGTAAAATTCCATTTTTGAACCCGGGACTCCGGATTCAATTTCTGACACCACCAGTAGACTCGTGGCGTCGTTCTGGTATGTTTTCATATAAAGTTTGCTTGATTTGGAGAACGTGGGCCCTGACACGCATTTCGGTGCAAAGTGGGTCCCACTTTTCGAGTCAACGGGTCACTTTGAGTTCGGCTCATCGGAATCCAATTCCGGATATACCGTTGGGTTCGTATCGTCATTCTGGATTCGTGGACATATAATTTACTAGGTTTTGTAGACTTCTATCCTGACACATTTTTCGTGCAAAGTGTGTCCAGCGGCGGACATCATTTTGACCCGAAATTACCGTTTTGCCCCTGTGTCCAAATTGGACTTATGGGTAGGCTATCCTAGCTGATTTGACCGTTCTGGACACGTTGGTATTTATTTTATCATCCGACGACATCTGTAGATTTTGATTATGTATTATTCTTAATTTATAATTAATTATTTTTCTAGATATTGTTACTTTCTGGTTTTGAATTTTTATATATATTTTAATTTCTGTAAAAATCTGAGACAAATTGTATTTAAATATTATGTTAATTTAGCTAATTTATTATAATTTTTCTAGTATTTAATAAGTACTTTTGGTATTTTATAAAAAGGGGAAACAGAACTCATTTTTAATATATTTATGTTTGCTGATTTTTAATAATTATTTATGAGGGTTTATAAATTCCAGAAAAATTAGTATAAATTTCTATAATTAACAAGGATTATTTTGGTACTTTATTTTATATATATTTAAGCTTTTTATCTATCTCTAAAATTATTGGAACTTAGTTTACAGTTTGATTTATTTATTGAATAGTTACGACTTTCAATATTTTGTGTTGTTTTGAGTTATAGACGTATTGGACCTCACCCCGCACTAGTGTAAAGATCCTAGGAAGTTAGTTTATGTATAGTGGCACTCCACATTAGACTTTTTATGCTAGGTCCCCACTTGACTAGTTTGACTAAAATGTTTGATTAGAGTTGACTTTGACCTAGATTGGCTTAGAAATCATATAGATTGTATTAGTTCTTTCGTTTACTTTCATTTTGGACATGTCATAACTGTATTACTCCATTTTAGGACATTGTGACCCTGGTACAGACATCTGATATTACACTACTTTTTACATAGTATCAGGCGAGTACATTCTCTGATTGTTCTCTCATTTATTTGTCAATTACTGTATTTCAGTTCTAGTTAGTTCTATGTGATTCTATGTATCAACACGTATGGATATTTTTGGATTCATGTATGCGACACATACCTTACTTACTGATCTCTATTACTGGAATCACTGGAATCATTCCGGAATCATTTCTGGAATCATTATTTGGCCGGACTCATCTCGATTCTTGTGTCTTGTACTGGATTCACTTGCTGGGCGGGGAAATATTGAGTAAGACATGTAGACATACCCCAAATCTGGAATCTCCAACTAGAATCTACTGGAAGCATAGCCATCTCTGCCTGATCCGTAAGAGATGTGCCTGATACCTACAGCCGTTTATATGTCGACCTCGGTATTTTAAAACACACTGTTAGATCATAGTTGGACTCACCCTGGATTCATTGATCACTGTTGGACTTATCTTGTATCGGAAATCATCTGGTATCGGATTATATGGACTGGACTCACACTGGGATTACATTAGACTTATATTGTACTGTCTAGACTCATACATGTTATTCTAGTTCAGTTAGCTTTTATTACCGTCATCATTGCCATGATTCTTCTCTTGTTTAGTTACCTTTCTTTTCTTGTATCTTAACTGTTTCTCTATACCATCACCTGAATATAAACTACCATGTTCATCAATAAAACTGTCTATAACTGCTTTAGAGTTCTCTATCATTTACTTGGGATTTCTAGATGGGTTGTACTCGTTCCTGTCCTGATTGGACCTGTTGAAAATATTACAGATGATAGTCCTGAGGATACATGCCCTACTTACCATGGACCTGGCCTTAGCTCCAGAAGAGGCCCCAGCGGAAACCTTGCTTAGTTATCTTTCATGTGTTTAGTAGACTTAGACTTTGTCTGTTCTTATATTTGGATACTGGACTTTGTTGTAGCGCCCCGCTTTCGATAGGCGACGGAACTTCATAATATGCTAGCGCCGAGTCAGATCGGCCGGGAACTTAGATGGCCATCTAACTCGATCGCTAAGCTTGGTAAACGTTAACGCCTTGCGGCATCGATTCAATTCGATTTGGACGGAAGATACGAAATCGATCCAACTAATGGAACGACTTCTGTTGGAACAAGTCCTAGATGCAGCGGGCTGCGTCTCGGCGCGAGCTCTCTATAAGAGTCCCTTCGACGGGACCGGACCGCTGTATGGTTTTCTTGGAGCTTTGCCGCTGGGCTTGATTGAAGTGCTTTCGCGTCATTTTCAAGGATGCAATTACAAATTTCGATGCAAGGGGAAAAGAAGGAAATCTAACAAAGTGTTGATGCATTGCAGGAGCTCGCGTAACTAAGGATTGACGTTGCGTAGCGCTTCGACGACCTGCACGAAGCCAAGTAATCGGTGGGTGATTCGGCCTTCTTTTCTATTCTGTCCCGCAAACTTATTCCTTGCTTCGAATCCATTCAAATCGAACGATGCCAAGTTAATTGCATGCCAATCCACTAAGTCAAGAACTCGGGAAAAAACGTATCGATTTACAAATACAAGTTTTTCACATAAACCAAAAAGTTTAAGGTTTACAGAAAAAGATAGACTATTTCAAGTGCTGCAAAATATTATGAAACGTTGAACATGGGTTTTGATGCCTCGGACAATTTGGTGCCTACGGGACGCTAAATCGAGTGTATGGCTTCGGGGAAAATGAATCGATGCATAAGTTGCCATAAATTAATGTCGTTGAATACTGTCCGCGCTATACAAAATGGTTTGCATGCATTAAACTGTTCGCACATAGGCATGGTCATGGACAGCTTGTGCACAAGTTCGATTCCTCGAAACGGTATCCGGGGCATCGGAACCGATTCGACCTAGGGGGAATAATTTATCGTGCTTCGGCGCGATGCATGCGGACCTTCAGTAAGGCTTGCAACCTAGGCTGAAAGGGTAGCGTCGCATGCCAACTTCGATTAAGTCCCTCGTGGTGCGTAGCACCAATGACCGCATATAAGATAGTTTCATGCTCATCTATTGTCTTATGCAGGGTAATATTATCTATGTTTTCATACAGGGACGAGCACGGCCGTGGTAAGAAATACGATAAACTGCGATGTTATGTTGTATGCTTAATACTCAAAGACGGCTATCGAATATGAACTGAATTCATTTAGTTCTAATAGAAACAACTCTAAAGCATGCCTATCCTAACAATCAGAGTCGGTTTAGACGAGTTGGTTCGTCTCGTCCACTTAGCAAGTGTGCTAATTCCCTCCCCCAATTTCCCCAGGTGCGGCGGGCGCTCTAACCTAAAACGAAGCTGAAGTGCGGAGAGGTGTTTTGAAGCTCTTCCTATACTGAAGTATTTGAAGCCAATTCAAGTCGACGGCTTATGTATAAAGGGGCGAATGTATGGGACGGCAAGCGTAGTTCAGGCAACTTGTCGAATGTATTCTCTTTATGTTTTCAATCAATGTAGTCGCAACGGCATCCAATGTAATTACGACTTGTACTTCGTTGCAAGCTATGAATGAAAAGCATTTCTATCTTCCTATACTGCGTCTTAAATTCTGATGTGATTTGTGAAGTTTTAACTTGGCGTATTTATATCAAAAGATAACCGTTTGAGAACTTGTCATCTTGCCTTGCACGAGCGCAACTCCAGGCTCGTGCGGCATCACGCCTTAGCGAGGACGATCGAATCGGCAAAATTAATATCGGGGACGAACGTTGCCGACTCGGGGCGTGACAGATTGGTATCAGAGCACAGTTATGTTTCCTCGAATTTTCGAAATATGTTTCATTGTTGGAATGTCCGTTGCGATGGCTCGATTGAATGCTTGTCGGCATGCTGCGTGAAATACGAGTTCCATACAGGTAAGCCCGTAGATATTTTGAAAAATACTAACGGGTTTATACTGTTTGTAGGAATGACTAAGCGAGATAAGAAAATCGCCGGCCCAACAACCCAAACTGTAGATAGTACGTCGAGCACAAAAAGCACCGAGCCTAGCGAGACGACTATGCAGAAGATGCTACAGTTGATGGAACTGCAGCAGCAGCAGCTTCAGACACAATTCAAAGCTCAATTTGAGGCGCAACAAAGACAGATGAATGCCCTGACTCAGATAGTGAGCAGAATGGCGGCAATAGCAAGACGACGGACGAAGAGCTCGAGGAAAAGCAAGGCGACCAAGAAGAAGACGAAGAGGAAGATGGCTCCCACAAATGATGAACTCCCCTTCCATGTTCAAGGTGAAGGAGTTCCGCAAAATGAATCCGCCGAAGTTCAACGGCCGAGCAGAGCCCGACGTGATTGTGGGATGGCTCGCAGAGATAGAGGACTTGTTCGATCTCCTCTGCATCGAAGGGTCCCAGAGGGTGGCCTGTGCGGCGCTGCAATTACAACTACGAGCACATGACTGGTGGGCGGCGAAGAAACAAGGGATCTGTGAAGCCGATTCCAACAAAAAGATCTCTTGGGAAATGTTCAAGACGGCCTTCCTTGAGCAGTACGTTCCTCGCGCGCCACAGAAGGCGGATGAGTTCATGATGTTGAAACAGGGGAATATGAGTGTCGAAGATTATGATGCAAGCTTCTCGAAACTTGTAAAATTTGCTGGCGCCTTCCTGCCCAACAAAGAAGGTCGAGCGTTTTCAGCAAGGCCTCAACGAAGAACTGCGTAGGGACGTCATGAACCAACGGTGCCAAACTTATCGTGAATCCTATGAAGCCGCACTTGAGCGAATCTTTGGCCGTATGTCACAAAGGCCGTGCCTGTCGTTCGCAACAACTTCAACAAGCGTCCTAACGACGCCGGAGGATCGGGAGTATCAAAACGTCCAAACACAATTGATAACCGAGGCCATGGCGGACCACACTGCTATAGATGCGGTAAGAACGGCATCGAGATCCCGATTGTAAACTGAGAACATGTTTCAAGTGTGGCGAGCTAGGCCACGTAGCAACTTTTTGCCCGCTGAGAGTCCAGAATCAACATAACCGAGGAACGTCCCGAACCCGCATAAAGCGCCGATACTGCAAGGCGCAAATGCGGTGCCCGTCAACCAGCAGAACCAACGCCACGGAGCTCAAGGCCGAGTTTATGCCTTAACTCGGGACGAGGCGTACGCGTCCGATACGGTTGTACATGTATATTACTCTACAAAGATATACCTGCTCGAGTATTATTCGATTCGGGTGCGACGCATAGCTTTATATCTACTGATTTTGCGAAAGAAAATAAAATCACCATGCAATCACTAGATATGAACATTAGCGTTAGCACTCCGTCGGAGTCGATATGCCTGCAAACTTTATTTGTAGGGATGGCCACATTTGCGTCGGGGGAGATATCTATCCTTGGATGCCGTAGTGCTAGACATAAAGATTACGACATAATCCTGGCATGGATTGGTTGGGCGCTTGTCGTGCAACGATCGAGTGCGCGGAGAAGAGAGTAGTGTTTCGTCTCCCTGGCGAGACGGAGTTCTCATATTCGTGCGGTACGGCCTCGAAGACGGCGATGATGGTATCGGCAATCTCGGCAAGGCGTATGCCGCGTTCCGGCTGCGCGGGATACTTGGCATCAGTTCGAGACACCGGACGGATAATACAAATACATGCAGACTGATGTTGTGGCAGACTTTCTCGATGTTTTTCCTGACGAGATGCCCGGGATGCCGCCAGATCGAGAAATTGAATTCAGCATCGACACCTTTCCGGATACGCGGCCGATATCAAAGGCGCCTTACCGAATGGCTCCAGCAGAACTGAAGGAGCTGAAGGTGCAATTACAAGAGTTGCTAGACCGCGGATTTATTCGCCCTAGCGTCTATCCGTGGGGAGCTCCCTATTGTTCGTGAAGAAGAAAGATGGGTCGTTGCGGCTATGCATCGACTATCGGAACTCAACAAGGCGCCGTGCGAACAAGTATCCTTTGCCGCGAATCGACGACTTGTTTGACCAACTGCAAGCGCGACAATATTTTCAAAAATCGATCTTCGTTCAGGCTATCATCAGTTGAAGATCAAGTCCGACGACTGTAGAAGCATGGAATTTCACACCAGAAAACTCATGCCCAGACACTACACGCGCCAGAACTCAGACGAAGAACTTCACAGCAAAGTCAATAACTAACATTTGAGAAGGACTTTTTATTTATATATAAAAGTCTATTACTGTCTAGAAAAGGCTGTACAAGGAGAATTTCTACAAAGGAAGAGCCTAAGACTACAGCCAGCGGCCATCATGCGCCTTCAGATAAGGACAGCGGCCACCATGCGTCTCCAGATAGGCGCAGCATCACTATGCGCCACCAGTAAGGCGCAGCAGATATCATGCGCCTCCATCCAGGCGCATCGCCATTATCTCTCCAGCAGCTCATTATGTGCATCCCTTCAGCCAAATTCTTCAGCCAGGCTCACCTGGCCGAGCAGAGCCCAGTATGTGCCGCTCTTCCAACCAGGCTCGCCCGATAAATGCTTCGACACAAAGCATTTAACCCTCTGGCTGGAACCAAGGAAGAGAAGAGCACCGTAAATGCTGGGCCATGGGAGGCTTCGAAAGAGCCTCCAAAGCCGAAGAAAGACCGTGATCGAACCACGGCTAAAGGAGCAGTTTCGCACGATCAAAGTGGGGAAACCCCACTTTGAAGGAGAGAGAGCCTAGCACCGCCATTCCGATCTACGGCTCTTCCGGAAACAACGGAGACGCGGCCCGAGCATCCCATCTTTGGATGCAACAGGCACCATTCCGCCTGCCTCAGAAGCCTCGACTCCGTCTTTGGATTGTAACAGTCACCTTCAAGAGCATCAATGACAACTGGCATCTCACTCGGGAGCATTGTCAGCAGAAGCACCGTATGTTCAAATTCATATGGAAGTACGTGAGGGAATGAGAAGCAAATCTTCTCTCCATGCCACTATTTATAGGCGGGCAGATCAACCCACGCGCCAAGGGATGGCCCTCCAAATTCCATGCAATGAATTTACATTAAATGGATGAACCGGACGCCTCGAATTCAGCCAAACGGCTATTTATAGCATGAAGAGCGAGACAACCGCATCATTAAAAGACATGTCCGATGCGCCAGCCAGACAGCGCATCACACGGACGCGCCCTTCGGATTAGGCGCATCACACAGACGCGCCCTACAGTACTCGGCATTATAGAGGTGCGCCCCCACACATCTCCATACCGAGTGGAACGCCAAACCAACGCGCCCACTCAGTTGTCCACGAACGTCACCAACATTAAATGCTGAACTGACAGAGTTGGCAGCACGCCTCCAAAGTTGAACAGTTGACAGCTTTATTCAGAAAACGAAGCGTCGGCAACGTCAGCATCATGACTTCCGACGGCTATGCCACGTGGCCACCGCATGTGCCTCTACGACCATGCGTCACCCGCATGCGCCTCTACGGCCATGCGTCCAAACCAGCATGCGCCTCAAAGCCATGCGCTCAGACCCTTCACTGATCCCTAAAGACAGAAGAAGAGTCTACGGTTGAAGCTTTGCATGCGCCTCAAAAGCCATGCGCCAAGACTGATCTCTGATCCCGAAAGACAGAAGGAAAGTCGCCTGCATGCGCCTCAAAAGCCATGCGCCCCAAATGGTTGTAACTCCTAAAGGTTATGAGCCGCAGCCTCTCCTGCGCCCAATCCCAAGGCGCAGCCCACCAGATCACTCCTCTCCACCAAATCCGAGATTCGAACCATGAGTCGACGACACGTGTCTTTTGAATCAACTCATCCAAGATTCAGCAACGGAAAGATCTTCTCCCTGCTACGTGCCGGCTCACAACAGCAGTATGAAGAGTTCTCCCCCTCGATCAGGGCGCAGCATCCATGCGCCTCCATCAGCAACCTCCACGTGGCGTTCCCACACCGGCGCATCCTACATGCGCGCATGAGCAGCCAGCCTGCAAAACTATAAATAGAAGGATCATCTCCTTCACACACACACGGAGACTCAGAAGATAAGATTCACAGAGAATCTACAACAGAGAATCACCGGAGAGGCAGTTCTAGACACTCAACGTCTTCCTCCTCTCAGCAAGCTCCAGCACCCAGAGTAATCAACACCTTCAGAGAACCGATAACCGCCGTCAGCCGGTCAACGGAGTCAACGCATTACCACTCGCTCTATTGGTACTAAGGACCCAGCTTAAACAAAGTGTACTCCTAGGACTACATCTAAGTCCTACATTGTATCACTGTTCTGTTTGTATTAAGATTTCAATCAAAACAATTTTAATGGCAAACAAGCTGGCGACTCTGCTGGGGACCTCTTTCTCCTCTACCGAGAAAGTCGTGTCACAGGCCGACGACGTGAAGGTGGGCTCCTCCCACAAGATGCTGGTAGTGCGCCTCAATCAACAGGCGTACGAGGAGTTCATTTCTGAAGGAAGTGCGAGTCCTTCGAAGCGGCTGTCGAAGCCGAAGAAGACCCGCGCAGTCTGGGTGCGCAAAGTCGACGCCTCGGGCACCACCGTTGAAGGGGATGCGCCCGTCCAGCCTTCCCTTCCTGCTGACGTCCTCAGCAGTCAAGGTGCGCCCGCTGATGCAGCACATCTCTCGGGGAAGCGTGCGGCTGATCACGTTCCCCAGCCATCTTCCTCTCAGGCGAGGAAGATACGTCGACGGAGCAGGGGCGCAGCCAATGCCCCGCGCATTACTTCTGATGCGCCACAACGAGCCTCTGTCTTCGACAACTCACTCGCTGTAACGGCGATAAGAATTTGGATGCTGAGTACTATGCGCCCCAGCGGGCTGGTACGAAGAAATCTAAGGCGGCACGGGCCACGCGCCACAAACGTACTATACCAGCAGCCGGCCAGAGACACGCGCTTACAATCACGCGCGCTGCCGATGGCAAGCTGTACAAGGTTGACTCAAGTGCTCCCGCACCGACAACGAGTCGACCTTCAAAGTCCTCATCTCACTTGGGCGCATTCACTGCGTGCACAACCAAGCCGAGAGAGGCAAATTCAGTGGTCTTGAACTCCCGCGCCTCCTCTGGTTGTGCGTTTGAGGTCCGTTCAAGTCACTTCAAATGCTGTGGTTCCCCCACTACTGATCGTGATGCCTGCTTGGTATTAGATCAGGGGGCGCAGCACTCACCCGACCACCCCGGCGCTTGGCTCTGCCATGCGCCTGAGAGGGGTGTGAGGGTAGCACTCTCCTCCAACGACTTGCGCAACGTGATCACTCACAAGCGCCGGTCAGGAGAGTTGACCAACAAGCACGATGCGCCTCTCACGGGGCACACTTGTGCAGTGGTCACCATCAACTGCTGTTGCAAGACGGCAGTACCACCAAAGCAGTCGGTCTTCCAACGGCTACAATCATCGACACCCCTCCGACATCGCCTTGGGACGAAGGTGTCAGCAGAAGAGGAACTAAAGATTGCGTCATGCAACGTGATCTCCAATTCCTCATCTGTCCGGAAGAAGACTGCCAATTCCTCGTCTTCATCCAAAAGCCAGCCGAGGAAAACCAAGACAGCTGTCACGACCTCTGGAGTGTTCGAAGGCACTCGGTCAAGGAAGAAGTCCTTAGAGGAAGCTGGGGGTAGCCAGACCCTTGTCGAGCCTCCTTCCGAAGATGAAGATGTCCAAAGCACAGCTGCGGCGGATCTTCATCAAGGCGAAGATGGCCTCCCTGAAGCCCCTCAAAATGACGATGTCCTCCAGGACACCGCCGGGGATAGTGCTGAAAACGAAGAGGCCCTTCAAGACAGAGCTGAGGGCAGTCAGGCCCTTGCAGATGCGCCTGTCGAAGACGAACTCCAGAATATGGCTGGGGGTGGCCAAACACCAGGAGAAGTAACTCCCCCACATGAGAGCGAGGCTGAGAGCGAAGCCTCAACTAATCCATCCACTTCCGGCCGTGTCATGACAGTATACATGACCGGGGGTGATCTTGAGGCTGATGCGCCGCCACAGGACATTGTCCAGCGCATAGACTCGCTAGAGGGAGGACTCAAAACCCTCTCTGCCTCAATGCAAGCACTGACTCAAGCAGTGTTTGAGATGCGGTCGGCCTTGATCAGGACTCCTTCAAATGGTCCCGACCCAGGAGCCAATGGAGAGTCGAGTGTGCCCCTCCAGCGGACACCCTCAGACACAGAAGCACCCCGGACATCGGAGCCCTCAAACGCTCCACTCCAGGTAGTACCTCCTTCCCCGGCTCCTAGCTCCACGGAGGACGTGGTCGAAATGATCAAATATCTGCGGGAGCGCTTCGAGTCCAAGAACAGGCAGGAGGAACGCCAGAAGATGGGCATTCCCCAGCCTTATCCCCTTGAGTGGAACAAGGTGGTTTATCCCCCAAAGTATAAACCACAAACACTCACGCCGTATGACGGGAAGGACTCTCCACGACGGTACCTGACGTACTTCCAGTCGCAGACAGGGCATCTTCCGAAGGAGGACGCACTCCTCACCAGCATCTTTGTTGGGGCCCTGAAAGGGGTGGCGTATGACTGGTACTGCAGCCTCCCCGATAATTCCATATCGTCCTTCGACGACCTGACACGCCTCTTCCTCGACCGCTTCTACGACGGTAGAAAGGACATGACGATGGCGTCTCTCATTGAGATACGCCAGAAGGACAAGAAAACGGTTCGGGCATTCATCGAACGCTTCCGTCAGGCCTGCTTCAGGTTACCTCCAGGCATGCCAGAACATGCGCTTCTCTCTGCTTGCAGTATGAACATGCTGTCTGCAGTAAAGCTCTGGCTTAACTCTACTCCCCCTCCCGACTGGAGCTCCCTAATCATTGAAGCTGAAGCTGCAGAGAAGAAGGCGGCCAATGCACGTCTTCTGGGTGTTAGCTTCCCCGCCTTTGACGATAAGGAGAAAAAGTCCGCAACCAACAACTCCGGACGAGAAACAAAGGGGAAACAGGCATTGATTGTTAATGCCTCGAAGGGCGCATCTGCGCCTACTCAAAAGCCTCCACTGGCACCAAGACCCAAGGAGGTTTATTCATTCAATGATGACGACACCCTGCAACTCTTTGAGATACTGAAGCAGGGTGACAAGATCAAGCTTCCGGACCCGAAGCGGCCCGATGAAGTCGGGAAGGTGGACAACCCAAGGTACTGTCACTACCATCGGTTTGTCGGACACCCGACTAAGGACTGCTACGTCCTCAAAAATTACATCCAGCGCATGATCAATACGGATGTAATCTCCGTCGATTACGAAGAGAAGACGGTGTCAGCTAATGTGGTGTCACTTCAGTTCGGCACCTTGCCGCCGACTACCACACAAGATGGCGTCGTCCCCATCCCTAAGGCGACAATGGAGGTGGTGAATTTGCCACCCACCCGTGACAATGTGAGTGGACTTGTCCCACTCACCACATCTCGAGGAGAGGTCCTCTGGGTTCACCCCGACCTCGTCTCCGAGGTAACTCAACCGGAGGTACGCCCTACCTCCAAAGCAAAAGGCAGGAAGATCAAGTCTTGCCGCACGGTCTCTTCTTCAACGGAAGAGGCACTTCCTGTGCAGACGCGTGCACAACAGAACTCCCAGCCCGGTGAAGCTGCCGCCGAAGTGGTGCCTCCTGACACCATCCCTGAGGAGGGTCCATCCAAGCCCTCAGCAGCCAATAAACAAAAGCAAGTGGAGGCCCGTTTCGACAGACCTCTGCGGAAAGAAAATGCTTCGGGGGTAGCCAAGCCCCACAATTTTGACATTCTGGCACAACTGGCCAGTACTCCTGCACGCTTGTCTTTGTTCGAGCTCCTGCGCCTCTCCAAGGACTCCCGAGAAGCTCTCTGCGAAGCTCTGAAGGATGTCGAATCCTTTCTCAGTCAGGTCAAGCAACCTGAAGACCTACCAACTACTTGTGCACACTGTCATTGTGCGGATGAAGTTATCCCAAACATAACCTTCACCCAACAAGACATGCTGCTCAAGCATCACCGACATAACCGACCGTTGTATTACACAGGGTACATCGGTTCGGTAAAGGTGAGTAGGATTCAGATCGATCCGGGGTCTTCCCTAAGCATCATTCCAAAGGCGCTGCTATCAAAGCTGGGATCCCAATGTACCGGCTAGCGCCCTCCAATACGACCATCAGCGGCTTCAACGCCAGCAAGAGCGAGCCACTGGGCAAGATCCGGCTGAAGTGTCACATCGGCAGCCTCAAAACTGAGGTGACTTATTATGTGGTGGATGCCGAGGTCAACTACAACATCTTACTCGGACGACCATGGTTACATGAGTACATGGTGGTGCCCTCCACGCTCCACCAATGCATGAAATATGTATCCACCAACGGCGTCATCCGGACGGAGTTTGCAGATATCGATCCCTTCAAAGGGATTGAGGCATACTTCACCGATTCCGACTTGTACAAGTCACTTGACGAGGAGGAAGCCAACGACGCCGATGATGAAGCAGAGACGGCAACAGAGCCGGACTTGGAGCCCGAAGCGACTCCTGACGCCCCCTTGAAAATCCGTCTGAAAGGGAGACCACCCCAGAAGGCGCCTCCAATGAGCATCAAGCTATCAGGAAAAGCGCCAGCTCGCGAAGCTCCCCTGAAGATACGCCTCAAGGGGAAGCCACCACAAACAGCGGCTCCCCTGGTGGTAAAATTACAAGGGAAGGCGCCACTCATCGAAGGCGCAACCGAGGCACCCCTCAAGGTGCGTCTTAAAGGCAAGCCGCCGCAGTCATCCAAGATGCCGGAGAGGGCTCACATAACCCTCTCAGACCCCAAAGTCAGAGCGGTGGAGGACTCTCCTGATCCGGCCCCAGTGCTTACAGACGAGGAGCTTGGCGAATATATCTCTGCTGATGTAGACGCACCCTCCTTCGACAATGTAATCCCACGGGATAAAATCTCGTACTTTATCAATAATAGAGTGTCTTTCAATTATTCTTGTCTTCCACACTGGAATGCCATGTATACATTAGACAACGCTCTACGGTCGTTGCAAACACAAGTAACGACCGTCTACCACAATCAAATGGTCCCGTCTCAAGGAGTCTTCATAGTCCCTCCACGAAGCCGAGACGAAGGCACCATCATCTCGGGCAAAATCGAGCATCGTCGGAACCTCCCGTCAATCGAGCCCGAACCTGATACCGGCAGAGTACAAGTCTATCGATACACAGATGCGGCTAAGCACATCATCCAAAAGATGGGCTACGACCTGAAAAGCAATAAAGGCCTAAACTACGGCAAGGGTCGGCATCTCCCTGTCCGGCTTTCGATGCCCAATGGAAAGCCACAGGATTACTATAATCGGACTCGACGGGGGTTAGGCTATGTCACGCCGCCATCAACTCCAGAGAGTTCAGACGCAGAAGACATAGAACATTCCCACTCGTCGGAAGCATCGACGTGGGATTCCGATACCAGTATCGGATCAGTCTTCAGAAAAGTGCTGTCAGCTAACATGACATCGACGCAACCTCAAAAAGATGAAGGCGAAGACCAACCGCCGGAACCCTTCGAAGAGGAACCCTGGGCTCAACGCCTAGGAGAACAATGGGAGTCTCGTTTTGAGTTACGAGAACCTCCCACCGAAGACGAAGTCGAGCAAATCGACCTCGGGGATGGGTCTTCTTCTAAACCCATCTTTATCAGCAAAAGCTTGGAAGGAGAAGACCGAGAATCTTTAGTCCAACTCGCTAAGGAATATATCGACGTCTTCGCCTGGAGCTACGAAGACATGCCGGGTCTCGATCCACAGATCGCGATGCATAGGTTGAACATCTTACCAGATGCCAAACCTATCAAACAACAACAGCGACGCTTCCGCCCGGACATCATGAACGCCATCGATCAGGAGGTGGACAAACTCTTGACCAGTGGCTTCATCCGTGAGGAACAACACCCGGACTGGGTAGCCAACGTCGTCCCTGTCACCAAGAAGAACGGGAAGATACGAGTCTGTATCGACTTCAGGGATCTCAACTCTGCTTGCCCGAAGGATGAATTCCCGCTCCCAATCACCGATGTAATGATTGACAACACATGTGGCTTTGAACGCATGTCCTTCATGGACGGGTATTCAGGCTACAATCAAATCAAGATGTTCCCCGATGACGCAAAACACACGTCATTCAGGACTCCAAAGGGTGTTTTCTGCTACACAGTAATGCCCTTCGGCTTGAAGAACGCCGGTGCAACGTACCAGCGAGCTATGAGCACCATCTTCCGTCAACATCTTCGCAAGACAGTTGAGTGCTATATTGACGACATCGCAGTCAAAAGCTGCCTCAAAAGAGATCACCTACAGGACCTAAAGACGGTCTTCGATCTCATGCGGGCACATCAACTCAAAATGAACCCCGCTAAATCCTTCCTGGGGATTTCTAGCGGCAAATTCTTGGGCTTTGTCATCACGGCAAAAGGCATTCATGTCGATCCCGAGAAGACTAAAGCCATCCTTAACATGGACCCTCCGAAGAACCTTCGAGAACTTCGGGGCTTACAGGGACGTTTGGCATACATCCGGAGGTTCATAGCAAACCTCTCCGGTAAATGTCAACCCTTTACTCAGCTCATGAAGAAGGAAGTCTCTTATGTCTGGACAGAGGAGTGCCAAAAGGCTTTCGACGACATCAAGGCCTACTTAACAAGCCCGCCAGTCCTAGTGGCACCTGTCGCCGGCAAACCATTCCTCCTCTACGTCCGTGCCATGGATCATTCCCTCGGCGCTTTTCTGGCTCAAAACAGCGATGCAGGCTACGAGCAAGCAATCTACTACCTCAGTCGAACACTCATCGGGGCCGAACACCGGTACAACCCCGTTGAAAAGGAGTGCTTGGCTTTGGTGTTTGCCATTCAGAAGACTCGTCATTACGTCTCGGGCCAGACAATTCACGTCATCTCCCGAGTCAATCCGCTCAGAGTTCTCATGACGAAGCCAGGGTCATTAAACTCCCGGCTGGCTACATGGGCGATCCTACTAACACCATACAACATGGTGTTTGTCCCGCAGAAGGCAGTCAAGGGTCAAGCTTTGGCTGACTTTTTAGCTGCACACCCCATCCCAGAGTCTTCAAAACTCTATGAAGACATCCCGGATGAAGTCCAAGAATCAAACGTCACTGAAGGAAGTCCCGTTTGGCGGATGTTCTTCGATGGCGCTTCAAGAACGGGCCCCAATGGCCAAATCATCGCAGGAGTGGGGGTAGTCTTAGTCTCCCCCGATCAGCTGGTCATCCAGCGCGCATACTCCCTTTCGAAGCCGTGCTCCAATAATGTTGCTGAGTACAATACACTCGTCATGGGACTCCAGCTAGCACAACAGCTGGGGGTGGATCATCTGGAAGCCTACGGCGACTCGAAACTCGTCGTAAACCAGAGTCGGGGGCAATACGAGGTTCGCCATGAAGATTTGATCCCTTACCATGAAGTTGCATTGAACATCATTTCAACCTTCACTGGGTTCTTCATCGAACATGTACCCCGCCTACAAAACTTGGAGGCTGACGCCCTAGCTGGCCTCGCAGCCTCATTGGCCGCGCCCCTTGGGACTCAACACTATGTCACGGTAACTGGCCGAGACTTGATTTGTCCCAGAAACAACCTATGTTTGTAAATGGCTCACGCCATGCCGACAAATACTGGGGTTAATGTCCGAGACTGGAGGTTCCCGTTCATCGACTTCGCTGTCTACGAAATCCTTCCAGAGGACCCGAAGGAAGCCGTCTCAGTCAGGAGACGCTCTCTTCGATTCTACTACGATACAGCCACTAAAACGCTGTACCGACGCTCCTTCGACGGGCTTCTCCTTCGATGCCTGTCTAACGAAGAAGCAGCCGAAGCTCTTCGAGAAGCTCATGACGGAACCTGCGGCGCTCACCAACCAGGGCCTAAGTTGCAAGATCGACTGCGACGTATGGGCTACTACTGGCCAACCATGGTTGCCGACGCAGTGGAATATGCTAAGAAGTGCCATGCATGCCAACTTCATGCAGACTTCATATATACACCATCTGAACCTCTACATCCTACTGTCGCCTCCTGGCCATTCGAAGCCTGGGGCATGGACATTGTAGGGCCAATCACCCCTCCTTCATTGAGAGGACACCGCTTCATCCTGGCCATCACCGATTACTTCTCCAAATGGGCGGAAGCAGTCCCACTAGCAGAAGTAAAAAGCTCCAGGGTGGTCAGCTTTATCAAACACCATGTCATTTACCGTTTCGGGGTACCCCGACGAATCATCCATGACAATGGTCCTCAGTTTATCAGCCATATTTTCAACAGGTTCTGTGACAAGACTCGCATTCAAAACGTGGCCTCAACCGCCTACAATCCGGCAGCAAACGGATTGGCCGAGGCATTCAACAAAACTATCGTCAGGCTACTAAAAAAAGTCGTGTCATCCAACAAACGCGACTGGGACGAAAAGCTTGGCGAATGCCTTTGGGCCTACCGCACAACGGTACGGACCCCAACAGGCAACACTCCATTCTTCCTGGTCTACGGGAGCGAAGCAGTACTGCCTCTCGAGATACAGATACCTTCGCTCCGCGTGGCAATCACAAACGATCTCACAGAAGAAGACAATCAACGTCGTCGTCTGCGGGAATTGGAGGCACTTGACGAAAAGCGTCTCCTAGCTCAACAACGCATCGAACTTTACCAAGCCCGTATATCACAGGCTTTCAACAAGAAGGTCAAGCAAAGAACTTTCCAAGTTGGCGACCTGGTTTTAGCAGTCAGAAGGCCAATGGTGTTAACTCACAAGACACCAGGGAAGTTCGAGCCCAAATGGGAAGGACCCTTCATCATTGAGACGGTATACTCAAACGGTGCTTACCGGCTCGCCAAACCCAATGGAGACTTGTTCATGATGCCCATCAACGGCAAGTTCCTAAAGAAGTACTACTCTTGACATCCTCCAAGACATGTATTTCCCCAAACAACCTCTTTTCACAAAATCAATCGCTTCCGGAACCCAGCTGTTCCGTGGCATCCTTCCGTAGAAAGATAACCACGTCCACATTACCTCTGAGTTGTCTCTCTACATCCTACAAAGCGGAACCTTACACTTCGTGAGCTTACGCTATCCTTCATGTTTACCACGTCCACATTACCTCTGAGTAAACATCCCGTACAAACAACTCCTACGTTGTCGTACATTAATCGCAGAACTTCCACGTCCACATTACCTCTGAGTTGTTCAGCGTATCCCCCAGGATCATTCCTACCACGTCCATAAACACCTATGAGTAGGAAGATTCTATCATTTGAACCTAATGATTGCCATGTCCACATTACCTCTGAGCAAACAGGTTGGTTCCTTTATACTTATTATCTGTACCTAAAAACCAAGGTGCGCAAAAGATAATAGGTCCACATAAATCATCAAGTTCATGAAATCAAAAATGAACACATCAAAGAGATAGTGTATTTCTTTATTTTTTAAAAGGGAGTACAGAAATACGCTATTTCCCCAGCAAGAGTTGCAAAAAAATGACATAAAAAAAGAGAAGCTACAATCCCCGATCCTCCCCAGGGTGGGACGAGAGTTCTCTGACTCGACGTCTCAGGTCGGCAGTGCGAGTTTCCACAGTCGCCTGGACTCGCAGCTCGGCTTCTTGACGCATTAACCCGACAGCCTCAGTGGAAGTTTTACTCTCATACTTCTCATCAAGCTGTCGTCGCTGCTGAGCCAAAGCAAGGGTCCGCTGAGTAAGAGTCGTTTCCTCCTGCTTGAATGCCACGTGTTCAGCCAGGACACGCTCAGCCTCTAGTTGAAGTTGGGCCCGCTGGTCTTCAAGACGACGCATCTGAGCATCAACCTCTGCGATGTTAGCATCCACCGCAGCCCGCTTCTCCGTCGTCTTCTTCATAGATTGAGACAGCTGCTCCGCCGCAGCCTCAGTCCCAGCCACTTCACGCTTCCAACTGCTCACCTCGGCTCGATGGGAAGCCTCGATCTCAGCCATCGACTTTCCTATCTCTGCATCTATCAAGACCGAGAGGTCATTTCGTTGGATGCGCTGCAGTTCCGCGAGCCGCTCGTCCAGCTCCATCGCCGAAACCTCCAGAATTTCAGCCATATGGTCATGGCCCTGGTGAGTGCGGATCAGCTCGATACAAGGCATTGCCAAAGCTTTTGCTGTCGCAAAGCTCCCCTTGCCATCTATCACTGCAGATACTCCTTTCTCCAGCATTTTGTACACTCCCTCGACGAGGAACTTCACATACTCGTCGGCATCCGCCAGCACCTGCGGCATCATAGCAGGAGTTGGGGGAGCTACTACAGTTTGTGGACCGGAGGAAGATCCGCCAACCTCGATCTGAGAGGTTTGAACCTCGGCAGCAATAGGCTCTTCATCAACAGGGGCCAGACTGCTAGCCCGAGGTGCCGAAGGAACAGAAGGAGCCGGCACATGCGTCGTGATAGTACCCCAAGTAAAAGGAGCAGCAGAGGGTTCCACACCCTTACCCTTCTCAAGCCCGGAGACATCACCGACGTCAACGGCCACCTCTTCTACCCCCGATGTTCTATCAGCATCAGCTACCTCCCCCGGCAAAACGGGAAGATCAACATTTATCTCCTGGCCAGCCCCAGGAGACAAGACCGGCAGAAGGGTCTCACTCTTCTCAAATCCCTCTACAGGGACAAAATCTGTCGCTACCGCCTGATCGGTAGCCATCTCTATGTCCATGGTTGAAGCCAAGGAAGGATTCGGCAATGATTCAGCCGACCTTCCTTCATCATGACAAGGAGGGGAATCAACCCTCTCCTCTATCCCCACTGCTTATGCTGCCCCCGCAACAGACTCCTGCAGCTCCGGAGCGGTGTCATCGGAAGATGATGAACTCCATTCCTCTTCATCACCAGGAAGCTGCGCACTTGCTAAACCTTCGATATGTGAAGCCTCCGCTGTGGCCTTCGCCACCTCGGAAGCTGCTGCACCCTCAGGTTTCCTCCTGACCGGAACCTCCACGATAACAGTATCCTCCGGATCTTCCTCCATGAGAGACATCATTGTCGGCGGGATACGCACTCCAGACGAGCTCGCCATCCCTTCTCGCCTACTCTCACCCGACTTTGGAGTACGAGGTTTTCTTTTTAGCGGCTCCTACAAAAGAAGATGGGATCTCGTAAGTGGCGGAACCAAAAATCAGATTTAGTAGGATGTCCTTACCTCTTCGGACGCCGAATCCGATGACACCGTCGGTAACGATGCCTTCTTCTGCTTCTTCGACACAAGAGATTCAGCCCCTGTATCTGCACATCGTTTCGGTCGATCGCCCGAGGGTTCTGCTTGTGATGCGGAGGGGGCACTCCGTTGACCCACCCCTGACGGACGATGCGGCCGAGCCTTCCCTGGCGTATCCCCAGTCGCTGCTAACTGGGTGCCTGCGATAAGGCTGGTCTCCCTGTCATATCCGGAGGGCGGGACAGCCATAACACAGTAAAATTTGGCGGCCGAGTAAAGAATGGACGGCCGCGGATCGGGGACGGGCAACGTAAAACGAGCTCCGGTACATCCGGCATTATAGTAATGCCAAGCTCGTGCACCGTCCAACAAACTTCCAACATACCCCAAGGTATTACTGGGGTTATCCAACATCATCTGAGCATAACCAAATTGCCGCGCAAAATGGCTCGGCAAGTACGGTTCCAGGTAGCACTGATTCCGGTTCCGGTACACCAGATGGGACGGCCGGATATTTTGCAACCAGCGGAATCCCCATTGAGGCAGAGTGGTAGTACATTCGCCCAGGTCCCGTAAATCCTCGTTGGCCTCAAAACTCAAATAGATGGGACCAACTTTGGTGATCTCCCAACCCTGAAGACGGGATAAAACCTTTCTACAAACCGGGACACCAGTATGCGACCAGCTCCTCCGATGGAAACGACGAAGGAATGCATCTCCAGCCTTATAATCTCCTTCCGAGCCTGGGCTCATCACACTGGGATGATGCAGAATCAGCCATCCCATCAAATAGTGAAACGGCAGTTTGGCGCGCGGGAAGTTATTGTTTCGGCCTCTGTCATGAATCACATTTTCAGCAAACTCTCTCAAACCTCGCTGCAGGTTACATACCATTACGGGAAGAAGAGCCAAACGCCGACCGAAAACCAGCTTCACGGCTGGCAGGATTAAGTTTCGGGTTACCCTCTCTACGGCACCGGATCCGCCCGCAAATACGCAATCCCGGAGCCATATTATCAGGTAGGATGCCAACACCGCCTTGGGTGACATCCGATAAGCAAGATGCCAGAAGCAGCTGTAGGAGCGTGCATCTGACTGCTGGTCCTCATTTCCTCGGGGATTTTTCTCTCCTAACCTGCTCATTTCGGACAACACTTCGCTACGAGAGAGCGCCGGTGGAGTGGAAAATTGTGAGGGATCCTCCTTGTCTTGTCTAAAGACATGATCTCTCCAAGCGGTCACATGAGGCTGCGTCCCGTTCCTATCCCGTCTCTGCATATAGTAATGATGACTCGCCACTTCCTTGAAGACGGCCGTCATCTCCTCAGCCCTGTCCCCCAGGATTTGAAGTTCCTCGTTGGTGGGAAAGTACTCTTCATAGGGTTCCGACCCCCAAGGGAGTTTTGACACCTCGTACATCTCATGAAGTGCGAACCCTAATTCCCCCACCGGGGTAAAGAAGGTCCCGGTATGGATATCAAACATCTCCAGGAGTGCGAGGAACATGTGCCTATTAAGATCAACACCTGTCTGGGTAGCACGGATCGCGGCAGTCAACCCGATCTCTCGGAGCTCAGTCTGAAACCGCGACAAAATCCAGAGCGTCAGTTTATCCCATTTGGAGACGTAATGGCACCAACCCTCCACCCGAAACTCTCCTGTCGGGTAGGAACGTTCCATCAAAAATATACGATGTGTAAAAGTCGAAGCACTATAAGCAAACGTATCAATGGGTACATCACTGTAGAGGCTCCCAGGACGTAAAGTCCGCCAAGTGTAAGAAGACCCAGACCGTACAACGGTCAAAGCATCCCTTTGGTCGGAAGTAGAATCAATTTGGATGACACCAGTCACCGCTCCCCCCTGAGAAGGGGTAAGCTCCCAAGACATCCTCCTCTGGGAAACAAGGCGACAGAAGGACGTCAAAGGCCACTGACGTTCAAGTTGCTTAACAGTCATATGCACTCCATTCGCAGTAAAGAACCAGTCCTCCTTGACCTTCAGCACTGACGAGTCAGTAGAAGTGAGACGGTCTCCAAACAGGAACTCAGGCTTCAGGAAGGTCACTTTATCAGATGTGGAAGATTTAATGACTCCACGCTCCATCATCCGTTTGAGGAACCAATGCTGCTGTTCACGGATTAGGGTCATTCTCTCAGGAGGCTGATCCAGCATAAGAGCATCTTGAGCAGGGTTTATCACTTCCTCGTTATGCTCTACTCCCATTTGGTTGAAGGCAGCCTCCAAGAGAACTTCACTCAAAAGCGGGATTGCCATCGACACTAGCAAAAGATCAGAAAAAGTCAGAAGAGGACACACAATGTGTCTAAAGGAGAAAACTGCGGCACATCATCAGGGTTTGAACCCATGCACGTCAGCAGTATAGCCTCGGCGCATCTTCAGGGTTTGAACCCATGCGCGTCAGCAGTATAGCCTCGGCACATCTTCAGAGTTTGAACCCATGTGCGTCAGCAGTATAGCCTCGGCGCATCACCAGGGTTTAAACCCATGCGCGTCGGCGAGCAAAGACCGCAGCACATCATTAAAGACTCAAGGCCTATGTGCGTTGGCGTACGGACAATGAGACTTACCAACCACCTCCGGCCGAACTTCGACAGGCCGATGAGGAACGATAGCCGCCGCAACTTCCGCGGGCTCCTTCGCTTTCTCCTTCCCCTTGCCGGCAGCGCCGCGAGGAGTCTTAGGAGCCATTCTCTCGAAGAAGGAGAAATTAGGGTTTTGAGGAAGAGACTCTAAAGAAGCAGAGGCACAGAGAAGAAGAACCCTTTCTCTCTCCAACTCTTACCTATTTATAGGGCTTGGTCGCACGCGTGAACAGATGACGTATGATCTCAGCCGTCGCCTCGGGTTCTGCAAGGATAGCAGCAAATAAAACCAAAAGATCATCATTAATCTTTTCGGTTACCGAGGCATCATCATCATCAACTGAGAAGAGCATGCGCCCGAACAAGCATGCGCCCAGAAATCATGCGCCCTGACCTCCATGCTTCTTATTTCAAAGTATTCCAAAACTTATTCAAAAGTTTTGAAAACTTTGAAGGGGGTCTTGTAGAAGCATAGAATTTCACAACCAGAAAACTCATGCGCCAGACACTACATGCGCCAGAACTCAGACGAAGAACTTCACAGCAAAGTCAATAACTATAGACATTTGAAGAAGGACTTTTTATTTATATATAAAAGTCTATTACATGTCTAGAAAAGGCTGTACAAAGGAGAATTTCTACAAAGGAAAGAGCCTAAGACTACAGCCAGCGGCCATCATGCGCCTTCAGATAAGGGCAGCGGCCACCATGCGTCTCCAGATAGGCGCAGCATCACTATGCGCCACCAGTAAGGCGCAGCAGATATCATGCGCCTCCATCCAGGCGCATCCCCATCATCTCTCCAGCAGCTCAGTTATGTGCATCCCTTCAGCCAAATTCTTCCAGCCAGGCTCACCTGGCCGAGCAGAGCCCAGTTATGTGCCGCTCTTCCAACCAGGCTCGCCCGATAAATGCTTCGACACAAAGCATTTAACCCTCTGGCTGGAACCAAGGAAGAGAAGAGCACCGCAAATGCTGTGGCCATGGGAGGCTTCGAAAGAGCCTCCAAAGCCGAAGGAAGACCGTGATCGAAACCACGGCTAAAGGAGCAGCTTTCGACACGATCAAAGTGGGGAAACCCCACTTTGAAGGAAGAGAGAGCCTAGCACCGCCATTCCGATCTACGGCTCTTCCGGAACAACGGAGACGAGGCCCGAGCATCCCCATCTTTGGATGCAACAGGCACCTTCCGCCTGCCTCAGAAGCCCTCGACTCCGTCTTTTGGATGTAACAGTCACCTTCAAGAGCATCAATGACAACATGGCGTCTCACTCGGGAGCACTTCGTCAGCAGAAAGCACCCGTATGTTCAAATTCATATTGGAAGTACGTGAGGGAATGAGAAGCAAATCTTCTCTCCATGCCACTATTTATAGGCCGGGCAGATCAAACCCACGCGCCAAGTGGATGGCCCTCCGAATTCCGTGCAATGAATTTACATTAAATAGATGAACCGGACGCCTCGAATTCAGCCAAACGGCTATTTATAGCACTCGAAGAGCGAGACAACCGCATCATTAAAAGACATGTCCGATGCGCCAGCCAGACAGCGCATCACACGGACGCGCCCTTCGGCATTAGGTGCATCACACAGATGCGCCCTACAGTACTCGGCGCATTATAGAGGGTGCGCCCCCACACATCTCCATACCGAGTGGAACGCCAACCGACGCGCCCACTCAGCTGTCCATCGAACGTCACCAACATTAAATGCTGAACTGACAGAGTTGGCAGCACGCCTCCCAAAGTCTGAACAGTTGACAGCTTTATTCAGAAAACGAAGCGTCGGCAACGTCAGCATCATCATGACTTCCGACGGCTACTGCCACGTGGCCACCCGCATGTGCCTCTACGACCATGCGTCCACACCCGCATGCGCCTCTACGGCCATGCGTCCAAACCAGCATGCGCCTCAAAAGCCATGCGCCTCAGACCCTTCACTGATCCCTAAAGACAGAAGAAGAGTCTCCGATTGAAGCTTTGCATGCGCCTCAAAAGCCATGCGCCCCAGACTGATCTCTGATCCCGAAAGACAGAAGGAAAGTCGCCTGCATGCGCCTCAAAAGCCATGCGCCCCAAATGGTTTGTAACTCCTAAAGGTTATGAGCCGCAGCCTCCTCCTGCGCCCAATCCAAGGCGCAGCCCACCAGATCACTCCTCTCCACCAAATCCGAGATCTTCGAACCATGAGTCGACGACACGTGTCTTTTGACTCAACTCATCCAAGATTTCAGCAACGGAAAGATCTTCTCCCTGCTACGTGCCGGCTCGCAACAGCAGTATGAAGAGTTCTCCCCCTCGATCAGGGCGCAGCATCCATGCGCCTCCATCAGCAACCTCCACGTGGCGTTCCCACACCGGCGCATCCTACATGTGCGCATGAGCAGCCAGCCTGTAAAACTATAAATAAAAGGATCATCTCCTTCACACACACACGGAGACTCAGAAGATAAGATTCACAGAGAATCTACAACAGAGAATCACCGGAGAGGCAGTTCTAGACACTCAACGTCTTCCTCCTCTCAGCAAGCTCCAGCACCCAGAGTAATCAACACCTTCAGAGAACCGATAACCGCCGTCAGCCGGTCAACGGAGTCAACGCATTACCACTCGCTCCATTGGCACTAAGGACCCAGCTTAAACAAAAGTGTACTCCTAGGACTACATCTAAGTCCTACATTGTATCACTGTTCTGTTTGTATTAAGATTTCAATCAAAACAATTTTAATGGCAAACAACGACATATCGAAGTCTGCCTTCCGTACTCGATATGGTCATTACGAATTCCTCGTCATGCCGTTCGGTTTGACGAATGCCCCGGCCGCTTTCATGGATCTGATGAACCGAGTCTTCCGACCTCAAATAGATAAATTTGTAGTCGTATTCATCGACGATATCCTTGTCTACTCAAAGAATCGGGAAGAGCACGCGGAACATTTGAAGACGGTACTGCAGATTCTGCGTAAAAACAAACTATACGCCAAGCAAAGTAAGTGCGAGTTCTGGATGAGTAGCGTGACATTTCTCGGGCACGTAATCTCTGCCGAAGGTGTCGCGGTGGACCCAAAGAAAATTGATGCGGTGGTGGATTGGAAACGACCTGCCTCGACTAGCGACATTCGAAGTTTCCTTGGCTTAGCGGGCTACTACCGTAGGTTCGTGCGAAGCTTTTCCAAACTAGCGTCGCCTCTGACTCGTCTCACCCAGAAGGGAGTAGTATTTGAATGGAGCGACGACTGTGAATCCAACTTTCAAGAGTTGAAGCAACGGCTCGTCTCAGCTCCAATCCTTGTACTTCCAGACGGTCCAGAAGGCTTTCAGATATTCAGCGACGCATCGAGAACTGGCCTCGGGTGCGTACTCATGCAGAGAGATAAAGTCATCTCCTACGCTTCACGGCAGTTGAAGCAGCACGAGAAAAACTACCCGACACACGACTTAGAATTGGCGGCGATCGTCTTTGCATTGAAGTTATGGCGACACTATCTCTATGGTGTAGCATGCAGAATCTACACAGATCATAAAAGCCTGAAGTACTTGTTCACGCAACGGAAACTCAACCTACGACAGCGACGACGGCTCGAACTCATAAAAGATTACGAGCTAACGATCGAGTACACGCCGGGCAAGAGAAACGTGGTGGCCGACGCACTCAGCAGAATGTTTATGGGAACACTGGCCATAAACAAGGAAATACGGCGAGACCTTGAAGCGATGGGTATCGAACTCGGAATTGAGTATCGACACCTGCACCTAGCTCAACTGAAGTTAGGATCGAGCCTACTTAGCAAGATAAAGACCGCACAGGAGGACGACTCATTCCTGAAGAAGATGCGCGAGCTGATTTCAACGGGAAGGGCGGCTGACTTTGCGGAAGACGGAGACGGGACGATGCGACTAAAGGGAAGGCTCTGCATTCCTGAAACTGCCGAACTCAGAAAAGAAATTCTGACGGAGGTGCATTATGCGAAGTACTCGTTACATCCTGGGAGCACCAAGATGTACAAGGACTTGCGCACAAACTTTTGGTGGCACGGCATGAAGAAAGACGTGGCTACGTTCGTATCACAATGCATGGCGTGTCAGCAGGTGAAGGCGGAACACCAGAGGCCCGGCGGAGAGCTGCAGAACTTCCCCATTCCCGAGTGGAAGTGGGACAATATCTCGATGGATTTCATTGTGGGATTTCCGAAGACGCCGCGGGGGAATGACGCGATTTGGGTCATTGTTGATAGATTGACCAAGTCGGCTCACTTCATCGCAATTAAAGTAGGATGGAGCGTCGATCGGTTAGCGCAAATCTACGTCGATGAGATTGTTCGACTGCACGGGGTGTCGGCCTCAATAATTTCGGACAGAGACGGGCGATTCCTATCGCGTTTCTGGACGAGCCTCCAAGCGGCGATAGGAACCAAACTGAACTTTAGTTCGACGTACCATCCCCAAACAGACGGACAGACGGAGAGGGTGAATCAAATCCTAGAAGACATGCTGCGTCTGTGTGCGATCGACCTAAAGACTAGTTGGGATACGCATTTGCCGCTTGCGGAGTTTGCGTATAACAACAGTTATCAGTCGAGTATTCAGATGGCTCCATACGAAGTGCTCTACGGGAGGAAGTGCCGTTCGCCGATATGCTGGGATGACGTCGGAGAGCGACAAGTGCTGGGACCGGAACTGGTGGAGCAGGCCGTCGAAAAGGTCCGCTTGATTCGAGATAGACTCCGCATCGCACAAAGTCGACAAAAGAGCTACGCAGATCTTCGTCGACGACCGCTAGAGTTTTTGGCCGGGGACCATGTGTTTCTGAAAGTAACGCCCATGCGCGGAGTGATGCGGTTCGGCGTTAAAGGCAAATTGAGCCCGAGATTTGTAGGCCCCTTCGAGATCATTGAGCGAGTTACGACGGTTGCTTATCGGATCGCGCTACCTCCTGCCTTAGCCGATGTGCACGATATTTTCCACGTTTCACAACTTCGAAAATACGTGCACGATCCAAGTCATGTGGTTAGCTTCGATCAGTTGGAGCTACGTACTGACTTATCTTACTCGGAGGAGCCTATTCAAATTTTGGACCGCAAAGAAAAGGTGCTACGAAATCGGTCGATGTCCTTGGTCCGCGTGCTTTGGCGGAACCATACAGTCGAGGAGTCGACGTGGGAGATGGAGGCGGAGATGAAGGAGAAGTACCCTGCGTTGTTCGTCTAAATTAAGGTCCGACCCTTGTTCTTAAGTTTCGGGACGAAACTTTTTCTTAGTGGTATATTATGTAGCACCCCGCTTTCGATAGGCGACGGAACTTCATAATATGCTAGCGCCGAGTCAGATCGGCCGGGAACTTAGATGGCCATCTGACTTGATCGCTAAGCTTGGTAAACGTTAACGCCTTGCGGCATCGATTCAATTCGATTTGGACGGAAGATACGAGAATCGATCCAACTATTGGAACGACTTCTGTTGGAACAAGTCCTAGATGCAGCGGGCTGCGTCTCGGCGCGCGAGCTCTCTATAAGAGTCCCTTCGACGGGACCGGACCGCTGTATGGTTTTCTTGGAGCTTTGCCGCTGGGCTTGATTGAAGTGCTTTTGCGTCGTTTTCAAGGATGCAATTACAAATTTCGATGCAAGGGGAAAAGAAGGAAATCTAACAAAGTGTTGATGCATTGCAGGAGCTCGCGTAACTAAGGATTGACGTTGCGTAGCGCTTCGACGACCTGCACGAAGCCAAGTAATCGATGGGTGATTCGGCCTTCTTTTCTATTCTATCCCGCAAACTTATTCCTTGCTTCGAATCCATTCAAATCGAACGATGCCAAGTTAATTGCATGCCAATCCACTAAGTCAAGAACTTGGGAAAAAATGTATCGATTTATAAATACAAGTTTTTCACATAAACCAAAAAGTTTAAGGTTTACAGAAAAAGATAGACTATTTCAAGTGCTGCAAAATATTATGAAACGTTGAACATGGGTTTTGATGCCTCGGACAATTTGGTGCCTACGGGACGCTAAATCGAGTGTATGGCTTCGGGGAAAATGAATCGATGCATAAGTTGCCATAAATGATAATGTCGTTGAATACTGTCCGCGCTATACAAAACGGTTTGCATGCATTAAACTGTTCGCACATAGGCATGGTCATGGACAGCTTGTGCACAAGTTCGATTCCTCGAAACGGTATCCGGGGCATCGGAACCGATTCGACCTAGGGGGAATAATTTATCGTGCTTCGGCGCGATGCATGCGGGACCTTCAGTAAGGCTTGCAACCTAGGCTGAAAGGGTAGCGTCGCATGCCAACTTCGATTAAGTCCCTCGTGGTGCATAGCACCAATGACCGCATATAAGATAGTTTCATGCTCATCTATTGTCTTATGCAGGGTAAATATTATCTATGTTTTCATGCAGGGACGAGCACGGCCGTGGTAAGAAATACGATAAACTGCGATGTTATGTTGTATGCTTAATATTCAAAGACGGCTATCAAATATGAACTGAATTCATTTAGTTCTAATAGAAAGACAACTCTAAAGCATGCCTATCCTAACAATCAGAGTCGGTTTAGACGAGTTGGTTCGTCTCGTCCACTTAGCAAGTGTGCTAATCCCCTCCCCCAATTTCCCCAGGTGCGGCGGGCGCTCTAACCTAAAATAAAGCTGAAGTGCGGAGAGGTGTTTTGAAGCTCTTCCTATACTGAAGTATTTTGAAGCCAATTCAAGTCGACGGCTTATGTATAAAGGGGCGAATGTATGGGACGGCAAGCGTAGTTCAGGCAACTTGTCGAATGTATTCTCTTTATGTTTTCAATCAATGTAGCCGCAACGGCATCCAATGTAATTATGACTTGCACTTCGTTGCAAGCTATGAATGAAAAGCATTTCTATCTTCCTATACTGCGTCTTAAATTCTGATGTGATTTGTGAAGTTTCAACTTGGCATATTTATATCAAAAGATAACCGTTTGAGAACTTGTCATCTTGCCTTGCACGAGCGCAACTCCAGGCTCGTGCGGCATCACGCCTTAGCGAGGACGATCGAATCGGCAAAATTAACATCGGGGACGAACGTTGCCGACTCGGGACGTGACATTTGTCTCCAGTTAGATACTTTGGTTATGTATTATTAAATTTGTGTTTGTTTACCTTCGCTTATAGATGCTGTGTTGTGATGAACATTTAAATGTGATTTTAGAACTGTTAGTAGCTTAGATCCTTTATTGTCTATTCTTAGAACAGCTTACTACGCTTTAACAAACGTAGGCTGGATATGGCTCGGCCCGGCCCAACAATTTAGGTAACGGGTCGTGACAGGGATGCGGGTGGTTGGGGGGTGAGTGAGGGTGGCTGGGGGGGGTGGGGCAGGGGGGACGAGGGCGGCTGGGGGAGGGGAGCTAGGGTTAGGGTCCATTTCCTCCCATTTTACTCTCTCACTCTCTCTTCTCCCCCCCTCCGGTGCTCTCACTCTCTTCGGCGACTCTCACTCTCTCCGGCGACTCTCCTCCCTCTCCGGTACGTGGTACTCTTCCCCTCCCTTTTTTTCTCTCTATGTCTCTCTCTCTCTCCGACTGTTTTGGTTGTTGGTGGTTGGGGGGTGCGCGTGGCTCGGGGGGAGGGGCAGGAGGATGCGGGTGGTTCGGGAGTGAGTGGGGGGTGGCTGGGGGGGTGGGGCAGGGGGGACGAGGGAGGGGGCCCTCACATATCTTGATTTACAAGACCTGCATAGGCCACCACTTATCTTGATTTACAAGACCTGTATGGGCCACCACATATCTTGGTTCGGTAAACCCTCACATATCTTGATTTACAAGACCTGCATGGGCCACCACTTAAACCATGTCACGCCCCAGAACCAGAATACTGGAGGGCAAGAGCAGACATAGCCAGCTACGTATAATGAAATGGAATCCACTCCACTATACAGTCACGGCTGTCTAGATATATGAGGGTTTATCTACAAGCCAACAGTCTCTTATGGTCAATAACAAGCCTAGTGTCTCAATCACAAGCAAATAAGTGAATATTACAAGATGTAAGATCACCAAATATACAATAGTAAGGCGTCCCAAACCTTACATATTCAGCTGATCATGAAGCTAGTCGTTACAAAATGTGAGGACTAGCAAGAGTTTTAGTCATACATGATCAACCCTAGGTTGCCAATCATGTTACAGCCCGTAGGCAGACAGTAAGTAAAAATGTACACGAGCTAACACTTGCTCGGCGGCTAAACGCCTCAAAAGAATAATTTTACAATAGAGTGGGAGAGCCAAAAATAACCCACTCGTTGCCAGGATTCCGTCTAGTGGTCACCATGTGGCTGGAGATTCGGTAGAACCTCTGGAGCTGCTCTGGTATCTGGCCATACAAAACCAGCTGGGTTAGACTCCAGAAAGAGCAAGTGCCACAAAGGAGGTTTTACTTAGGAACTAAAACCAGCAATCAGCACAAGAGTAAAATATATAAAAGACAGTAATTAAAGAAAAGCAGGACAGGTGATATACGATGAGATAACCATGGGACTATTCAGATAACCAGGTTACAACCCGTAAACCAAACAAAGACCGGGATTGTAACCCTTCGTCTGAATCGAACTTGGTTTCTCCTACCATTTATCGGCAAGATAATATAAGAAATCAGGACATGTAACAATCTTGTGCAGGATCAAGACAAGAATAAACTGGTAAATTCCATCCAACATTTCACGGCCAAGCAATAAGTACGGCTTGATACTTTAACTAACTAGGGTTATCACAAGCCTAATTACTAACAAGATGCAGCAAGATTATTCCACAGCCACAAGCCCTGCAGACCATCCAGGCTATCCGGACGTAATTAGGGTTGAATTCAAGTGGGTACATCGTCCAGGAAATGCATGTACCCTTAGGTGACTTAGAGGGTGCAATACATGACAGTGTGCTGGAAATGTGCCCTACTCGACGGCAGGCTACAGATCCCAAGTGGGGCGCCCAGATAACGGGATTGCCTGTAGCTGGAAAATCTCTTCATGACTACTGGATTATTCTAGTGATTAGCCTTAGTCGATTTCAGTGGGTGCCCCCTGACCGTGGTACTCAGGGATCCCCGTCCTAGACATGATGCAAGACAAGACGGGTTCGTTTGTACAAGCACAATCGTCCACGGTGTCCAAGTTATTCAATCTTGTCATGTCGTGTTAGCCGTCGCAACAGCATTTCAAGAAATATCATGTCAGGTTTATCATGTCAAGAGTGTGCCACGGTGGGCCATTATTGTCACGCCCCGACCCGGAATCACCCGAATCATCGTCCTCGCTGGGGCGTGATGCCGCACGAGCCTGGAGTTGCGCTCGTGCAAGGCAAGATGACAAGTTCTCAAATGGTTATCTTTTGAGTTGATATTCACAACGAAAGGAAAACAGAGTATACGAAACAAATCTTTTTATTGATATTCGAAATCAGATTACAAGGCTTTCGATAGCCTAACAATATATGCCAGATTGGCTACAACACTCAGGTTCTCTCTTACCCACAAAGGATTTTACCGTTCCATACATCATGCCTTCTATATCTCGGCCGCATCAATCCTGTCGCGAGTCCGAGCGTCAAGCGATCGCACGCTTCAATACGCTTCGACATTTCCGAGCCTCAACGCGTTCAAGCAACACTTCGCCTCGAGCCATCCATTTTTTGCACCCTGCATGAAGCTGGTGGGGGATCAGTACGATCGTCCTCGCATGTACTGAATCAAAGATCATCTTTCCAAACCGACATTTGTAATATTTATGTTGAATCATGCAACTTAGCTTATGATCTTGCTATGTTCTCCTTAGGGTCAATTTCATGGCATAATTCGAAAGCGTAAAGCATGTTAGCATAGCAGCATGTTATCGAATTGAATAGGCAAGCAAGCAATCCCGTGTTTGATTCGTGGCGCGACTTACCAAGCCGACGCACTCGCTCTTGCACCGACGCAAGGTGAATACGCCTATCAGATTTCCCTGTCATGTTATAGTGCTCTCTATGCGGATCTACACACGCATGATATGAGTGTACCTTGCGCTTTTGACCCAGGATCCGTCCATGCAGGATATACGTATACCTTGCACTTCCAACCCATCGCCCTTAACTATATGAAGGTCACTAGCTTGTCACAGCTAGAATGGACTTATACTCATCGAATCGAAAACATAAGACGATGGTAACTCTGTGCGGTTGCTAACCAACAATCAGAGGCCACCGAAATAATCGCGCGCAAGTGGCTTATCACATTCACTAGAAGGTCGCTACCCGTCTAAATGAAGTGCACCAACAATGCCAAAAACGAAATCCCTCCTAGGCCGAACGGTCCCAGCGCCCTGGCGCGCCGCGTTCGAGGGATGCCCATGCACGGGCTTTTATATTCTTTAAGTCCATTTGACCATTTAACCATGCAACGAATCTTATATTTCATACAACCAAGCAAGTTCGCTTATCGCTATTTCAATTGGCACAACGCCCCCAATGTCCTCAACGAACGCCCTAAGGCCATGAACATTTCGAAGGGCACCATGCCGCGTCGACAGTTATGCCATATCCGTGCCACAACTGTTCTTCTCGTCGCAACGATGCCATCTTTGATAAGTATTGTGCAGCTGCACGCATTCGCCGTCTTTTGTGATCTCGTACACGTAGGCACGTTTCTACCGTATTTCGAAATGTTCTATAACTTAGCATTCAATGTTCGGGGCTTGCGCGATATGGCGCTCGCCTATTGTCTTTCAATGTTCTAGCCGTTCTAACTCGTGCGCGAAGGCACGGTATGGTTCGTGCACTAAGGCACTCGCCGAGTACAGTTATCCTATGTTATTGCGGCTTGCGCACCGAGGCGCTCGCCTTAGCGATATCCAATATTCCGTAGCGACTTGTGCATTTGATGCACGTTTCATTTCAATTGTACTAACTTAGTGTTCGACACACGTTATGATTTACTTCCGATCGGACCACGCCCGTGGCGTCGATAGGTTAACTTTTAGCATACAATGATACATTTGACTTATCGAATGAAGGAGTAAAAAGAAGTCAATCCTCCCACCTTGAATCGATTTGCCTTTGTCGTTTCGCCGAGCCGATGCGGCTCGATTTCATAACTTTGTTGCACGGCCACTCTCCTGACTTAGCCATTCGAGCACTTCGTGCTTATTGAGTTTGTACGTCCGATTTGCCTTAGCGTGCCAACGCTTCCGTCCGTCGCAAGGCGTCGATTTGGTTCCGCAGACCCCTTACTAAATATTGCCGAAGATCGACCTCTAATATTTTCGTATCAAAGTATAACATGCACACGAAACCAACTAAAATCAATACTTGCATCGATTCGGACTTGCGCCTTGGTCGATTCGATTTCTCAGAATCTTCGAGCCGATTCAAGGCACTCATCCTTTGGGGCAACGCGGCGCTTCGCATCGATTCACTCGATGCATTCTTTCGGGACAAGGCAACTCTTCGCATCGACTTAGTTCGATGCGTTGCTCGGGACAACGTAACTCTCGTATCGATTCGCATCGATACTTAATCGGGTCAACGCAACTCTTCGAGTCAACGACTCAGCATAATGCACCGTGCGGAGCGGGATATTACAGAATATACCACTCAAAACAAGGTTCGTCCCGAACCGAAACCAATACTAAATTTTCCAAGGGTTTCATTAGATCGTTCCACGATCTCGTCTCACCATCGTTTGGATCGTACAACTTAGTTTGGAATCATACACATATTTTAGGCGTCCCACCAATATACGCATTTTAGCCAAGCTCAGTTGTAAGATATCGGAACAACGCTAACATGTAACTTCTCATTCTCAATCACTTACCATCTCGTATTCTCAATCGGACTTGGCTCTATTACTTGTTCTCGCAATTCTAGCGCACATGCATATTGATACATGCATGATCATCCAACAAAATCAAGGCACATGATGCGATTCAAAAATCGTATTTCTCACTTTGTATGTTTCATCGGGACTATCAATTCTACGCGTCGCGTAAAGCCGTCGCGCATCCGATCACAACGAGTCTCCGCAACACCGTGCGCTCGGCGTCACTATCCAACGATTTCTGATGTTTTACTTCGTATCCTATCTCGACATGGTTTTCTTTTGTTGACTTACAAAAGCATCAATATTCGGACTACGTCTGCTAGGTGACTTACCTAGACACCGTGCTCAAATCCTTCCACGCAAGTTTAAATTGACATTGCACAAAGGCCACAATCTATCCGACACGAAAGTTTACATCAAGGCGATGGTGCTCAAGGCAACGATCGCCTTGACACGAATGTCTTAACGACGCGTCTTACATTCAATTTCCTAACGAGTAGGAACTCACTAGCCAAATTTCCAACTTATCCGTCTCGCAACATCGAACATAATTTCGATTTCACGCAAGCTCAATTGCAAGGTGAATCCGAATCTAACGACATGACTCATAAGCCATTCCCTTATCATTCCCTCTCGTGCATAGCACGTTCCTCGCAATCGCCTAAACTTATCATCAACATGCACCGTGTTATATTTGTTATCGGTGCAATCTCATATGCGATATCGCATGGGTCATCTTACGGTCTGCAGCATTCAATTTGATTTGGCGGTCAAGTCTTCTAGGGTCAGCTGCCCCGAAGCTACGCTCGATAATTGTGGATCATTAACGAAGGACAGTTTAATACGAACCATGCTATATCTTATTTTGGAGCCAAATCACGTTCCGACGATTCTATACGAATACCCAATTTCGGACACAACCATTTCTATCGGCGCAACTTGATGCGCAACTATCCTCCGAGTCAAGTCATGCACTGCCGTCGATGATTCCGCAATTTATGAAACATCTACTCGTATCGAATTCGAGTCTATCTTATTCGCGGGTCGACACACGAGATGCTATACGCATCGAGCAATCGTCGATGACTTATAGTCTCGTCTCGATCAATCGCAAAGTTCACGATCAACCAGTCCGTTCTTTCTCGTATTGTTACTTACAAAATTCCATAGCACGAGGCACACTCTATTTTGCATTCTCACATCGCTTACGTTTCCTTACGTATCGATCTCGATACGCCGTATCCATTTCGATAACGTAAGGGTCAACTTTGAATCCGTTTCAACGTCAACTTAGTTCGCATCGCATACATCCAAGTTCGCAACGAACTTTTCTATATGCATCGACTCGTTCTCTGATTTTGCCGCATCCCGCTATACTTCGATCGCGTAACTGAGTTACCGATTATCCAACATCGAACCCTCAAGTCATACGATCTCGCCCTCTAAGTTTCGCGTGTTTTCAGTCGTACTCAAATGAGTTTTGCCGTAACGTAACCAACTATTTCTTAGGTACGATTACTCCCGTCAACCAACTCTTCCCCGAAGTCGCATATCGTGCGATTCGATTACAATTTGCATCGCCCCACATTTCTATCGAAATTGCAAATTGTGCGATTCGATTCGCCTAGCCGAACATTTCTATCGAGATCGCAAGTCGTGCGATTCGATTCGCCTCGCCCAATATTTTCATCGAGCTCGCAAGTCGTGCGGTTCGATTTCAACGTTTCAAATTTCCTATCCCGTCGATCCGATTGTTGCCTCAAGGCATAATCGTTTCGCTAGTTCCCGTCATTCGACTGACACATAAATTTTCAATCGACGTAATCGTTCAATGTTACAAGTCCCGCCTTACCGTTCTAACCGATCATCGAAGAACACTTGCATCAACATGTCGTCATACAAATCCTCAATCGAGTCTCGGTGCTACCCCGTCCGTTGCGGACAAACCTTCCGCAATTCTCACAATACGTCGATGCAATTCATTGCACAAATGGTATTACATATACCACTCGGAATCGAGCCATTCATTGCATCGGTGGTATGCCATATACCACCCAGAATTCAAGTTACTTCCGCCGCAACGTACTCTTTACGAACTAACGATCTCTTCCGACTCACGATTTCCGCAGTGATCGTGCTTGATCACAACCGTAACTTTGATTAATTCAAATCCGATACAACTCAGCCAATGCATTCATTTGCCAATACAAGCTCGGCACGCAACCGAACCAATTTCGTTTCTCGATTTATAACTTTTGTTTTCTTCCGTTGCATCTCGTGCAAAGTTTTACTTTCGATACGCATTGCACCCTGTGCAATAATTTCATTTTCGATACGCATTGCACCTTGTGTAATATTTTATTTCCGACATTTCAAAGTCAATGCTCAAATCCGTTCAACACATTCGATATTGACTTATCGCTTTTCCTCGCAACGCACATTCGAAATCGATATGTGAATCCGTTCGACACATTCAATATCAATTTTTCATTTTCTTTTCAACGCATTATTTACAATCAACGCGTGGCAATTGCTGCAGCAACATTCCACGACTATCATCGTATTAATGCAACCAACATTTCTCGTATCGTTCGTTACAACCAACGAATATCTCAAATTACGATTTACGACGTGTTACATCCCGCGGCAACAAATCTTTGAATTCACATCTCGTAACTTGTTGCACTTACAGCAACAAACATTTTCCGACTTTCCCACGAACACCATGTAATTTCCAAACAACACACGGCAAAATTACATGATTTGTATTAGACTTATTGTATGGAACATCCAGTGCGGCATCGAGTAGAGTCAAGAGTGATTTCGATTGGTGGTGGGCAACTTTTAGAACTGAAATGAAGCAAGCGTCCAGAGGAAATTGAGCCTAGAGCTCTGATACCAATTTGTCACGCCCCGACCCGGAATCACCCGAATCATCGTCCTCGCTGGGGCGTGATGCCGCACGAGCCTGGAGTTGCGCTCGTGCAAGGCAAGATGACAAGTTCTCAAATGGTTATCTTTTGAGTTGATATTCACAACGAAAGGAAAACAGAGTATACGAAACAAATCTTTTTATTGATATTCGAAATCAAATTACAAGGCTTTCGATAGCCTAACAATATATGCCATATTGGCTACAACACTCAGGTTCTCTCTTGCCCACAAAGGATTTCACCGTTCCATACATCATGCCTTCTATATCTCGGCTGCATCAATCCTGTCGCGAGTCCGAGCGTCAAGCGATCGCACGCTTCAATACGCTTCAGCATTTCCGAGCCTCAACGCGTTCAAGCAACACTTCGCCTCGAGCCATCCATTTCCTGCACCCTGCATGAAGCTGGTGGGGATCAGTACGATCGTCCTCGCATGTACTGAATCAAAGATCATCTTTCCAAACCGACATTTGTAATATTTATGTTGAATCATGCAACTTAGCTTTTGATCTTGCTATGTTCTCCTTAGGGTCAATTTCATGGCATAATTCGAAAGCGTAAAGCATGTTAGCATAGCAGCATGTTATCGAATTAAATAGGCAAGCAAGCAATCCCGTGTTTGATTCGTGGCACGACTTACCAAGCCGACGTACTCGCCCTTGCACCGACGCAAGGTGAATACGCCTATCAGATTTCCCTGTCATGTTATAGTGCTCTCTATGCGGATCTACACACGCACGATATGAGTGTACCTTGCGCTTTTGACCCAGGATCCGTCCATGCAGGATATACGTATACCTTGCACTTCCAACCCATCGCCCTTAACTATATGAAGGTCACTAGCTTGTCACAGCTAGAATGGACTTATACTCATCGAATCGAAAACATAAGACGATGGTAACTCTGTGCGGTTGCTAACCAACAATCAGAGGCCACCGAAATAATCGCGCGCAAGTGGCTTATCACATTCACTAGAAGGTCGCTACCCGTCTAAATGAAGTGCACCAACAATGCCGAAAACGAAATCCCTCCTAGGCCGAACGGTCCCAGCGCCCTGGCGCGCCGCGTTCGAGGGATGCCCATGCACGGGCTTTTATATTCTTTAAGTCCATTTGACCATTTAACCATGCAACAAATCTTATATTTCATACAACCAAGCAAGTTCGCTTATCGCTATTTCAATTGGCACAACGCCCCCAATGTCCTCAACGAACGCCCTAAGGCCATGAACATTTCGAAGGGCACCATGCTGCGTCGACAGTTATGCCATATCCGTGCCACAACTGTTCTTCTCGTCGCAACGACGCCATCTTTGATAAGTATTGTGCAGCTGCACGCATTCGCCGTCTTTTGTGATCTCGTACACGTAGGCACGTTTCTACCGTATTTTGAAATGTTCTATAACTTAGCATTCAATGTTCGGGGCTTGCGCGATATGGCGCTCGCCTATTGTCTTTCAATGTTCTAGCCGTTCTAACTCGTGCGCGAAGGCACGGTATGGTTCGTGCACTAAGGCACTCGCCGAGTACAGTTATCCCATGTTATTGTGGCTTGCGCACCGAGGCGCTCGCCTTATCGATATCCAATATTCCGTAGCGACTTGTGCATTTGATGCACGTTTCATTTCAATTGTACTAACTTAGTGTTTGACACACGTTATGATTTACTTCCGATCGGACCACGCCCGTGGCGTCGATAGGTTAACTTTTAGCATACAATGATACATTTGACTTATCGAATGAAGGAGTAAAAAGAAGTCAATCCTCCCACCTTGAATCGATTTGCCTTTGTCGTTTCGCCGAGCCGATGCGGCTCGATTTCATAACTTTGTTGCACGGCCACTCTCCTGACTTAGCCATTCGAGCACTTCGTGCTTATTGAGTTTGTATGTCCGATTTGCCTTAGCGTGCCAACGCTTCCGTCCGTCGCAAGGCGTCGATTTGGTTCCGCAGACCCCTTACTAAATATTGCCGAAGATCGACCTCTAATATTTTCGTGTCAAAGTATAACCTGCACACGAAACCAACTAAAATCAATACTTGCATCGATTCGGACTTGCACCTTGGTCGATTCGATTTCTCAGAATCTTCGAGCCGATTCAAGGCACTCATCCTTTGGGGCAACGCGGCGCTTCGCCTCGATTCACTCGATGCATTCTTTCGGGACAAGGCAACTCTTCGCATCGACTTAGTTCGATGCGTTGCTTGGGACAACGTAACTCTCGTATCGATTCGCATCGATACTTAATCGGGTCAACGCAACTCTTCGAGTCAACGACTCAGCATAATGCATCGTGCGGAGCGGGGCATTACAACTATCATGTCAGGTATATCATGTCAAGTTCACTGTCAATTTATCAGGTCAAGTTCTCATGTCGGGAGTGCACCACGGCGGGTCACTATCAAGTCATGCCAATTATCAAGGAGGAGAGAAACTTGCACAATTAAATAATAATATATTAATATTATATATATTTCTGAAGCCAAGGAGAAACTCTACAACTTTCATGTTGGGAGTGGAAAGAAATTCGGGTCACAATTCACGCAAATAAAATATTTAAATAATCAAAGTGGGACCCATGCGGTCCAAAAGTGGGAGAACAAACATGCGGTCAAAGAGAGTGGGAGGCCACCCATGCGGCTCCGAAGTTATTTAAATGCAATCAGTCAATCATTTAAGGCCAACAAGCCATATGCGGCTAGCATACAATTGTGCATGCGGCCAAGAGTGGGAGGGACCCCACACAATTAATGCAATAAGAAAAGGTTCACGTGAGCTACCTAATTAATGGTCTACGTGACCAAAATATTAGATAGTGGGAGAAGGGAGCCTATGCGGCTCACCTTAGATTCCATGCAAATAATAATATTATTAAATGGCCAAAGGCTATGCGGCTCTGTATCAAGTAATTAGTAATGCTGTAAATATCTATGCGGCTCACCCTCACCATTGCTTGTACAAAATACAAACAATTAAATAAATAAATAAATAATGGCCATGCGGTTTGCTTGCATAAAAAAATACAAACAAGCAACTAATATTAAATACTTTTTTTATGCGGCTCCATCTTAGTTCATGCATTAACGGCAAATAAAGACCAAGCCTTATGCGGCTAGCTTAGGATTCCTTAGGAAAAGGGCATGGAAAATACATAAAAAAAAGAATGCATAAGGAAATAATGTAATTAAATGATTCCTTCTCAAGATGCTTAAACCAAGCATCAAAGCATGCATGGAAACATGCTTTTAGAACCTATGCGGCTCATGCATTATATGCATTTGGACTTAAATGCAATAATGTATTAAAGGCTTTTGGACCAAAACGCATAAAGCTTAAATGCAAAAGTGCAATTAATAATATTCCTATGCGGCTGATGTATAAGGGACTTAAATGCAAAGAAAATGCATTAGATTCCTTCCTATGCGGCTCATGCTCCCAGGAAAATCTTAGGAAAAATTTTTATTGGGGACAATGCATTAAATACACAGGTTGTCCTGAGGCTATGCGGCTGACTCATTTAATAATGCAAAAATGTATGGAATGCATTTTCCTAAAATGTCATGCGGCTACATGCACCAAAATGCATTAATGCATTCTTGGATGCTCTCCAAAAAGAGTTATACGGCTGGCTACTGTACATGTACATTGCAAGCAAGCTTGCCAGCACATGTTTAAATAATGCACATGCGGCTCACAATTGCATGCGGCCACGTGCTGAAAATGCCCATGCGGCTCAGCAATTTCTCGTAGGTCAAATTGGACCTAACAAACTTCTCTGCAATCATGGGATCATCAACTTAGCAAAATATGCAAGTGTGATGGATCAAAAGTCCTGGAAACCAAAATACCACAAAGCTAGATATACAAAATTTAACCATGGAAATGAAAAATGACAAGTACTAAAGTGGTTTAGAAACACATGAGGAAGAAAATGGAACAATAAAAATTGACTTCCTCCATGAAGCAAGATGCACTTGCCTAAGCTCTCCACTCTCTCCTGGTAGGTGAAGAGTAAAGATGGAGAAGAAGAAATGAGTAATGAGTAATAATGGAAGAGAGAGAGAGTGGGATAGATATTTATGGTGGGAGTGGTGGTAGGTAGGAGTGGTAGTAGGTGGGAGTGGTTCTCCACATAAAACCAAACCAAGCCAAATCCACTAAACCGAACCAAACCAAGCCAATGCAATCCCATGATGAACCATGTTAATACAACATGCAAAAATAAAAATCCAAGGCTAACTAATTATGACAAACCAGAAATACGAGTCCGAAGTACGTACACGTATTCCCAATACGTGATACGAACCATGGGCATTACAACTCTATCCACCTTAAAAGAATTCCATCCTCGGAATTTAATCAAGAGGCTAGAGTGGCAAAGACAAGCTATACTAATCTTAGGTAAGCTATACTAAGCAATCAATCATGCAATCATGTATGTAAGCAAGAAAATCGAAGGCACGAGAAAAAGGGAAGATATCCTGCTGGGAACCTCTCTGCCGGTTCTGGATCTGAGCTTTGACCTGGGTATACTGCTGGGGTCTCTGTAGCTGGAAGGCTAGGGCCTGAGGCGGCAATGGCCTCGGAGGCTGGTACTGCTGCTGAAACACTTGGGCCTGAGGCGGCAATGGCCTCGGCAATAGATACTGCTGCTGCTACTGGACTGGGGCTGGTCCCCTTACCGAGGGACTAGTCTGGGCCGATGATGAACTGGCCCTATTCGGACAGGACCCTATCTTGTGGTCCGGTGCTCCACAAGCCAAGCACAACCCCTGTGCTCTGCGACACTCTGAAACAACGTGTCCTGGCTTCCCACAATGAGTGCAGCCCATTGCGGAAGACTGCTTCTGCTTCTGTTGCTGAGGGGACGTGACCGACGTCACTGAGGCCGCCTACCTCGGAGTTCCAATTGTCAAAGCCCTGACTGCCGGGGCTGGTGCTGTCGACTGGGTCATCTGGCCGTGAGATCGCTTCCGACCTCCGGTCCTGTCCACGATCCTGTGGGAGGTATACTCGTACCTCCTAGCTGCCCTCAATACTGCATCAAAAGTCTGATGCTCAAACTGTTCCACTGCCAACAAAATCTCGAGGTGGAGCCCTTGCTGGAACCGCTGGGCTCTGTCAAACTCGGTCACCACCAAAGTGGGAGCAAACCGACTAAGCCTAGAAAACTCGGCCGCATATCCATCGACCGTTCTGCCTCCTTGCTTCAGATTGGTGAACTTGGTCTGTAGATCGTACCGAGCCACCGCATCGAAGTACTTAGTCTGGAATTTCTCTCTAAATAGTGCCCATGGAATAGGGGCCACTAATCCCATGGCCTGTACTGCCCACCAGCTGCGGGCAAGATCTAATAACTGTAGATGCACCACGGCCACCTTCTCATCTTCCGGGGTCTTGGCTGCCTCTAGAATGACTTCAGTATCCTGGAGCCATGCATCAGCAGCGATCGCATCTTCACTGCCGTCGAAGAATGGAGGGTTCAGGCGCTTGAAACTGTTCGCTGTACTATTCCGTGGATGACCGCCTCTGTTCAAAGCATCTTCCACTGTCTGGTGCAATGCATCACCTCGACGATCTTGGGAGGCTAACAGTGATCTGATGAGACCCACCAAAGTGCCATCATCGGGCTCTGCAGGCTGGACTGGCTGAACTGGCGGCTCTCCTCCAGTAGGTACGACTCGGAAGGCTGCTCCTGAGTGCTGGACCTGATCTTCTGGTTGTTGCTGGTCCACGGGAGGTGATCCGCCTTGCTGATCGGCAGGTCCAGGTTCAATACCGCTGAAGAAGATGACATGGGAACAATAAGGAAGGACCAGGACAGATCAACGATTACAAGCATGTGATCAGGACAAGAATTTTAGGAATCAAGAGGATATGAGCAGAGATCAAGGACGAGTACTGATTGAGACATTTATTCGGTAAACCCTCACATATCTTGATTTACAAGACCTGCATGGGCCACCACTTAAACCATGTCACGCCCCAAAACCAGAATACTGGAGAGCGGGGGTAGACATAGCCAGCTACGTATAATGAAATGGAATCCACTCCACTATACGGTCACGGCTGTCTAGATATATGAGGGTTTATCTACAAGCCAACAGTCTCTTATGGTCAATAACAAGCCTAGTGTCTCAATCACAAGCAAATAAGTGAATATTACAAGATGTAAGATCACCAAATATACAATAGTAAGGCGTCCCAAATATTACATATTCAGCTGATCATGAAGCTAGTCGTTACAAAATGTGAGGACTAGCAAGAGTTTTAGTCATACATGATCAACCCTAGGTTACCAATAATGTTACAGCCCGTAGGCAGACAGTAAGTAAAAATGTACATGAGCTAACACTTGCTCGGCGGCTAAACGCCTCAAAAGAATAATTTTACAATAGAGTGGGAGAGCCAAAAATAACCCACTCGTTGCCAGGATTCCGTCTAGTGGTCACCATGTGGCTGGAGATTCGGTAGATCGTCTGGAGCTGCTATGGTATCTGGCCATACAAAACCAGCTGGGTCAGACCCCAGAAAGAGCAAGTGCCACAAAGGAGGCTTCACTTAGGAACTAAAACCAGCAATCAGCACAAGAGTAAAATATATAAACGACAGTAATTAAAGAAAAGCAGGACAGGTGATATACGATGAGATAACCATGGGACTATTCAGATAACCAGGTTACAACCCGTAAACCAAACAAGGACCGGGGTTGTAACCCTTCGTCTGAATCGAACTTGGTTTCTCCCACCATTTATCGGCAAGATAATATAAGAAATCAGGACATGTAACAATCTTGTGCAGGATCAAGACAAGAATAAACTGGTAAATTCCATCCAATATTTCACGGCCAAGCAATAAGTACGGCTTGATACTTTAACTAACTAGGGTTATCATAAGCCTAATTACTAACAAGATGCAGCGAGATTATTCTACAGCCACAAGCCCTGCAGACCATCCAGGCTATCCGGGCGCAATTAGGGTTGAATTCAAGTGGGTACATCGTCCAGGAAATGTATGTACCCTTAGGTGACTTAGAGGGTACAACACATGACAGTGTGCTGGAAATGTGCCCTACTCGACGGCAGGCTACAGATCCCAAGTGGGGCGTCCAGATAACGGGATTGCCTGTAGTTGGAAAATCTCTTCATGACTACTGGATTATTCTAGTGATTAGCCTTAGTCGATTTCAGTGGGTGCCTCCTGACCGTGGTACTCAGGGATCCCCATCCTAGACATGATGCAAGACAAGACGGGTTCATTTGTACAAGCATAATCGTCCACGGTGTCCAAGTTATTCAATCTTGTCATGTCGTGTTAGCCGTCGCAACAGCATTTCGAGAAATATCATGTCAGGTTTATCATGTCAATAGTGCACCACGGCGGGCCACTATCATGTCAGGTATATCATGTCAAGTTCACTGTCAATTTATCAGGTCAAGTTATCATGTCGGGAGTGCACCACGGCGGGTCACTATCAAGTCACGCCAATTATCAAGGAGGAAAGAAACTTGCACAATTAAATAATAATATATTAATATTATATATATTCCTGAAGCCAAGGAGAAACTCTACAACTTTCATGTTGGGAGTGGAAAGAAATTCGGGTCACAATTCACGCAAATAAAATATTTAAATAATCAAAGTGGGACCCATGCGGTCCAAAAGTGGGAGAACAAACATGCGGTCAAAGAGAGTGGGAGGCCACCCATGCGGCTCCGAAGTTATTTAAATGCAATCAGTCAATCATTTAAGGCCAGCAAGCCATATGCGGCTAGCATACAATTGTGCATGCGGCCAAGAGTGGGAGGGACCCCACACAATTAATGCAATAAGAAAAGGTTCACGTGAGCTACCTAATTAATGGTCCACGTGACCAAAATATTAGATAGTGGGAGAAGGGAGCCTATGCGGCGCACCTTAGATTCCATACAAATAATAATATTATTAAATGGCCAAAGGCTATGCAGCTCTGCATCAAGTAATTAGTAATGCTGTAAATATCCATGCGGCTCACCCTCACCATTGCTTGTACAAAATACAAACAATTAAATAAATAAATAAATAATGGCCATGCGGTTTGCTTGCATAAAAAAATACAAACAAGCAACTAATATTAAATACTTTTCTTATGCGGCTCCATCTTAGTTCATGCATTAACGGCAAATAAAGACCAAGCCTTATGCAGCTAGCTTAGGATGCCTTAGGAAAAGGGCATGGAAAATACATAAAAAAAAAGAATGCATAAGGAAATAATGTAATTAAATGATTCCTTCTCAGGATGCTTAAACCAAGCATCAAAGCATCCATGGAAACATGCTTTTAGAACCTATGCGGCTCATGCATTATATGCATTTGGACTTAAATGCAATAATGTATTAAAGGCTTTTGGACCTAAACGCATAAAGCTTAAATGCAAAAGTGCAATTAATAATATTCCTATGCGGCTGATGTATAAGGGACTTAAATGCAAAGAAAATGCATTAGATTCCTTCCTATGCGGCTCATGCTCCCAGGAAAATCTTAGGAAAAAATTGTATTGGGGACAATGCATTAAATACACAGGTTGTCCTGAGGCTATGCGGCTGACTCATTTAATAATGCAAAAATGTATGGAATGCATTTTCCTAAAATGTCATGCGGCTACATGCACCAAAATGCAATAATGCATTCTTGGATGCTCTCCAAAAAGAGTTATGCGGCTGGCTACTGTACATGTACATTGCAAGCAAGCTTGCCAGCACATGTTTAAATAATGCACATGCGGCTCACAATTGCTTGCGGCCACGTGCTGAAAATGCCCATGCGGCTCAGCAATTTCTCGTAGGTCAAATTGGACCTAACAAACTTCTCTGCAATCATGGGATCATTAACTTAGCAAAATATGCAAGTGTGATGGATCAAAAGTCCTGGAAACTAAAATACCACAAAGCTAGATTTACAAACTTTAACCATGGAAATGAAAAATTACAAGTACTAAAGTGGTTTAGAAACACATGAGAAAGAAAATGGAACAATAAAAATTGACTTCCTCCATGAAGCAAGATGCACTTGCCTAAGCTCTCCACTCTCTCCTGGTAGGTGAAGAGTAAAGATGGAGAAGAAGAAATGAGTAATGAGTAATAATGGAAGAGAGAGAGAGAGTGGGATAGATATTTATGGTGGGAGTGGTACTGGTAGGTAGGAGTGGTAGTAGGTGGGAGTGGTTCTCCACATAAAACCAAACCAAGCCAAACCCACTAAACCGAACCAAACCAAGCCAATGCAATCCCATAATGAACCATGTTAATACAACATGCAAAAATAAAAATCCAAGGCTAACTAATTATGACAAACCAGAAATACGAGTCCAAAGTACGTACACATATTCCCAATACGTGATACGAACCATGGGCATTACAACTCTACCCACCTTAAAAGAATTCCGTCCTCGGAATTTAATCAAGAGGCTAGAGTGGCAAAGACAAGCTATACTAATCTTAGGCAAGCTATACTAAGCAATCAATCATGCAATCATGTATGTGAGCAAGGAAATCGAAGGCACGAGAAAAAGGGAAGATATCCTGCTGGGAACCTCTCTGCCGGTTCTGGATCTGAGCTTGGACCTGGGCATACTGCTGGGGTCTCTGTAGCTGGAAGGCTAGGGCCTGAGGCGGCAATGGCCTCGGAGGCTGGTACTGCTGCTGAAATACTTGGGCCTGAGGCGGCAATGGCATCGACAATGGATACTGCTGCTGCTGCTGGACTGGGGCTGGTCCCCTTACCGAGGGACTAGTCTGGGCCGATGATGAACTGGCCCTATTCGGACAGGACCCTATCTTGTGGTCCGGTGCTCCACAAGCCAAGCACAACCCCTGTGCTCTGCGACACTCTGAAACAACGTGTCCTGGCTTCCCACAATGAGTGCAGCCTATTACGGAAGACTGCTTCTGCTTCTGTTGCTGAGGGGACGTGACCGACGTCACTGAGGCCGCCTGTCTCGGAGTTCCAAATGTCAAAGCCCTGACTGCCGGGGCTGGTGCTGTCGCCTGGGTCATCTGGCCGTGAGATCGCTTCCGACCTCCGGTCCTGTCCACGATCCTGTGGGAGGTATACTCGTGCCTCCTAGCTGCCCTCAATACTGCATCAAAAGTCTGATGCTCAAACTGTTCCACTGCCAACAAAATCTCGAGGTGGAGCCCTTGCTGGAACCGCTGGGCTCTGTCAAACTCGGTCGCCACCAATGTAGGAGCAAACCGACTAAGCCTGGAAAACTCGGCCGTATATCCATCGACCGTTCTGCCTCCTTGCTTCAGATTTGTGAACTTGGTCTGTAGATCGTATCGAGCCACCGCATCGAAGTACTTAGTCTGGAATCTCTCTCTAAATAGTGCCCATAGAATAGGGGCCACTAATCCCACGGCCTGTGCTGCCCACCAGCTGCGGGCAAGATCCAATAACTGTAGACGCACCACGGCCACCTTCTCATCTTCCGGGGTCTTGGCTGCCTCTAGAATGACTTCAGTATCCTGGAGCCATGCATCAGCAGCGATCGCATCTTCACTGCCGTCGAAGAATAGAGGGTTCAGGCACTTGAAACTGTTCGCTGCACTATTCCGTAGATGACCGCCTCTGTTCAAAGCATCTTCCACTGCCTGGTGCAATGCATCACCTCGACGATCTTTGGAGAATAACAGTGATCTGATGAGACCCACCAAAGTGCCATCATTAGGCTCTGCAGGCTGGACTGGCTGAACTGGCGGCTCTCCTCCAGTAGGTACGACTCGGAAGGCTGCTCCTGAGTGCTGGACCTAATCTTCTGGTTACTGCTGGTCCACGGAAGGTGATCCGCCTTGCTGATCGGCAGGTCCATGTTCAATGCCGCTGAAGAAGATGACATGGAACAATAAGGAAGGACCAGGACAGATTAACGATTACAAGCATGTGATCAGGACAAGAATTTCAGGAATCAAGAGGATATGAGCAGAGATCAGGGACGAGTACTGATTGAGACATCTATTCGGTAAACTCTCACATATCTTGATTTACAAGACCTGCATGGGCCACCACTTAAACCATGTCACGCTCCCGAACCAGAATACTGGAGAGCGGGGGCAGACATAGCCAGCTACGTATAATGAAATAGAATCCACTCTACTATACGGTCACGGCTGTCTAGATATATGAGGGTTTATCTACAAGCCAACAGTCTCTTATGGTCAATAACAAGCCTAGTTTCTCAATCACAAGCAAATAAGTGAATATTACAAGATGTAAGATCACCAAATATACAATAGTAAGGCGTTCCAAATATTACATATTCAGCTGATCATGAAGCTAGTCGTTACAAAATATGAGGACTAGCAAGAGTTTTAGTCATACATGATCAACCCTAGGTTGCCAATCATGTTACAGCCCGTAGGCAGACAGTAAGTAAAAATGTACACGAGCTAACACTTGCTCGGCGGCTAAACGCCTCAAAAGAATAATTTTACAATAGAGTGGGAGAGCCAAAAATAACCCACTCGTTGCCAGGATTCCGTCTAGTGGTCACCATGTGGCTGGAGATTCGGTAGATCCTCTAGAGCTGCTCTGGTATCTGGCCATACAAAACCAGCTGGGTCAGACCCCAGAAAGAGCAAGTGCCACAAAGGAGGCTTCACTTAGGAACTAAAACCAGCAATCAGCACAAGAGTAAAATATATAAAAGACAGTAATTAAAGAAAAGCAGGACAGGTGATATACGATGAGATAACCATGGGACTATTCAGATAACCAGGTTACAACCTGTAAACCAAACAAGGACCGGGGTTGTAATCCTTCGTCTGAATCGAACTTGGTTTCTCCCACCATTTATCGGTAAGATAATATAAGAAATCAGGACATGTAACAATCTTGTGCAGGATCAAGACAAGAATAAACTGGTAAATTCTATCCAATATTTCACGACCAAGCAATAAGTACGGCTTGATACTTTAACTAACTAGGGTTATCACAAGCCTAATTACTAACAAGATACAGCAAGATTATTCCACAGCCACAAGCCCTGCAGACCATCCAGGCTATCCGGACGCAATTAGGGTTGAATTCAAGTGGGTACATCGTCCAGGAAACGCATGTACCCTTAGGTGACTTAGAGGGTGCAACACATGACAGTGTGCTGGAAATGTGCCCTACTCGACGGCAGGCTACAGATCCCAAGTGGGGCGCCCAGATAACGGGATTGCCTGTAGCTGGAAAATCTCTTCATGACTACTGGATTATTCTAGTGATTAGCCTTAGTCAATTTCAGTGGGTGCCCCCTGACCGTGGTACTCAGGAATCCCCGTCCTAGACATGATGCAAGACAAGACGGGTTCATTTGTACAAGCACAATCGTCCACGGTATCCAAGTTATTCAATCTTGTCATGTCGTGTTAGCCGTCGCAACAGCATTTCGAGAAATATCATGTCAGGTTTATCATGTCAAGAGTGCGCCACGGCGGGCCACTATCATGTCAGGTATATCATGTCAAGTTTACTGTCAATTTATCAGGTCAAGTTATCATGTCGGGAGTGCACCACGGCGGGTCACTATCAAGTCATGTCAATTATCATGGAGAAGAGAAACTTGCACAATTAAATAATAATATATTAATATTATATATATTTCTGAAGCCAAGGAGAAACTCTACAACTTTCATGTTTGGAGTGGGAAAAAATTCGGGTCATAATTCACGCAAATAAAACATTTAAATAATCAAAGTGGGACCCATGCGGTCCAAAAGTGGGAGAACAAACATGCGGTCAAAGAGAGTGGGAGGCCACCCATGCGACTCCGAAGTTATTTAAATGCAATCAGTCAATCATTTAAGGCCAGCAAGCCATATGCGGCTAGCATACAATTGTGCATGCGGCCAAGAGTGGGAGGGACCCCACACAATTAATGCAATAAGAAAAGGTTCACGTGAGCTACCTAATTAATGGTCCACGTGACCAAAATATTAGATAGTGGGAGAAGGGAGCCTATGCGGCTCACCTTAGATTCTATGTAAATAATAATATTATTAAATGGCCAAAGGCTATGCGGCTCTGCATCAAGTAATTAGTAATGCTGTAAATATCCATGCGGCTCACCCTCACCATTGCTTGTACAAAATACAAACAAATAAATAAATAAATAAATAATGGCCATGCGGTTTGCTTGCATAAAAAAATACAAACAAGCAACTAATATTAAATACTTTTCTTATGCGGCTCCATCTTAGTTCATGCATTAACGGCAAATAAAGACCAAGCCTTATGCGGCTAGCTTAGGATGCCTTAGGAAAAGGGCATGGAAAATACATAAAAAAAAAAGAATGCATAAGGAAATAATGTAATTAAATGATTCCTTCTCAGGATGCTTAAACCAAGCATCAAAGCATGCATGGAAACATGCTTCTAGAACCTATGCGGCTCATGCATTATATGCATTTGGACTTAAATGTAATAATGTATTAAAGGCTTTTGGACCTAAACGCATAAAGCTTAAATGCAAAAGTGCAATTAATAATATTCCTATGCTGCTGATGTATAAGGGACTTAAATGCAAAGAAAATGCATTAGATTCCTTCCTATGCGGCTCATGCTCCTAGGAAAATCTTAGGAAAAAATTGTATTGGGGACAATGCATTAAATACACAGGTTGTCCTGAGGCTATGCGGCTGACTCATTTAATAATGCAAAAATGTATGGAATGCATTTTTCTAAAATGTCATGCGGCTACATGCACCAAAATGCATTAATGCATTCTTGGATGCTCTCCAAAAAGAGTTATGCGGCTGGCTACTGTACATGTACATTGCAAGCAAGCTTGCCAGCACATGTTTAAATAATGCACATGCGGCTCACAATTGCATGCGGCCACGTGCTGAAAATGTCCATGCGGATCAGCAATTTCTCGTAGGTCAAATTGGACCTAACAAACTTTTCTGCAATCATGGGATCATCAACTTAGCAAAATATGCAAGTGTGATGGATCAAAAGTCCTGAAAACCAAAATACCACAAAGCTAGATATACAAAATTTAACCATGGAAATAAAAAATGGCAACTACTAAAGTGGTTTAGAAACACATGAGGAAGAAAATGGAACAATAAAAATTGACTTTCTCCATGAAGCAAGATGCACTTGCCTAAGCTCTCCACTCTCTCCTGGTAGGTGAAGAGTAAAGATGGAGAAGAAGAAATTGTCATGCCCCGCTCCCGTAGGAGTGATCGTCCTCGCTAAGGCGTGATGCCGCACGAGCCTAGATTGCGCTCGTGCAAGGCGGGTTCCATAACGGCCGATTTCAGCGGCTGCGACGGGATCGTCGCACAGAAGTCCCATGCAGAGACATTGAATAATAGCAGCGGAAATTTGAAGCAAAACACAAGTCATTCCAAAACACTCTTTTATTGATATTAAAACAAATATTACATTGGGGCGCAAAGCCAAGATTACAATTCTCTCAAGCTCACTCAAGCTCATATTACAAGTCACTCAGCTCTCTCTCATCTCTCAATTTCAAGTCTTGATCCAGCGGAAGCTTCGGAAGGCGACGTCCATACATTATGTCCCGTATAAGTCTTTAATCCATGCGGCTGCACGCTTCGAGTCGCCAAGGAACTCCATGCCTCGACGCATCCAAGCGAGCTCCGCGCCACGAGCTTCTACCTGTGCCTGCACATGTAAACTATGTGGGTGTCAGTACTCAACTGTACTGGTGGAATGAGCTCCTCGCCCACCCATACAAACCCGACACGTTTGATTTACTTTTGTGCAACTTAGTTCCCTTTATGATTGTCTTTCTATAGGATCAGTTTTAGGACCGATGCCTTGCCTATTTGTATTTCAAGACCATCCCGTGCTTGCAGCATTGATGTCGACTCAACAACGTTAACCTATCAAGTCGTGCTTGCCTTTCGGCCAAAATCAGAGACGCAACTATGCGATAAGGCTCCATTCCTTGTGACCGTGCTACGAATCCATCATACCGTGCCAACAACTCAATGTGACTCAAACGTATTGCCGCCTTGCGGCCCTTTGCTACTAAACCATCATCCGACCCAATCCAAGACTTGTGGGCTAAGTGCCACTCGACCAACTTTACCTTGCGGCAGTTCCTGACTTAGACTCAAGACAACTCAAACCAACTTATGCAACTTATATGCCGACAACTTAAGACCCGATGCCACATCTCGTGCCGTAGCACGTCGCCTATGTTGATGCCAATCTTAGGACCAAACCTTGTGTTCTAACTGTACACCCATCCAACTGACTCAATCCAAAGGCACACACACGGATTTCCGCCCGTGCCGACCCATCTATATGAATTGGTCACTAACATCACAAGCTATCATGGACTATAGTCTTGCCATTCGGCGACCCTTTCAGCGCAAGTAGCTAGCCCCGCTGAAAGTTCCCGAATGACCTGAGCGGTTCGTCCAGCTACGGCTATACCGTGTTTCCCTCCGGAACGTCGCGGTCCCATGGCACCCAGGGTTGTCGCGCGTGGAAACTCCTCCTTGTCGACAAGTTGTCCAATGACCATGCAAGACTCGACACAAATTGACGTCTCACACAGTCATTCCTCTTCCAATGTCACCATCTCTTTCAAAACCAATATCAAACCATCTATCATTTGAGACCCCTCGACGACCCACGGTCGCGAGCATTCTTTCCATATTACCATATCATTTCATTCAGCTCAATGCCTATTCAATAATCCTTTCTCCAAAACTCATTCAACCAACCGTGGTTCCTGCCTTAACACTAGGTCCGTGTATCGTGCCTCAAACCGACTTTCGATCTACGCGACGCTATCGCCCAAGTCATAATTTATATGACGGGCCTTGGGATCGTGGGACTATTTAATCTGACAACCGTAGAATGAGCGGGACAGCACTTCGAATGACTTAGGTCGACCGATATAACTTTGCCTAACTTACTCAAGCCTACAACTTAACGAGCAAAGGCCGCGTCAAGCCTTGCCACAATGGAACGTACCGTGCACGCGTTCAACTTTGAACGACCAAGTCATTTGGGTGCCTAGACTTATGGCACAAGCTGTGCAACGCAACTTAACTCATGGGGCAAGCCAAGGCTATGCCAAGCCTTGGACGACAGGACCGTGCATGCTTTATGAAGCATTCATGCGGGCGACGCCTATGACTTAGGCTATGCTCAAAACTTTGCCGACTCAACCAACTTTCCTTCTCCCAAGCCACGGGACGAAGGATCGAGTGTCATTTTCAAAGCACGCCGTGCACCAACTCTAAGACGGCCGTTGGACCTTTCCATATTCTAACTCAATTCAACCCGTCGGGATTATTCCCTTTAGCTATGTGGATTCATCTCTTTTATTATCAAGCCTACTTGTGCAAGTTGAAAATATGCGATTTATTATGTGAAGGGAAAGATGAGGCAAGTTCACCGAAACTACCCCACCTGAGCGAGCGGTCGTTTCGACCGAGCGATGTCTTCGAGTAGCCGTTGCAAGGCTAAGTCCGAACGCCATTGGCGTTTTAATTCTGCCGATTGACTGAGCGGGACGGGACACTACATCATACACCACTCAGAAAAAGTTTCGTCCTCGAAACTAACTGAGTACACTTCTCGACTTATCACTCGACTCAATATCCTACGTTTCTCGCACACATTCCTCCTATGCGTTCCCTCAATTCGAGCCACGCTCGTGCTATCCACAATCCTTTCTTCAAAATTCACGATCTCAAAATCCTCGACACTTTTTCGTTCCTCAAGTCTCACTTGATTTAACGTATCACTTAGTATGGATCGTGCACATATCTTAGCGTCCCCAAAATACATGCATTTTAACCAAGCCTTGTGATAGTGAATCCAGTTCCACCTATCGATTCATCCACTCGATCCCAAAATCAATCTCACCGATGCTAACCCTCGCAATATTGGACATCTCGCCTAGCCGCTAGACAATCTCTTTAGGCTAAAGTCAATTGTCAGTATTGGAATCACAGTTCCCAAACAACGATATCAACACTGACCCCATCCTAAGGTCAACCAAGTTGATAGTACTGGGTTTTCTACCCAAGCTCGCATCACTCTGATTTCTAAACATCGAGCATCGATTCCCTATACACATCCCAATAATCATCGCACGGGGTTCGAGTCATTCAGCAAAGCCATCCTACGACAACTCACATTCAACCAATTTTACGACGTAACAAAATCGCCCGTTTCAACAAACCATCTTCGTATAGTCAATCTCTTCGAACACGTTCGACATAATCCGCCTATCAATCCTTCCAATTCAAGCACGCTACGACATAATTCATCGCTAAACCATAATTTCACATTCCTTATTTCCTAAGTCATCTATTCCAAATTCACGTAATCGATCATGGGGTCGTCTAGCTTAACAATATGTTGCGCCCCGATCTCACGCGAGTCAGATTATCCACGGTGGGCACGAATCACCATGTACTCTCCCGCGAGATAATCATTCTCATCGGGACGTAACTCTTGTTTTGTGACCAGACTAATTCATTCTCGATGCGCGGATTGGACCTACTCAATCCTCAAGTTTCCATCATTCATCCGTCGCAAGTCCAAACATCCTCGAATTCACCTTCGCGTCAAACCGACAAGTCGAGACAATCAACATTGCCGCGTCCTAATTTTTTGAGTTCGATCATTCCTGCGACATGAATCACTATGTCAGCGCTAACGCGGAACGATCACCCCAAACCCGACGCAATGCATGGGCGAGGCTAGAGTTGCGCTCGTGCAAGACAAGATCGTCGACGTTGTGGTTTTCTGCATAACCAAATCATTTTCATCCAACATTCATCTCGGTCAAAATCCTAAGTATTGCATCCAACCGAACAATAACACTTGTACGATCGTCATTTGCCGAGTCAGAGTACCCCCGAGTTATCGTATATTATCTTTGATACGCCTCAATACCATCGATGATATACGTAACTTGACGATCTTCGTTTGCAACGAATTCTGAGTCGTGCGAATGATGCTATCGTCCGACTGGATAATCTCCTCGACATTTAATTCAAGTTTGATCATTATCCCTCGAATCATTCACAACATCAAATTCCTCAAGCCTAATTTCGTGTATTCGTTCATCCCTTTATCTTAAGTCATCGACCAATGTATTTCCTCAATCGCATCATTCATTGCTAACTCAAATCATCGAGCAACATTTATTCCAATCCTCCGAGCTATTGCGTAACTTCAAAACTCAAACATTTCATGCACGATGTCTACCTGTCGTGCTAACTTTTCGTATACGATTCGTATCAATTTCCTCGATCCAATTGTACCTACTCAATCATTCTCGTGTTTCATACTTTGCACAATCCTCAATCCCGTGCACGTTCCGTGCACATCATTTCTAGTATGTTCGAATCCACTTATCAAACTTCATGACAACATCTCACTCAATCTAAGGCTTTGCATATGTGCGACGCTTGCTGAAAGACTCACCGACACCCCGTATCCTCAATTTATCGATCGACATTCCTGAGCCTATCGTATACACCACTCAGGAATGAAGTCATTTATCAAATCCTCAACTTATCATTTGATTCACACTCTACTTCCTCGAATTTCGTCCGAACGATTTCTTAGATTTCAAGCACGCTCACCTTATATCGCACCGACGATAACATCGTCATTCGATAGCATCTTTATCGATAGTCATCTCACTTTTACTCAATCGAGTTCAACTCATTCTTGTTCGACACAATTCGAATCCCGCACTCGACTTTTCAAAGGTCGACACGACTTTGGTGTATATGCCCGGCCCGACTTAGCCAATCGCGCTTACGCGAACCATCTTTTTGTTTCTTATCAAAAACTGTTCTCCTATGTTTTGCAAAATAGATAGACTTATTGTATGGACATCTCGTGGGACAATTGAGAGAGAGCGCACCAACGATATCAACTTGCGGAAGCACAATTCAGAGTTTGTGGAAACAACGAGTTAAAGAATTCAATCGATAGTCCAAGGACGTAAAGCCGTGCTCTGATACCATTATGTCACGCCCCGCTCCCGTAGGAGCGATCGTCCTCGCTAAGGCGTGATGCCGCACGAGCCTAGATTGCCCTCGTGCAAGGCGGGTTCCATAACGGCCGATTTCAGCGACTGCGATGGGATCGTCGCACAGAAGTCCCATGCAGAGACATTGAATAATAGCAGCGAAAATTTGAAGCAAAACACAAGTCATTCCAAAACACTCTTTTATTGATATTGAAACAAATATTACATTGGGGCGCAAGGCCAAGATTATAATTCTCTCAAGCTCACTCAAGCTCATATTACAAGTCACTCAGCTCTCCCTCATCTCCCAATTTCAAGTCTTGATCCAGCGGAAGCTTCGGAAGGCGACGTCCATACATTATGTCCCGTATAAGTCTTTAATCCATGCGGCTACACGCTTCGAGTCGCCAAGGAACTCCATGCCTCGACGCATCCAAGCGAGCTCCGCGCCACGAGCTTCTACCTGTGCCTGCACATGTAAACTATGTGGGTGTCAGTACTCAACTGTACTGGTGGAATGAGCTCCTCGCCCACCCATACAAACCCGACACGTTTGATTTACTTTTGTGCAACTTAGTTCCTTTTATGATTGTCTTTCTATAGGATCAGTTTTAGGACCGACGCCTTGCCTATTTGTATTTCAAGACCATCCCGTGCTTGCAACATCGATGTCGACTCAACAACGTTAACCTATCAAGTCGTACTTGCCTTTCGGCCAAAATCAGAGACGCAACTACGCGATAAGGCTCCATTCCTTGTGACCGTGCTACGAATCCATCATACCGTGCCAACAACTCAATGTGACTCAAACGTATCGCCGCCTTGCGGCCCTTTGCTACTAAACCATCATCCGACCCAATCCAAGACTTGTGGGCTAAGTGCCACTCGACCAACTTTGCCTTGCGGCAGTTCCTGACTTAGACTCAAGACAACTCAAACCAACTTATGCAACTTATATGCCGACAACTTAAGACCCGACGCCACATCTCGTGCCGTAGCACGTCGCCTATGTTGATGCCAATCTTAGGACCAAACCTTGTGTTCTAACTGTACACCCATCCAACTGACTCAATCCAAAGGCATAAACGCGGATTTTCGCCCGTGCCGACCCATCTATATGAATTGGTCACTAACATCACAAGCTATCATGGACTATAGCCTTGCCATTCGGCGACCCTTTCAGCGCAAGTAGCTAGTCCCACTGAAAGTTCCCGAATGACCCGAGCGGTTCGTCCAGCTACGGCTATACCGTGTTTCCCTTCGGAACGTCGCTGTCCCATGGCGCCCAGGGTTGTCGCGCATGGAAACTCCTCCTTGTCGACAAGTTGTCCAATGACCATGCAAGACTCGACACAAATTGACGTCTCACACAGTCATTCCTCTTCCAATGTCACCATCTCTTTCAAAACCAATATCAAACCATCTATCATTTGAGACCCCTCGACGACCCACGGTCGCGAGCATTCTTTCTATCATTTGAGACCCCTCAACGACCCACGGTCGCGAGCATTCTTTCCATGTTACCATATCATTTCATTCAGCTCAATGCCTATTCAATAATTCTTTCTCCAAAACTCATTCAACCAACCGTGGTTCCTGTCTTAACACTAGGTCCGTGTATCGTGCCTCAAACCGACTTCCGATCTACGCGACGCTATCGCCCAAGTCATAATTTATATGACGGGCCTTGTGATCGTGGGACTATTTAACCTGACAACCGCAGAATGAGCGGGACAGCACTTCGAATGACTTAGGTCGACCGACATAACTTTGCCTAACTTACTCAAGCCTACAACTTAACGAGCAAAGGCCGCGTTAAGCCTTGCCACGATGGAACGTGCCGTGCACGCGTTCAACTTTGAACGACCAAGTCATTTGGGTGCCTAGACTTATGGCACAAGCTGTGCAACACAACTTAACTCATGGGGCAAGCCAAGGCTATGCCAAGCCTTGGACGACAGGACCGTGCATGCTTTATGAAGCATTTATGCGGGCGACGCCTATGACTTAGGCTATGCTCAAAACTTTGCCGACTCAACCAACTTTCCTTCTCCCAAGTCACGGGACGAAGGATCGAGTGTCATTTTCAAAGCACGCCGTGCACCAACTCTAAGACGGCCGTTGGACCTTTCCATATTCTAACTCAATTCAATCCGTCGGAATTATTCCCTTTAGCTACGTGGATTCATCTCTTTTATTATCAAGCCTACTTGTGCAAGTTGAAAACATGCAATTTATTATGTGAAGGAAAAGATGAGGCAAGTTCACCGAAACTACCCCACCTGAGCGAGCGGTCGTTTCGACCGAACGATGTCTTCGAGTAGCCATTGCAAGGCTAAGTCCGAACGCCGTTGGCATTTTAATTATGCCGATTGACTGAGCGGGACAGGGCACTACAGAAATAAGTAATGAGTAATAATGGAAGAGAGAGAGAGTGGAATAGATATTTATGGTAGGAGTGGTGGTAGGTAGGAGTGGTGGTAGGTGGGAGTGGTTCTCCACATAAAACCAAACCAAGCCAAACCCACTAAACCGAACCAAACCAAGCCAATACAATCCCATGATGAACCATGTTAATACAACATGCAAAAATAAAAATCCAAGGCTAACTAATTATGACAAACCAGAAATACGAGTCCGAAGTACGTACACATATTCCCAATACGTGATACGAACCATGGGCATTACAGATCAGGACATAGTCCCTGCAGCCATTCGACTGGAAAGGCAGAAACTTTGGTACGACATGGTGATCAGGACATAGTCCCTACAGCCACTCAACAACCAACCGGAGAGGATACTCTGAGAGATCCATCTGATTAGGACGTATACTCTGAGAGATCACCTTTACAAGAATGATATCAGTAGTGGGATTGAGTGTTGGAGGAGATATTATCAGAGTATATGTCCTACTTAGATGGGTCTCTCACCGTTACTATTTTTTTCTGACAGCATGGTGGATGTGCTCCGTCAACAGATTCTTGCTCTGAGCCAAAACTTTGACCCGGAGCTCAAGTGGACATCCTTCGTGTAGAGCTCGAGCGAGAGGTTCCTGACAGCATGGTGGTCTTTTTTGTCAAAGGATTCTTGCTCGTCCCATAATTTTAAGTACTCACTCTTCACAGTTCTCACAACAGGAAGGATCAGTGTTTTCTAGTTCTCTTCCATCCATCCATTCCTCCGTTCTGATCAAGCCTCTACATATGATATCCAGCTCAAGTGTAGAGGCGGGGGAGAAGAAGTGGGCAGAAAGAGGAGGGGGAAGCAGCACAGCCGACGGCAAGACCTGAAGGAATTTTAGTAGATTTTCTTCAACATTCGTAGGAGAACTATAAGGATATATCTTTTCACAACATGTCACCTTGTCAAAGACCCTTAATGTGAATATCATGTTACCGCGGTGTCGGAAGACTAACATGTCATAATTTTCTAAGCCGTGTACTTTGACATAATCCTTCCAACTCTTTCCTCCTATGTAGTAATCTTGTACTTCATAAAAAAATGCAAGATTACTACATAGGAGAAAAGAGTTGGGAAGATTATGTCAAAACACACGGCTTAGAAAATTATGACATGTTAGTCTTCCGACACCGTGGTAACATGGTTGTCACATTAAGGGTCTTTGACAAGGTGACATGTTGTGAAAAAATATATCCTTATAGTTCTCCTACAGATGTTGAAGAAAGCCTCTGTACTTCCTCCGGGTCATGCCGTCGGCTGTGCTTCTTCCCCCTCCTCTTCCTGCCCACTTCTTCTCCCCCGCCTCTACACTTGAGCTGGATATCATATGTGGAGGCTCGATCAGAATGAAGGAATGTATGGATGGAAGAGAACTAGAAAACACTGATCCTTCCTGTTGAGGATACTGAGTTTGTACGTATTTGCGGATATTGATTTGGTTTGTTGAAGATATTATATATTGACATTGTTCGTTGTGGATAGTATTTTTTCTTTATATTTTTTGTATATTCTGGAATGTATTGTGCGTGCCGGTGTTGAGTGTTCCACCGTGGGGGTCAGCGAATCCAGGGATTGGATTTTATATTTTGTATTTTGTATTCTGTATTTTGGCTCAGGCTCCAGCTCCATTTGCATTAATCTACGGTACGACATGGTGATCAGGATATAGTCCCTGCAGCCATTCGACTGGCGAGGCAGAAACTATGTAGCCGTAGATAAAGTTGACTGTCCTCCGACTCTCATCCCTCGGCAATGATGATACGACAACCTATCACTATATCTTATATAGTAGTAGATGATGTCTTAGTATTACATTATGTGAGTTCATCTTGATTCTGTTACATTCTTCAGATACTATATACGATAAGAACATATACTACACCATATGTACAGAACATAATGATCCACACTAATGTATGCTAGAATGAATTTTGGGTTGTGTTCTGAGCCATCCGTTCTCACACTTAAGTACTGTGAGAGCGCCGGAGAGAGTGAGAGCGCCGAAGGGGGGGAGGAGGGAGAGTGAGAGAGTAAAATGGGAGAAAATGAATTGGTGGAAGAATATAATTAGAATTTAGCGACGTTCATACTAACGTCGCTAAATTAGTCGCTATTAGCGACGTCATAGCGACGTTTCGCGACATATAGTACCGATATTTGTAACAAGTAGTTTTGTTGGTTGGTTAATTGGTAACATGGTGATCGGGACATATAGGGCCTGTTTGCTTATGATTTATAACTCACTTTTCTGAGTTATAAATCAACCCCTCCCTCAAATAATGTTTGGACAACACTACTCTAAACATTACATTCATAAATTTTTTTCAAAACTTTACTTTTAAAACCAGCTTTTCGGAAACAGGAAGAACCTGTTTTATGAGAGTTGTTTTAATAAAAATGTGGGCCCCACCCCCACCAACCCACCACCCCACAAGTCCCAACCCCCAACCTGCTCTCTTTATCTCTCTCCCTCTCTCTTATTTGGTTTTTTTTCTCTTCTCCAGAGAAAAATGGAGACAAGCTCTGCCCACGACCTCGAGCTCTCCCACGACTCGTCGACGATGGACAGACTCCAACGCGGCCCACAACTCGTTGACGATGGACTTGGCGGCCTCGAGCTCGGTCCACGGCGGCCGATCCGACTCCAAGCTCGTCGGCGGTGGACTTGGCGGCCTCGAGCTCGGTCCACGGCAGCGGATCCGAGTCCAAGCTCGTCGACAGTGGACTTGGCGGCCTCGAGCTCGGTCCACGGCGGCGGATCCGAGTCCAAGCTCGTCGGCAGTGGACTTGGCGGCCTCGAGCTCGGTCCACGACGGCGGATTCGAGTCATCATTCCCCTCGCACGAACGGCGGCGAAGACCAGCAGGATGGAGTCGACTCTCTCCTCGCACGAACGGTGGTGACGAGGACGAACCGCCAACTTAGGGTTAGGGTTCAGCGTTAGGCTTAGGGTTTAGCTTCAGCACCGTCCAACATGACGACCTCGACATGAACTCGAGTCCTACACGACGAACTAGACACGACTCAACCGGAGGAAACTCGTGCCCTACACGCCGGAGGGAACTCGTGCCCTACACGCCGGAGGGAACTCGTGCCCTACACACCGGAGGGAACTCGTGCCCTACACGCCGGAGGGAACTCGGATACATTTGGACACGAACAGTTTTGGGAGGAACAGAGTTGGACACGAACAGTGTGGACACAGTTCCATTTTCTAAAAGTAGTTTACCAAACATAATATTCAATTTTTGTTTCTTAAAATTATTTTCCAGATGAAAGTAACCAAACGCAAAGTTAAAAATTTAATACTCAGAAAACAACTTTATAACTTACTTTCAAAAAACTGTATTCACAACAAAATTTCAGAAAGCCTATCCAAACGGACCTATAGTCCCTGCAGCCATTCGACTGGCGAGGCAGAAACTATGGTACGACATGGTGATCAGGACATAGTCCCTGCAGCCATTCGACTGGCGAGGTAGAAACTATGTAGCCGTAGATAAAGTTGACTGTCCTCCGACCCTCATCCCTCGGCAATGATGATACGACAACCTATCACTATATCTTATATAGTAGTAGAAGATATTTTAGTATTACATTATGTGAGTTCATCTTGATTCTGTTATATTCTACATATATTAGATACTAGATTCGATAAGAACGTATACTACACCATATGTACAGAACATAGATGATTCACACTAATGTGAGATCCGTCTCACTGTATCGATATTTTATACGGATACGTATTTATTTGAGCCGAATTTTGTATTTTTCGGTTTGCTTGATATTTTAAAATTTCCTAAGTATAGGATTTCATGACTTGGTTTAACTTGGATTTGGTTTTATTTGGTTCGGTTTCACTTTGACTTGGTTTGGTTTGGTTTAGTTTAGTTTCTCATGAGATGAGGTGTATGGTTTAGATTTAGTGGAGAGGAATGAATGGTGGAGATTGCTTTGGCTTGTTATATAAGCCACTTTTTCTCTCTCCCTCCTCATTCACCATCATTCATTTCTTTTCCACCAAACCCTAGCCATTAGAGGAAGAGGCAAGTACACCTTGCCGAATATTGGACGATCTTAATTTCGTTTGTTCCATTCTCTTTATTGTTACATTCTAAGCATGTTTAGAACTTGGAGTTTTCCAATTTGATGGCTAGATTCTTGTAGATCTAGATTTACGTTATTTTTAGTTTTCATGGGTTTTGATCTATTTAATCTTGTTATTTCCGAGTTTTGATGGTTCTATGTTGTAGAGCATTTCATTCTGCCCCATTTTGACCTATGAAAGTTCGGATTTGGACTCTGGATGAAAGATTCATGGAGCTTGGGAGCCATGGCTTGAGTGGTTCTTCTTCTCGGAAGAATGGAGAAGAAGAACAGTTCACAGTCGCATGAATGGTTTTAGTGGTGGCCCACGCAGGTCTCGATTTTCAGATTTGTGGGGGTTACCATATTTAGATATCTCAATCACGATTATCCTTATTGATCTCATTCGGATTATTCTCTACCTCTAATACTTGACTTGATATCTGTTTTGATCATTGATCATTCCTGTTCCCATGATTTGATCTTGTGTCTTTCAACTTTCAAGGACATTGTTCTTGATCCATCTGATTATCTTGTTCGTGTTTTGCCGAGGGCAGCTCAGCATTCTTCAGCCATACCAGTTATGGAGGATCAGTCTCAGCATGAAGGCAGAGATGTCAGTCCATCCCGATCATCCAGTCGCTTCTGTCTTCGTATCTTGATGCAGGTGATAAAGTTCATGCATCTGTTTTAACTACGATGACACGTTCTGGATAGAGTCATGTCTTGAACTAAGTCATTGGTACCGACTTACCTTGAGGCTTGACTTTTATCCATTTTTGGGAATCAGCTTAGGCCAGCGAGGACGTTGGTTCCTACACAACTGTCTCAGGAGACATATAGATCCATATGCCTCCAGCCATTCTTGATCTTGATTGTGTTATTTCTTGTGCATTTACTTACTGCTTACGTATTTATTTACATTTCTGATTGCTTTACCTTACTTACTTGCCATACTTATTTTATTTGAGATTGTTGAGTTTCCTGGAGCTTTTGTTTTGTTACCTTGCTCGACTAGCCTCAGAAAATTTCGAGGACGTAATTTTTCTAAGGTGTGGAGAGTTGTGAGATCCGTCTCACTGTATCGGTATTTTATACGGATACGTATTTATTTGAGCCGAATTTCGTATTTCTCGGTTTGCTTGATATTTTAAAATTTCCTAAGTATAGGATTTCATGACTTGGTTTAACTTGGATTTGGTTTTATTTGGTTCGGTTTCACTTTGACTTGGTTTGGTTTGGTTTAGTTTGGTTTCTCATGAGATGAGGTGTATGGTTTAGATTTAGTGGAGAGGAATGAATGGTGGAGATTGCTTGGGCTTGTTATATAAGCCACTTTTTCTCTCTCCCTCCTCATTCACCATCATTCATTTCTTTTCCACCAAACCCTAGCCATTAGAGGGAGAGGCAAGTACACCTTGCCGAATGTTGGACGATCTTAATTTCGTTTGTTCCATTCTCTTTATTGTTACATTCTAAGCATGTTTAGAACTTGGAGTTTTCCAATTTGATGGCTAGATTCTTGTAGATCTAGATTTACGTTATTTTTAGTTTTTATGGGTTTTGATCTATTTAATCTTATTATTTCCGAGTTTTGATGGTTCTATGTTGTAGAGCATTTCATTCTGTCCCATTTTGACCTATGGAAGTTCAGATTTGGACTCTGGATGAAAGATTCATGGAGCTTGGGAGCCATGGCTTGAGTGGTTCTTCTTCTCGGAAGAATGGAGAAGAAGAACAGTTCACAGTCGCATGAACTGAGCCGCATAGCTCTTATGCGGCCAGTTATCCTTCCTAGCCGCATAAGCTTACAGCATTACTTGGCCGCATGGCCTATGCTGCAGGAACTTACTCCCAGCCGCATAAAGATTTGATCCATCCAGCTGTATGGACTTTTGATTCCCGGGCCGCATGACCCTGATTAGATCGAGCCGCATGGCATAGGACTTATGACCAGCCGCATAAGACTTTACTTAACCCAGCCGCATGAGAACTTTTTCCCAGCCGCATAAGACTCACTGAGCGCAGCCGCATAAGATCCCTTTATTCCCTGGCCGTATGGGACTCGACTCGATTCTGCCGTATAGCTCTTGCTCTGCGAGCCGCATGAACCCAAGTCTGTTCCAGCCGCATGAGAACCTTTTCCCCGTGAGCCGTATGGCGTTATATCCCTTGTAACCGCATAGCGCCTATCCTCCTGACCGTATGAATCCAGTAATCTCGAGCCGCATGAGTTTCTACTTTCAGCCGCATACACCCTGACCTGTCCTGAGCCGCATGAATTCATCCCCTGAGCCGCATGGACTTCCCTTGCCTTGATATATTATTATTATTATTACTCTATTATTATTAGTATGATAACTAGGCACGTGATTTATTGAGTATTTTTACGCCCATTTTATATCCTTACGCCTTTTGTCCTGAACTTGATAATCCTGATTTGATTGACATGATTGAAATGGCAATTGTACATGACATGGTGTGACAAGGAACTAGCATGACTTGATAGTGACCCTGAGCCGCAGGGCTCCTTTCTGTGCCTTGTCCAGCTATTTAATTATTGTTATTATTATTATTTCTCTATTGTTATTTGATCTTTACTGATGACTTGTGTCTTGTAACCTCAGCATAACTTGAGTCTCCTGATTGAATGCTTGCACTATACTGTCCGGCACATGTACCCTAAACACGACAGTGACCCGTAGTAGTGCACTCCTGATTAATGACCTGACATGACCTGATAGTGGCCCGTCGTGGCACACTCTTGACCAGTAAACTTGAACATAATAATTCTTGATAGTGGCCCGTCGTGGTGCACTCTTGATAAGTAATAATGATAATGATAGTGGCCCGTCGTGGCGCACTCCTGACAAGAATTAATTAGTATCCTGACACCGTGGGTGATTGTGTTTGTACAAATGAACCCGTCTCGTCTTGCATCATGTCTAGGACATGAATCCCTGGTTTCCCACGGTCAGGGATTCATACTGAAATGGACTAAGGCTAATTACTAGAATAATCCAGTAGTTCATGGAGAGACTTTTCCAGTTACCTGTTGCCCCTTTGACCCCGGCCTTATATATATATACATGGGATTTGTTGCTATCCGTCGAGATGAGCGCACTTCCAGCCCGTCGTCGAGTGTGGTACCTTAGGACACATGTATCTTACTACAGTGTGTCTGCTATATCATGCTATCTTTTCTTTTTCTTTGCTGGGGTCATTCAGGTAGTAACAAACGGGTAACCGAACTTGGAAGATTCTCACTGCATCTTGTTAGTAATTAGGCTTGTGACAACCCTAGTTAGTTAAAGTATCAAGCCGTACTTATTGCTTGGCCGTGATTGATTGAATGGAGTTTAACTCAGTCTAGTCTTGACTTGATCCTGCACAAGATTGTCACATGACCTGATTGTTCATATTCGTCATGTCCTGTACATGATTGTTACATGTCCTGATTCCTTGTTTTATCCTGCCGATAAATGGTAGGAGAAACCAAGTTCTGTTCAGACGAAGGGTTACAACCCCGGTCCTTGTTTGGTTTACGGGTTGTAACCTGGTTATCTGAATAGTCCCATGGTTATCTCATCGTATATCACCTTCCCAGTTCTATTTATTTAGCATGTTCTCCAGTTTACTTTATGTCAATTGATGATTTATTTACTGTCTTTCTATGTCCGGAATAAGTACATTGGTACCGCACGAATCTCGATCCTTCTTTACTTATTGTTTTCTCTTCCTGTTGATTGCTAATGATTGCTGGTTTTAAGTTCTTAGTTCGGCCTCCTTTGTGGTACTTGCTATTTGGGGTCTGACCCCACTGGTTTTGCATGGCCAGGTTCAAATAGAAGAGCCCGAAGGATCTACCGCACCATCTACTCGACGGTGACCAGCCACACCAGAGTGCCTCAGTGGGTTTCTTTTTCATCCTTCCACTGATATGTAAATTCTCTTCTTGTAACGTTTAGCCCCGAGCACGTGTTTAGCTCGTGTTTTGGTATTTTCCTTGATGTTGTAGCCTACGGGCATAAACATGATATGTGTATTCTAGACTATAGCTAGTCCTTATCATGTACGACTAATACTCTAGCTAGTCATCAGCTTTGTGGTACTGGCTTCATGATCATTCATGTATATATGGTTCGGGACGCCTTACTATTGTATGTATGATGATCGTGTTCTTTGCTCTTGTATAATTGCCTGTGATTGAGATACCTAGGATTGTTAAACCATAGGATTGACTGATGGCTTGTAGAGTAACCCCCATGTCTTGACAGCTTATACGTGATTTCAGAGTATTAACGTACTTTGGGATTGCGTAGCTGGCTATGTCTGCACCCGCTCTCCAGTATTCTGGTTCTGGGGCGTGACAACTAATGTATGCTAGAATGAATTTTGGGTTGTGTTCTGAGCCATCCGTTCTCACACTTAAAACACATATGAATTAGAACTGTGTGTCAATCTTTGTTTTTGTATTTTCGGCGAACCCAGGGATTAGATTCTGTATTTTATATTTTGACTTTGTACGTATTTGGGGATATTCAGTTTTTTCGTTGATGATACTGAGTTTGTACGTATTTGTGGATATTGATTTGGTTTGTTGAGGATATTATATATTGACATATTTCGTTGCGGATAGTATTTTTCTTTATATTTTTTGTACATTCTGGAATGTATTGTGCGTGTCGGTTTTGAGTGTTCCACCGAGGGGGTCGACGAACCCAGGGATTGGATTCTGTATTTTGTATTTCGTATTCTGTATTTTGGCTCAGGCTCCAGCTCCAGCACCATTTGCATTCTGGAACCTTTTTTTTAATATTTTTTTAACTTAGCGACGTTTTTAGCGACGTTAACATTAGTCGCTAAATATTAGCGACGTTAATAAATGTTGCTAAACGCGTCGCTAAATGCTGACGTGGCAACACGTGGCACCATAATTTGATGTCAGCTCGTCGTCGCCAAAACGTCGCAACAGTGTCGCCAAACGGCGACAACATAATAATGTCGCCGTTTACGTCGCTAATTAGCGTCAACCAACGTCGCAAATAACGTCGCTAATTAGCGACGTTAATAACGTCGCCAAATAACATCGCCCTAGCGACGTTTTCTCGTTTAGCGACACGTTTTTTTCCGTCGTTCCCAAAACGTCGCCCTAAACGTCGCTAAATTGATTTAGCGACGTTTTTAACCGTCGCTAATCTGACAAATTTTTGTAGTGTTAAAAGAAATATTTGATTATAGTTGGATACTATTCTTATTATGCATTTACTAGTATATTTATAACGCAAGATAGATTAACTGGATTCTAAAGATATTTTAAGAAACAATTATATTAATAGCATACAAAGAAAGTAACGAACAGAACAAGACATTTCATGAGCATAGATAAATCCTAACCCAAGATCACAGTCAGTTATACTAACACAAAGAATGCAAACGTCGACTAATCCTAAAGGCAATATAGTACAATTAGCATTAAGTAATTTGACAGAAATTGATAAAGTAATAATACACTTTTTAAATACAAATAAGTTAACTTAAAAAAACATAAACAAGAACATCAAAATTAGGTTAGAAATAATTATTTATATTAAAAGAAAAAATATAATAATTGTAAATAAACATAAACACTTAAGAAATAAATATTATAATAAACATCAGGTGTTGTTATTGATACACATAAAATGTCATCCTGCACTCCTTCCATGCATGCACAAATTAATGTCAGATTTAATACAGAGGTATATGTAAAATTTAAATAATAAAAAATTAAAGAGAAGTGTAGGATGATATTTTATTTAGAAGTGCTAGTAATGTTAATGCAGGGACAAAATTTAGAATTTGAATGATAGAAAATTAAAGATGAGGAAATGATGACATTTCAGGAGTGCCAATAACGGCACACTAAACATAAACACTTACAAAAAAATCTGTAAATAATGTATAATAATATAAGTATATATAATTATATTAAAATAATTATAAATAAAATTTATGTAAAAATAAATATTAATATTGTTTATTGTTTAAAGATAGATAAGTTGGAGTTGTAAAATTTGAGAGTAGAATAATATGAAAATATTTTACTTTGAGTCCTCAAATTAGAAAAACAATTGAAGAATAAATTGGAGATGACCCTAAAGATCGGGAGGTGGTGGCGGTTGTGGTGGTGCTCGTGATAATGGAGAGGTGACATTTCTTCAAAGGAATTAAGGTCTCATTTGATTCGCGGAATCATTGGGTTGGAAAAAGAAGGTGATTACTTTCCTATGTTTGGGTGCCAAAGGAATTGAGGAGGAAAGGAATGTGATCCCAATGTAATAGAAATTGGGGGAAAGTGATTCCATTCATCCAAGGAAGGAATCACTTTCCCACATTGAAGTATATTTACTTTCCAACGGGCCTCGTTTGGTTCACAGAATGGAAGGGAAAGGAAATCAATTCCTTGTCATTTCCATTTCTTTGGAAAATTTTATTTTCCATTGATTTTTCTTTCCGATGTTTGGAAATGCCAAGAAATTTGGAAAAGAAAGTGATTACTTCAATGCGGGAAAGTGATTCCTTGCTTGGATGGATGGAATCACTTTCTCTCCTAATTTTCCTTCCATTGGGAATTACTTTCCTTTCTTCCTCAATTCCTTTGGCACCCAAACATAGAAAAGTAATCACTTTCTTTTCCCAATCCGGAGATTCTGCGAACTAAACGAGGCCTAAATAGAATCACTTTTTCACATTAAAGTATTCACTTTCCTTTCCTAATTCCTTGGCATTTCCAAACATCAAAAATAAAAATCAATAAAAATTATAATTTTTCAAAGGAAAAAAATACCAAAAAATTAATTTCCTTTCCGTTCCATTCCGCGAACCAAACGAGGCCGAAAAGAGAGCTTTTAGAGTTAAGCCAACAAATCTCTATGACGGTTTGAATTTTTAAATAAACTAGCCATTTGCTAAGGGTTTTTCTAAGGGCACCACATTTTTTACTTGGGGCAGCCCTTACTTGGGAACAACCCAAGCAGGTGGAGATTTTGCTAGGGGCATCCACAATTTGCTTGGGGGCACCCAAAAATTAGAAATTAGGGCTTGGTGCCGCCGCGGCCGAGGAAGATGCAATGGTCGCGATAGGCGGTGATAATGTAGTCCTTCTTGGTGATGGCGGCCTCCATCCCGACGGAGACGGCCTCCTGGCCGTCGTAGAGGTGGCAGAAGCCGCAGATGAGCTTGGACTTATAGAGGGAGTCGGCGGAGATCTCCATGCGGTGCCATATCGCGAAAGAAGGAGAGGAGCTCGACGGGGGAGGTAACGACGGAGCGGGAGGGGGGCTCGCAGTTGTGGCCGGTGAAGGGGACGGAGGTCTCGATGATTAGGGTATCGTTGGAGGTGGATGAGAAGGGGCGAAAGAGGGGGCGGAGTAGGGCAGAGGCCGTCGCGAGCGGATCCGGCGGATGGCGGAGGCCATTTGGAGGCTACTAGGGGAAGGATCTGTGTGTGGGGAATGGTACATGGGGCGAGGGTGGGAGGTGTTAATGGGTGTCACGACCCGCTATCCAAATTGTTGGGCCGGGCCGAGCCATGTCCAGCCTACGTTTGGACAAAACGTAGTAAGCTGTTCTAGAAGATAGTCAAGATGGTACTAAGTGTGCTAATGATTATATTTAAAGCATTTTAAGATGTTTGTCACAACACAGCATTTATAGATGAAAGCAAACATGTTTTAAAGTTTATTACACTTCCAAAGTAAGAACTGGAGACAAGGTCCAGTAACTAAATAAAAGTTGTAATAACTCTAAGTCTAAGTCTCAAGTTGACTGGCAAGTCTAAGCAAGGTTCTCCGCTGGGACCTCTTCTGGAGCAAAGGCCAGGTCCTCAAAAGTAGCTCCATAAAAAGTATCGCATAGCATTTCCTCCTCGAAAAGTACACCTACAACGTTATCCTGTCAGGACGGGAGCAAGTACTTGTACTACAAACATATAATACTGATCATGTGATGGAAAGAAATGAAATAACATAATCATGGCATATCTTGATTTATCCAGTTTTAGATACAATTTATCATGGCAATATATATTTGTTTTAAAGTTTAAAACTGTAGCATGTACGTGATCGGTCAATAGGTAGTAGGATGTACTGTGGTACATATCAATTTTTGAAGTGCACATACATACACTTAACGGCATCGGTATATATACATACACAAACGCGGGATCAGACATACGACAAAGTTGTATATAGAATGTAACAGTGCACGGTAAGTACATACGGAGAAGGGGGACATGATCACATACTCTCCTAATACTTTTTCCATAACCCATTTTATAACATGTGAGTGATACTAAGAGTAGTACAAAGCATGTCATGTACTGAGAACCAGTAAGAAGCATGTGAAGATATGACTTGCAGTTATCCAGAAAGTAGTATTCTAACATGATTCATTCACAATTTATTGTCATATGCAGTAAATAAGTTGGTAGGGGTACTTGCCTCGAGCAAAGCAAGAATAAGAATATGAAGGTACAGATGTCCGGTGTCCTGTCAAAATGATATACAACTCAGCCTCTAAGTTATGATTAAAATTACACTAGTGTTGTGACACGGCTCCTGATAGGTTACTAGCTAAGTGATGCTCTAGCAGTCCAATATGGGATGTTACAACATCTAGACTAACAAGTAGGTCTCTACACTAAGGTAGGGTAGAGTCTCGATACTAAAATACCCCAAAAACCCACAAAAACACACAAGTCATTATTAATCAATTAATTACACATACTGTACACTATGTTTCGATAATTACTAAAATAGATATACAACACTGAAATAGGTGAAATAATATACCAAATTGATCCTTGTTAATTATAGTAATTTAATATAAATTTTTTGGAATTTATAATCCAGTATAAGTATTTTTAAAAAATCAGAATACAAGTGTACATTGAAAATGAGTTCTGGTTTACTATTTTTAAACAGTGACAAAACAGTAAATTAAATCATGGAAAAATAATATTAAATTAGATTAATTAACATAGTATTTTATAGTAAATTTTTTAGAATTTATTCAGCAATAAAAAATTGTCTGAAAATTTAAAGTTCATAAATCACAGATTCTGAAATTAAATAAATAATTATTTAATGTATTTGTCCATGTATTTGAAATTGAACCGAAGTCCAGATACGGGACCTGAAGCCATGAATCAAGTCCAACATGACTTAACTAGACCCCGAATATGTGTAGGCTCACCTAAGTCCTATCAACCCATGCTAGGCTTGGACTTAGAGTGGTCGTTTGCACAAAGTACGTAAAATCGTCAATAAATGCAAAATTTAAATACATGTAATTTAAAGGAATTTAAATTGCAAAAATTGAAAGCGTACATATTACAGTATAGGTACTGTATTTATAAATACGTATTACAGTATAGACACTGTATTTATTTATATATTACAGTATAGGCACTGTATTTATAATGACATAATTTAAATGACATAATTAAATGACAGAATTTAAAATACATATTACAGTATAGGCACTGTATTTATAATAACATAATTTAAATAACATAAACTAAATGACAGAATTTAAAATACATATTACAATATAGGCACTGTATTTATATTGACATAATTTAAATAACATAAATTAAATGACATAAATTAAATGACTGAATTTAAATAACATAATGACATAATTTAAATATATATATATATAATTAATATGAGGTGTTCATCAAAAACACAAAGGAAAACCAATATTATGTTAATATTATTTTATCATAATTTAATGAGAGAAATTTCATATATATATATATATATATATATATATATATATATATATATATATATATATTAACTTAAGAATACAAAATTTAGTTTATGACAGTATTTATGTATATATGTATTTATTTAATACATTATATATTATATATATATTATATATATACAAATATATTAAGAAACAAAACCCACAAAAAATATAACCCATAAGCCTAAGGGGGGCTCGAACTTGGGCAGGGGAATGGGGGAGACTAACTCAGCTCGGCCTGACCAGTAGGCCCGACTTGGGCGCTGGTAAAGAATGGGTTTCTGTAAAATATAACATGAAGAAAGAAGGGAGCTCACAGGGGAAGGTTTTGTCGGAGTCCCACTGTAGTGTCCCGTCCCTACATTGTGCCCCGTACTCTGTCCACGGGGTGCGCAAGAAAGGAACATTGTCGCTATCGATTCGGTCGAGACCGATAGGTCGGGATCGACCGAGTCGATCGAACGGGAACGGTTGAATTAAGATCCATTCCTCGTTATGGAATGTCTTCTTCGGAATCAACTCCCATATTCAGCGGGTTGCGTCTCGAGGATTAACTCTGCGGCTGAGTCGGGAGAGACCTCCCGTTGCTCTACTTTTTACGCCGCTTGCGTTGGTTTTGGCTTTGTTTTCTGAATGCGTTTTCGTGAATATTTTCGATGGTTTTCATGGCTTGCATTTCGAACTCGCATTTTCTATCGAACTCCTTGAATAATGCAGTATTCTAATCGGTTATTTGTGTGATTTCAGGTAATCGCGTAGGCGACGTCTAGTGCGACCAACAAGTTCTCTTACCGAAGTAAACTCAAGGTGAGTGGCTGACCCTTCTCTTCTCGACCCCCCTTCTTAGGCAAAATCGATAGTGTTGTTGCGAATGAAAAAATAAATGCAAGGGCACGAACACGAATGAATGAGCAAGTTTTCAAAGAAAATGTAGGCTACGTCTTAACAACTAAAAATATGTCTTTGCATGGTCATGGACAACTTGTCGACAAGGTAGAGTTTTCCCATACGCAACCCGGGGCCACGGGACCGTTGCGGCCAAGAAGGAAACATCTCATAAGCTGTGATGGGCACAATGTTAGGCGAGGACTTGCAGCGGGGCTCGCTACTCGCGCTGAAAGGGCCTCGTCTAATAAAAGCTAAAGGAGTCCACGATGGCACTGGGAGCCAGTGACCAACACACGAAATATTGCACTTGGTATGGAAATGATAACAATTGACAGGGAAGAACATGGTAAGTTTCATAAGGTGCGGCGCGGGCCGCCGTGGATAAGTTTCAACGTAAATTTTATTACGCTTGTCATGTGTCACGCCCTGACCCGGAATCACCGGAATCATCGTCCTCGCAAGGGACGTGATGCCGCACGAGCCTGGAGTTGCGCTCGTGCAAAGCAAGATGACAAGTTCTCAAATGGTTATCTTTTGATTCGATAATAACAACGAAAGGAAATAGAGTATACGAACAATTCTCTTTATTGATATTCGAAACTGAAATTACAATGGCTTTCGATAGCCTAACAATACATGCCAGATTGGCTACAACACTCAGGTTCTCTCTTGCCCACAAAGGATTTTACCGTTCCATACATCATGCCTTCTATATCTCGGCCGTATCAATCCAGCTGCGTAGTCCGAGCGTCAATGCGATAGCACGCTTCAATGCGCTTCGGCATTCCAAGCCTTAACACGTTCAAGCAACGCTTCGCCACGAGCACTCCATTCCCTGCACCCTGCATGAAGCTGGTAGGGGGATCAGTACGTTCGTCCTCGCATGTACTGAAGCAAAGATCATCTTTCCAAACCGACATTTTAATATTTATGTTGAATCATGCAACTTAGCTTATGATCTTGCTATGTTCTCCTTAGGGTCGATTTCATGGCATATTTGAAAGCGTAAAGCATGGCAAGCATGTTATTCAATTTGCATAAGTAAACAGACAAGCAATCTCGTATTTGATTCGTGGCGCAACTTACAGTATCGACGCACCCGGCCTTGCAACCGATGCAAGGTGAATACGCCTATCCATTTTCCCTGTCATGTTATAAGTGCTCTCTATTCAGAATCCGTCCATGCAGGATATACGCATACCTTGCACTTCCAAACCCATCGCCCTTATCTATATGAAGGTCACTAGCTTTTCGGGCTAGAATGGACTTATATTTATCGAATCGAATATGTAAGACGACAATCACTCAGTTGTGGTTGCTAACCACAATCAGAGGACCCCCGAAGTACTCGTGTAAGTGGCTTATCACATTCACTAGACATTCGCTACCCGTCTAGTCGAAGTGCACCAACAATACCGATTATCGCAGTCCCTCCTAGGCCGAACGGTCCCAGCGCCCTGGTGATCACGTTCGAGGAAAGAAACACCCGTGCACGGGCAATAGTCTTTAAGTCCATTTGACCATGCAACGAGTCTTATATTTTATACAACCAAGCAAGTTCGCTTATCTCTATTTCAATTGGCACAACGCCCCAACGTTCTCAACGAACGCCCGAAGGCTGCAAACATTTCGAAGGGTACCATGCCGCATTATCATCTCGCATTTCTCCGTTATCAATTCTATGTTCTTACGTTTCATTCTTCGTTTCAATGTTTCAATGGCATCATGCCTCAACTCAATGCTCGTCAACCGAACGACCCGAAGGTCTCGAACACCTTTCGAGGCATTATGTCATATCCGACAGTTCCGCCACATTCATGCCACAACTGTATTCTTTCACAACGAAGCCATCTTTTATTATCCCGTGCACATAGGCACGTTTCGACCGTATAACGATGTTCTATGACTTAGCATTCAATGTCCGTGGCTTGCGCGCTAGGGCGCTCGCCTATTTCTTTCAATGTTCTAGCCGTTCTAACTCGTGCACGAAGGCATGGTATGGTTCGTGCACTAAGGCACTCGCCGAGTACAGTTATCCCATGTTATTGCGGCTTGCGTACCGAGGCGCTCGCCTTAGCGATATCCAATGTTCCGTAGCGACTTGTGCATTTGATGTACGTTTCATTTCAATTGTACTAACTTAGTGTTCGACACACGTTATGATTTACTTCCATCGAACCACGCCCGTGGCGTCGATAGGTTAACTTTTAGCATACAATGATATATTTCACTTATCGAATAAAGGAGTAAAAAGAAGTCAATCCTCCCACCTTCAGTCGATACGTCTTTCTCGTTTCGCCGAGCCGATGCGGCTCGATTTCATAACTTTGTTGCACGGCCACTCTCCTGACTTCTCGTTTCGAGCACTTCATGCTTATTGAGTTTGTACGTCCGATTTGCCTTAGCGTGCCAACGCTTCCGTCCGTCGCAAGGCGTCGATTTGGTTCCGCGGACCCCTTACTAAATATTGCCGAAGGTCGACCTCTAATATTTTCGTGTCAAAGTATAACCTGCACACGAAACCAACTAAAATCAATACATGCATCGATTCGGACTTGCGCCTTGGTCGATTCGATTTCTTAGAATCTTCGAGCCGATTCAACGCAATCATCCTTCGGGGCAACGTGGCGCTTCGCATCGATTCACTCGATGCATTCTTTCGGGACAAGGCAACTCTTCGCATCGACTTAGTTCGATGCGTTGCTCGGGACAACGTAACTCTCTTATCGATTCGCATCGATACTTAATCGGGTCAACGCAACTCTTCGAGTCAACGACTCAGCATAATGTACCGTGCGGAGCGGGGCATTACAGAATATACCACTCAAAACAAGGTTCGTCCCGAACCGAAACCAATACTAAATTTTCCAAGGGTTTCATTAGATCGTTCCACGATCTCGTCTCATCATCGTTTGGATCGTACAACTTAGTTTGGAATCATATACATATTTTAGGCGTCCCACCAATATATGCATTTCAGCCGAGCTCAGTTGTAAGATATCGGAACAACGCAAACACGTAACTCTTATTCTCAATAGCTTGTCATCTCGTATTCTCGGTAGGACTTGGCTCTATTACTTGTTCTCGTAATTCTAGCACACTTGCATATTGATACATACTTAATTCGCCAACAAAAGTTAAGGCACACGATGCGATTCAAAATCACATTTCTCACTTTGTATGTTTCATCGGGACTATAAATTCTACGCGTCGCGTCAAGCCGTCGCGCATCCGATCACAACGAGTCTCCGCAACGCCTTGCGTTTGGCATCACTATCCAACGATTTCTGATGTTCTACTTCGTATCCTATCTCGACATGATTATCTTTTGTTGACTTGCAAAAGCATCAACATTCAGGACTACGTCCGCTAGGTGACTTACCTAGACACCGTGCTCAAATCCTTCCGACGCAAGTTTAAATTGACATTGTACAAAGGCCACAATCTATTCGACTCAAAAGTTTACATCAAGGCGACGGTGCTCAAGACAACGATCGCCTTGACACGAAAATCTTTACGACGTGCCTTACGTTCGATTCCTATCGAGTAGGAAATTCACTAGCCAAATTCCCGACTTATCCGTCTCGCAACATCGAACATAAGTTCAATTCACACAAGCTCAATTGCAAGGTGAATACGAATCTAACGACATGACTCGTAAGTCTTTCCCTTATCGTTCCCTCTCGTGCATAACACGATTCTCGCAATCGCCTATCCGAATCACCATGTTCGTTGGTGAATTTCTAGTTTGTTCGTCGACCAACATAACCATTCAAATATTCATTCGACGAATACTCAAATCTAACTATATCATTCTCAATCGAAAGTTGTTCCAACAATTCTCGATCGTCTAGACTTATCGTCAACATGCATCGCATAAATTTGTTATCGATGCAATCCCATATGCGATATCGCATGGGTCATCTTATGGTCTGCAGCATTCAATTTGATTTGGCGGTCAAGTCTTATTGGGTCAGTTGCCCCGAAGCTACGCTCGATAATTGTGGATCATCACCGAAGGACAGTGTACTACGAACCATGCTATATCTTATTTCGGAGCCAAATCACGTTCTGATGATTCTATGCGACTATCCAAATTTCCGAACAAAACCATTTCTATCGGCGCAATCTTAGCGCAACTATCCTCCGAGTAAGGTCATGCACTCCGTCGATGATTCTGCTATTCACGATACGTCTACTCGCATTGAGTTCGAGTCTATCTTATTTCGCGATCGACACACGAGATGCTATACGCATCGAGCAATCGTCGATGACTTATAGTCTCATCCTGATCAATCACAAAATTTACGATCAACCAAGTTCGTTCATTCTCGCATCGTTACTTACAAAATTTCGTAGCGCGAGGCACACTCTATTTTGTATACTCACATCGCTTACGTTTCCTTACGTATCGATCTCGATACGCCGTATCCATTTCGATAACGTAAGGGTCAACTCTGAATCTGTTTCAACGTCAACTTAACTCGCATCGCATACATCCAAGTTCGCAATGAACTTTTCCATACGCATCGACTCGTTCTCCGATTTTCCGCATCCCGCTATACTTCGATCGCGTAACTGAGTTACCGATTATCCAACATCGAACCCTCAAGTCATACGTTCACGCCCTCTAAGTTTCGCGTGTTTTCAGTCGTACTCAAATGGGTTTTGCCGTAACGTAACCAACTATTTCTTAGGCACGATTATTCGCGTCAACCAACTTTCTGACCAAAATTGCACATCGTGCGATTCGATTACAATTCACATCGCCCAACATTCTTTATCGAAATCGCAAGTCGTACGATTCGATTCGTCTCGCCCAACATTTCAATCGGGATCGCAAGTCGTGTGGTTCGATTTCAACGTTTCGAGTTTCCTATCCCGTCGATCCGATTGTTGCCTCAAGGCATAATCGTTTTGCTAGTTCCCGTCATTCGACCGACACATAAATTTTCAATCGACGTATCATTCAATGTTACAAGTCCCGCCTTACCGTTCTAGCCGATCATCGAAGAACACTTGCATCAACATACCGTCGTACAAATTCTCAATCGAGTCTCGGCGCTATCCCGTCCGTTGCGGACAAACCTTCCTCAGTTCTCACAAAACGTCGATGCAATTCATCGCACAAGTGGTATTGCACATACCACTCGGAATCGAGCCATTCATTGCATCGGTGGTATGACATATACCACCCGGAAATCAAGTTACTTCCGTCGCAACGTACTCTTTACGAACCGACGATCTCTTCCGACTCACGATTTCTGCAGTGATCATGCTTGATCACAACCGTAACTCTGATTAATCAAAATCCGACGCAACTCGGCCACTGCATTTAATTGCCAACATAGCTCGGCGCACAACCGAACTGATTTCATTTCTCGATTTATAACTTTTATTTTCTTCCGTTACAACTTGTGCAAAATTCATTTTCGATATCCGTTGTACTTCGTACATCGATTATTTCGATACGCATTGCACTACGTACAATAATTTTTACTTTCAATACGTATTGCACATCGTGCAACGATTTATTTTCGATATTTACCGTACCTCGTGCATCGATTTATTCTCGATACGCATTGCACATCGTGCAATATTTTCTTTCCGACATTCAAAGTCAATGCTCAAATCCGTTTCAACACATTCGATATTGACTTATCGCTTTTCATCGCAAACGCACATTCGAAATCGATATGTGAATCCGTTCGACACATTTCATATCAACTTTCATTTCTTTTCAACGCATCGTTTACAATCAACGCGTGGCAATTGCTGCAGCAACATTCCACGACCATCATTGTATCGATGCAACCAATATTTCTCGTATCGTTCGTTGCAAACAACGAATATCTCAAACCACAATTCACGACGTGTTGCATCTACGGCAACAAATTCTCGAATTCATATCTCGCAACTTGTTGCACTTGCAGCAACAAACCTTTTCCGACTTTTCCAACTAAAATCATGTAATTTCCAAACAACACGCGACAAAATTACATGATTTGTATTAGACTTATTGTATGGAACATCCAGTGCGGCATCGAGTAGAGTCAAGAGTGATTTCGATTGGTGGTGGGCAACTTTTAGAACTGAAATGAAGCAAGCGTCCAGAGGAAATTGAGCCTAGAGCTCTGATACCAATTTGTCACGCCCCGACCCGGAATTACTCGAATCATCGTCCTCACAGGGGGCGTGATGCCGCACGAGCCTGGAGTTGCGCTCGTGCAAGGCAAGATGACAAGTTCTCAAATGGTTATCTTTTGATTCGATAATAACAACGAAAGGAAATAGAGTATACGAACAATTCTCTTTATTGATATTCGAAACTGAGATTACAATGGCTTCCGATAGCCTAACAATACATGCCAGATTGGCTACAACACTCAGGTTCTCTTTTGCCCACAAAGGATTTCACCGTTCCATACATCATGCCTTCTATATCTCGGCCGCATCAATCTAGCTGCGTAGTCCGAGCGTCAATGCGATAGCACACTTCAATGCGCTTCGACATTCCAAGCCTTAACACGTTCAAGCAACGCTTCGCCGCGAGCACTCCATTCCCTGCACCCTGCATGAAGCTGGTGGGGGATCAGTACGTTCGTCCTCGCATGTACTGAAGCAAAGATCATCTTTCCAAACCGACATTTTAATATTTATGTTGAATCATGCAACTTAGCTTATGATCTTGCTATGTTCTCCTTAGGGTCAATTTCATGGCATATTCGAAAGCGTAAAGCATGGCAAGCATGTTATTCAATTTGTATAAGTAAACAGACAAGCAATCTCGTGTTTGATTCGTGGCGCAACTTACAGTATCGACGCACCCGGCCTTGCAACCGATGCAAGGTGAATACGCCTATCCATTTTCCCTGTCATGTTATAAGTGCTCTCTATTCAGAATCCGTCCATGCAGGATATATGCATACCTTGCACTTCCAAACCCATCGCCCTTATCTATATGAAGGTCACTAGCTTTTCGGGCTAGAATGGACTTATATTTATCGAATCGAATATGTAAGACGACAATCACTCAGTTGTGGTTGCTAACCACAATCAGAGGACCCCCGAAGTACTCGTGTAAGTGGCTTATCACATTCACTAGACAGTCGCTACCCGTCTAGTCGAAGTGCACCAACAATACCGATTATCGCAGTCCCTCCTAGGCCGAACGGTCCCAGCGCCCTGGTGATCACGTTCGAAGGAAGAAACACCCGTGCACGGGCAATAGTCTTTAAGTCCATTTGACCATGCAACGAGTCTTATATTTCATACAACCAAGCAAGTTCGCTTATCTCTATTTCAATTGGCACAACTCCCCAATGTTCTCAACGAACGCCCGAAGGCTGCAAACATTTCGAAGGGCACCATGCCGCATTATCATCTCGCATTTCTCCGTTATCAATTCTATGTTCTTACGTTTCATTCTTCGTTTCAATGTTTCAATGGCATCATGCCTCAACTCAATGCTCGTCAACCGAACGACCCGAAGGTCTCGAACACCTTTCGAGGCATTATGTCATATCCGACAGTTCCGCCACATTCATGCCACAACTGTATTCTTTCACAACGAAGCCATCTTTTATTATCCCGTGCACATAGGCACGTTTCGACCGTATAACGATGTTCTATGACTTAGCATTCAATGTCCGTGGCTTGCGCGCTAGGGCGCTCGCCTATTTCTTTCAATGTTCTAGCCGTTCTAACTCGTGCATGAAGGCACGGTATGGTTCGTGCAGTAAGGCACTCGCCGAGTACAGTTATCCCATGTTATTGCGGCTTGTGCACCGAGGCGCTCGCCTTAGCGATATCCAATGTTCCGTAGCGACTTGTGCATTTGATGCACGTTTCATTTCAATTGTACTAACTTAGTGTTCGACACACGTTATGATTTACTTCCGATCGGACCACGCCCGTGGCGTCGATAGGTTAACTTTTAGCATACAATGATATATTTGACTTATCGAATGAAGGAGTAAAAAGAAGTCAATCCTCCCACCTTGAGTCGATACGCCTTTCTCGTTTCGCCGAGCCGATACGGCTCGATTTCATAACTTTGTTGTACGGCCACTCTCCTGACTTAGCCATTCGAGCACTTCGTGCTTATTGAGTTTGTACGTCCGATTTGCCTTAGCGTGCCAACGCTTCCGTCCGTCGCAAGGCGTCGATTTGGTTCTGCGGACCCCTTACTAAATATTGCCGAAGATCGACCTCTAATATTTTCGTGTCAAAGTATAACCTGCACACGAAACCAACTAAAATCAATACTTGCATCGATTCGGACTTGCGCCTTGGTCGATTCGATTTCTTAGAATCTTCGAGCCGATTCAACGCACTCATCCTTCGGGGCAACGCGGCGCTTCGCATCGATTCACTCGATGCATTCTTTCGGGACATGGCAACTCTTCGCATCGACTTAGTTCGATACGTTGCTCGGGACAACGTAACTCTCGTATCGATTCGCATCGATACTTAATCGGGTCAACGCAACTCTTCGAGTCAACGACTCAGCATAATGCACCGTGCGGAGCGGGGCATTACATCATGTGCTTGTTTGAAATTCATTAGGATGGTTAGAAACATTCATACTCTAAGTCATATAAACTCTTCAACCGAATGAGAGCTTGGAACTTAAATAGCCATGCACCAGTACAAAGTGTAATGTACTGATCCTCGCTCTCCACGCAGGTACCCCGAACCACGAAGGGCGTACCACTTGAAACTCAAGGCAACGTGAACCCTTTTGAAGCCTCGTCTACGTGTAAAGGCCTGTTTCTGGATTCCTTTAGAAGAAGTCCCGCACTCAGTCCAAAAGAAAAGATGACGACTCGACTTCCCGCAATAGCAGGTGGAAATGTGTAATGGTTTTTGCTTGTAAAAAGGAATGTAATGTAAGGAACGACTATCTCATCGGCGTTCATTTTGTAAGTCGAGTCATATTGTAGCCCGTGCGGCAATGAATGTAAATAAAGTTTTATTATCAATGAAAAAGTTTACTTCTATTTTAAATGTGTCAATCAATTTCTCTGCGTACTCTAACTTGATATTGTGTTTCGGATAACCTTATGACTTTGCCTTGTGCGATCGCAACTTAAGTTCGCACGGCATCACGCCCGGAAGACGACTATCGATTCTACGGAATCGGGACGTGACATAATGGCATCAGAGCACGGCTTTACATCCTTTGACCTCGCATCGATGAGATAAGTTGTTCCATACAATGAGTCCGTAATAATTTGTGACTGATGCGTTTGCCTTCGCATCCTAGAAGTGACGGAACCCACGGCCGAGCGAGAGCAGAGCGCTTCTAGCGGCTCTAGTAGTTCTCGTCGTTCACGGGACGGACCTTCTAACGATACCATCGAAAGGATGCTGCGTATGATGGAGGCGCAGCAGAACCAGTCCGAGACTCGACATCAACAGACAGAGGAACGACAGGCCCAGTTCGAAGCTCGCCTCGACGCACATGCTAAACTTCAACAAAAGCAGCTGGATACCCTGCAGCAGATCGTCCAGACAATTATGGCCAACAGAAATTCTACGACTGCGCCTGCCGTCACCACGCCTACTGTCACCGTGTCGGTGGTCCAACCCATCGAAGTCAACACGGAGGAGCCCGAGAGTCAACCTGCGGCACCGAAAAAGTACAACTTTGAAGTGTCAGAATTCAAGAAGGCGTGCCACACTTCCTTCAACGGTACCGAAGGCCCTTCCATGGCGATCGACTGGTTGGAAGAGCTGGAAGATCACTTCGAGCTCCTCGGCATTGAAGAATCAAAGCAAGTCGCCTGCGCACAACTTCAACTACGGTTGAACGCGCACGACTGGTGGGCCGTGCGCAAGCGAGTGATCCGACCGGACAACACCACCGTGCCGATCTCTTGGGCCACGTTCCGCAAAGCTTTTAAAGTCCAGTACTTTCCGTCAGCCGTTCGTCAAGCGAAGGAAAATGAATTCATGTAATTGAAGCAAGGGAATCGAACAGTAGAACAGAATACCGCAGAATTCAACAAGTTGTCCAAGTTTGCTGGTCAGTTTCTGCCTACAGAAGAGTGCCGTGTGCGACGGTTCGAAGTGGGTCTACGATACTCTATCGGTACGCATGTCGGGGTCCCGGAGTACAAGACCGTGGGCGAGGCTCTGAATCACGCTCTCGTCTTGAGAACCTGCATCCTTCCGGTGCTGACGACGTTGTGCGCCACTCCAATCACAAACGTCCTAGCTATACGGGAGGTGACAACTACGCGTCAAAGCGTCCAAACAACGACGGCTATATGGGGCAGAATCCGTTACCTCGTTGCACCAAATGAAATTGCCTCGGGCACGAAGCCAGCAACTGCTTCCCCTTCAGAGAGAAATACCATGCTTGCGGACAAAAGGGCCACCTCGCACGAGATTGCACGAACCCCAGACTGACTCGCAACGTCCCTCCACAACAAAATTATCAAGAGAATCGAGGACAGGTGCCCCGACCTGCTCAGCCCACTCAACTCAACAACCAAGACCGACGTCCTAATGCACAAGGGCGCGTCTTCGCCCTGACTCGAGACGAGGTGTTCGCTTTCGACACTGTTGTGACAGGTATATTGAATTTTGATAATGTATATGCTCGTGTGTTATTTGATTCAGGCGCCTCGCATACTTTCATATCGGCGAACTTCGCCACCGAGCACAAATTGCCTGTAATGTTGTTAGACCTTGACCTTAGCGTAAGTATGCCTTCGGGCGTGCCACTACTCACAAACTTAGCCTGCGGGGGAGGAACCATATGTATTGGGGGTCAAAAGATCAGTCTTGATGCGATAGTTCTAGATATGAAGGACTTCGACATCATACTTGGCATGGATTGGCTCGGTCCGTGCAACACAACTATAGACTGCGCTGAAAAGAAGGTCACATTCCGCATACCTGGAGTGCCTGAATTCTGCTACTCGTGTGGTGAGGCGTCGCCGACCTGCATGGTGATCTCTACAATATCTGTTCGACGGATGCTGCATTCCGGGTGCGAAGGCTATCTAGCTTCCGTTCGAGACATGCGACAGGATGGTGCAAACGCGGAAGAGACCGACGTTATGGCAGAATTTCCAGACGCGTTCCCGGACGAGCTATCCGGCATGCCGTGTCACACCCCGCTCCCGTAGGAGCGATCGTCCTCACTAAGGCGTGATGCCGCACGAGCCTAGATTGCGCTCGTGCAAGGCGGGTTCCATAACGGCCGATTTCAACGGCTACGATGGGGTCGTCGCATAGAAGTCCTAAACAGAGACATTGAATACTAGCAGCGAAAGTTAAGAACAAAACACAAGTCATTCAAAAGAAGCTCTTTATTGATATCGAAACAACGGTTACATTGGGGGCGCAAGGCCAAGATTACAATCGCTCAAGCTCACTCTTCTCACATTTATAAATCACTCAGCTCTCTCTCCTCTCTCGATACATATTTGTCGATCCAGCGGAAGCTTTGGAAGGCGATGTCCATACATTATGTCCCGTATAAGTCTTCTATTCCATGCGGCCACACGCTTCGAATCGCCAAGGAACTCCGTGCCTCGACGCATCCAAGCGAGCTCCGCGCCATGAGCTTCTACCTGTGCCTGCACATAGAAACTGTATGGGTGTCAGTACTCAACTGTACTGGTGGAGTGAGCTCCTCGTCCACCCATACAAAACCGACACGTTTATTTTACTTTATGCGATACAAGCCCCTTTTCGATTGTCTTTCTAGTCTTGTCTTAGGATCAATTTTAGGACCGACGCCTTGGTCTATTTTGGTGTCTTTTAGACCGTTACCGTGCCTTGCACTAATAGTGTACTCGTACTTTACCGCTAGACCTTTTCGTTCCAATAACGTCAACTTATCGCCTCGTGCTTGCCTTTCGTAACATACTCTGGGACGTAACGACTCGGTCGTGCGGTGAACTCGATTCGTGCTTATCTCTAGGGCAGTGCCTCCTCGCTAAGTCTTGCCTTTACTTGTGTTGTGACGACACGGCCGTGCCTCGTATTGCGAGGCCGTGCCCAGCAACTCACCGCAACTTAACCAAACTTGCCCTACGGCCCTTCCAGACTTAACTCGAAACGTATAACTCACTTGTGGAACCGGTGTTGAGAGCTCAAGCACGACGTCGTATTTCGTGCCAAAGTACGGGTCTTTACGTATAGTCGAATCGTAGGCTTTATAAATACCTTGGGTGCAATCGAGCAAACACTTCACCATTCAACGCATACCGTGCTTATACTTTCTTTGTTATGACCGACACCGTGCATGCGGATTCGCTGCTTAGCACGCCAATTATCTATATAAAAGGCCACTGGCATGACAAGCCATCGCGGATATAGCTCGGGTAGGCGACGGGTCCTTCAACGCAGGTAGCGAGCCCCATTGAAAGCCCCCGACTACCCACGCAATAAAAGTATGCGCTGCTATAACGTCTACCCCCTAGGATGACTGGGCCCGGTGTCCCGGCGTATAACCAGTCTAGGCAGAAATCTTTGTCGATAAGGTGTCCAATGACCACGCACCTACGAGACATCTAGACTCACGTAAATGCATGGCCTACTTGTTGGTACGACTGGAACTATACTTAGCAACTCGTGCTCTGAACCACCCTTTATATTACGTGCATCGGGACCGCAAGACTCCCAACCGAGGGACCGCCTCGAACATCTTAACGTGGATAGGAATGCGAGACTCCCAACCGAGGGACCGCCTCGAACATCTTAACGTGCATAGGAACGCGAGACTCCCAACCGAGGGACCATCTCGAACTTCTTAACGTGGATAGGAACGCGAGACTCCCAACCGAGGGACCGCCTCGAACATCTTAACGTGCATAGGAACGCGAGACTCCCAACCGAGGGACCGTCTCGAACTTCTTTGAACTCGAGGGAACGACTACTACATAGCCTTCCAACTTAACTTGAACAAAACGTGTTCCTTAAGTGCCATAGACCGTGGCTAACTTTACATCGTGCCAACAGTGCTCGTGCCTTTAACTGACTTGCATCCTACGTGACGCTATCACCCAAGTCATATGTTACATGACGGCCCTTGAGATCGTGGGACTATTTGACTTGACAACCGCAGAAAGAACGCGACGGCACTTGGAATAACTTAGGTCAATCGGCATAACTTTGCCTAACTTACTCAAGCCTACAACTTAACCCTAGGGACGAGCCAAGGCTATGCCAAGCCTTGCGCAGTGGAAACGTGTATGCTTTATCGAGCATTTATACGGGCGACGCCTATGACTTAGGCTAACTCCTCGTTTATGTCGAATACCAACTTTTCCTTCTCCCAAGCCGCGGAACGAAGGATCGAGTGTCATTTTCAAAGCACGCTGAGCACCAACTCTAGTCAGACCGTGGGACGTTTTCCATGTTCTAAACTCGATTCGATCCGTCGGGATAATTTCCTTTAGCTATGTGGATTCGTCTCTTTTATTATTAAGCCTACTTGTGCAAGTTGAAAACACATGATTTATTATGTGAAGGCAAAGATGAGGCAAGTTCACCGAAACTACCCCACCTGAGCGATGTCTTCGAGTCGCTGTTGTAAGGCCAAGTCCGATCGCCGTTGGCATTTCGATTCCTCCGATTGACTTCGCGGGATGGGGCACTACATGCCGCCCGATCAAGAAATAGAGTTCACCATCGACACATTCCTCGACACCCGGCCATTCTCGAAGGCTCCGTACAGAATGGCCCCTGCAGAACTGAAGGAACTAAAGGTACAACTACAAGAATTACTCGACAAAGGGTTTATCCGTCCGAGTGTCTCGCCGTGGGGTGCGCCCGTACTATTTGTGAAGAAGAAGGATGGATCGATGCGGCTCTGCATCGACTATCGGGAATTGAATAAAGCCACCGTCTGGAACAAATACCCCATGCCCCGCATCGACGACTTATTCGACCAGCTCCAAGGTACAACAGTGTTTTCGAAGATTGATCTGCGATCAGGTTATCACCAACTCAAAGTCAAGTCAGATGACGTGCCGAAGTCTGCCTTCCGCACTCGCTATGGCTACTACGAGTTCTTAGTAATGCCGTTCGGTCTAACAAACGCCCCTGTCGTCTTCATGGATCTAATGAATCGGGTGTTCCGTCCGTTCGTTGACAAATTTGTAGTAGTTTTCATCGACGACATCCTCGTCTACTCGAATGATCGAGCGCAACATGCAGAGCATCTACGGACGGTACTCTAAACCTTCGAGAGAATCAATTGTATGCGAAGATGAGCAAGTGCGAATTCTGGCTGAACAGCGTCTCATTCCTTTGGCACATCATCTCCACCGCGGGCATTGCAGTCGATCCGAAGAAAGTTGAGGCAGTCGCTGATTGGAGACGGCCCGTATCAGTTAGCGAAATTCGAAGCTTACTAGGCTTGGCGGGATACTACCGACGCTTCGTAAAGGACTTCGCGAAGATTGTATCGCCGTTGACTCGCCTCACCCAGAAAGGAGTCGATCACGTTCGAGTGGTCAGACGACTGTGAAGCTTTCTTCCAAGAGCTCAAGCAACGGCTCATTTCGGCCCCTATACTTGTGCTTCCTGAAGGGACGGAGGGATTTCAAATCTTCAGCGATGCTTCTGGCCAGGGCTTGGGGCGATATCTTTTGCTTCCCGGCAGTTGAAGCCGCACGAGAAGAACTACCCCACGCACGACCTAGAATTAGCGGCGATTGTGTTTGCGTTGAAGCTGTGACATCACTATCCATATGGCGTGGCGTGCAGGATTTATACGGACCACAAAAGTCTCAAGTATCTCTTCACCCAGAAAGAATTGAATTTACGGCAGAGGCGATGGCTCGAGCTGATCAAAGACTATGACTTATCAATCGACTACACGCCGGACAAGGGAAATGTGGTAGCGGATGCGCTGAGCCGAAAATACTTAGCTTCGTTATGCATCAACGATCGACTGCTGCGTGACTTGGAAGGAATGGGCATTGAACTCCGAGTTTGTTTTAGAGACGTAAAGCTGGCGCAACTGCGGGTAGAACCGAGCGTACTGGAGAGGATCAAGTCTGCTCAGAAGGACGATCCATACCTGGAGAAAATGTGGAAGCTAATATCGACAGAGAAAGCGTCCGACTTTACAGAGGACGAGTCGGGAGTGTTGCGCGTGAAGGGACGGCTATGCGTACCGGACGACGCAGAATATAGAAAGGAGATAATGTCGGAGGCGCATTATGCAAAATATTTCTTGCATCCTAGCAGCACCAAGATGTATAAGGACCTCCGCGTTGTCTTTTGGTGGCACGGCATGAAAAGGGACGTAGCGCTCTTTGTGTCAAAATGTATGGCCTGTCAGCAAGTCAAAGCCGAGCACCAGCGACGGACGGAGAGATACAGAATCTTGCCATTCCAGAGTGGAAATGGGATCACATCACTATGGACTTTATTGTTGGCTTGCCGAGGACGCCGCGGGGAAACGACGCCATCTGGGTCATCGTCGATCGACTAACCAAGTCAGCACACTTTATTGCCATCAAAGTTACTTGGAGCGTCGACCGCCTTGCTCAGATATACCTTGATGAAGTAGTTCGGCTGCACGGGGTCCCAGTATCTATCATCTCGGATCGGGATGGATGGTTCGTAGTGCGCTTCTGGAGTAGTCTTCATTCAGCACTGGGGACCAAGTTGAAGTTCAGCTCAGCTTATCATCCTCAGACTGACGGCCAAACAGAGCGGGTGAACCAAATTCTCGAAGACATGTTACGACTCTGTGCGATCGACTTAAAGTCAAGTTGGGATGTCCATCTACCGCTGGCCGAGTTTGCATACAACAACGGCTATCAGTCCAGCATCCAAATGGCGCCGTATGAAGCTTTATACGGCCGAAAGTGTAGATCGCCCACTTGCTGAGATGAAATTGGGGAACGGCAGATACTTGGTCCGGAGCTGGTGGAGCAGACCGTGCAGAAGGTCAAGTTAATACGAGAGAGATTGAAGATAGCACAAAGTCGGCAGAAGAGCTATACCGACACGTACCGACGCCCCCTCGAGTTCTCGGAATGCGACCATGTATTCTTGAAAGTCATGCCCATGCGAAAAGTTTCCAGGTTCGGTGCGAAGGAAAAATTGAGCCTAAGATTTGTTGGCCCGTTCGAAATATTGAAGCGAGTCGCCCCGGTAGCTTACCAAATTGCCTTGCCGCCTGCGTTGTCAGAAGTACATGACGTCTTTCACGTATCATAATTGTGAAAGTACGTGCATGATCCGAGCCATGTGGTGGATTTGAGTAAACTGGAACTGAAGGCCGACTTGTCATATATCGAAGAGCCGGTGCAAATCTTGGAGCACAAGGATAAACTTCTCTGCAACCGTGCTATTCCTCTCGTCCGCGTCCTCTGGAGAAAGCATTCGGTCGAGGAGTCGACGTGGGAGCTTGAGTCAGAAATGAAGGAGAAGTTCCCTTCATTGTTCTCGTAGAGGTAGGTTCTATTCTTAAGTTTCGAGGACAAAAATTTTTCTTAGTTGGTTATGGTGTAGTGCCCCGTCCCTACATCGTGCCCCGTACTCTGTCCACGGGGTGCACGAGAAAGGAACACTGTCGCTATCGATTCGGTCGGGACCGATAGGTCGGGATCGACCGAGTCGATCGAACGGAAACGGTTGAATTAAGATCCATTCCTCGTTATGGAATGTCTTCTTCGGAACTAAGTCCCATATTCAGCGGGTTGCGCCTCGAGGATTGACTTTGTGGCTGAGTCGGAAGAGACCTCCCGTTGCTCTGCTTTTCACGCCGCTTGCGTTGGTTTTGCCTTTGTTTTCTGAATGCTTTTTCGTGAATATTTTCGATGATTTTCATGGCTTGTATTTCGAACTCGCATTTCCTATCGAACTCCTTGAATAATGCAGTGTTCTAATCGGTTGTTTGTGCGATTTCAGGTAATCGCGTAGGCGACGTCTAGCACGACCAACAAGTTCTCTCGTCGAAGTAAACTCAAGGTGAGTGGCTGACCCTTCTCTTCTCGATCCCCCTTCTTAGACAAAATCGATAGTGTTGTTGCGAATGAAAAGATAAATGCAAGGGCACGAACATGAATGAATGAGCAAGTTTTCAAAGAAAATGTAGGGTATGTCTTAACAACTAAAAATATGTCTTTGCACGGTCATGGACAACTTATCGACAAGGTAGAGTTTCTCCGCACGGCAACCCGGGGCCACGGGACCGTTGCGGCCAAGAAGGAAACATCTCAAAAGCTGTGCTGGGCACAATGTTAGGCGAGGACTTGCAGCGGGGCTCGCTACTCGCGCTGAAAGGGCCTCGTCTAATAAAAGCTAAAGGAGTCTACGATGGCTCTGGGAGCCAGTGACCAACACACGAAATATTGTACTTGGTATGGAAATGATAACAATTAACAGGAAAGAACATGGTAAGTTTCATAAGGTGCGGTGCGGGCCGCCGTGGGTAAGTTTCAACATAAATTTCATTATGCTTGTCATGTGCTTGTTTGAAATTCATTAGGATGGTTAGAAACATTCATACTCTAAGTCATATAAACTCTTCAACCAAATGAGAGCTTGGAACTTAATAGCCACGCACCAGTACAAAGTCTAATGTACTGATCCTCGCTCTCCACGCAGGTACCCCGAACCACGAAGGGCGTGCCACTTGAAACTCAAGGCGACGTGAACCCTTTTGAAGCCTCGTCCGCGTGTAAAGGCTTATTTCTGGATTCCTTTAGAAGAAGACCCGTACTCAGTCCAAAAGAAAAGATGATGACTCGACTTCCCGCAATAGCAGGTAGAAATATGTAATAGTTTTTGCTTGTAAAAAGGAATGTAATGTATGGAACGACTATCTCATCGGCGTTCATTTTG